>OZ024759.1:9451330-9538830 GCA_964016885.1 Eledone cirrhosa | reverse complement strand
ACTTTGAGGCCGTCATCAAAGCCAATGGTGGGTTTATCGAGTGAGATCGAAAGAACAAGTCATGAAGACAAACTGACCCAAGTTTGATAAATATATCTTAAAAAATAAAACTACTGTGTTATTTTTTCCTAGACAGTAATCTTGCGAACAGATATCGTCCGCACCCTGTATATATATATATATACTGTATATATATATTGTTTCCGTAGGAAAGGTAAAGAAAAAGAGAGTGCTCTATGTAGGCTACAGAGCTTTTTAGTTATGTAATAAACAACATATATATATACATATACACGCACATATATACATCTACATGTGCGTATGGGTTATATCGAACATTAATAAAAATTGTTTCTATTTTGGCACAAGGCCAGCAATTACCCAGTACATTACTGGTACTTTATTTTATCGACCCCGTAAGGATGAAAGGCAAAGTTAACCTCGGCGGGATTTGCACTCAGATCATAAAGGGACGTAACTCTATGCTTCAAAGCATGGCGTACAACTCTCTACCGATACTGCCAATCCACCAGGCCTTAATAATTGTTTCTACTTTTGGCACAAGGCCAGCAAATACCCAGTGTATTACTGGAACTTTATTTTATCGACCCCGTAAGGATGAAAGGCAAAGTTAACCTCCGCGGGATTTGAACTCAATGGCAAGGGTCGTAACTCTTTGCTGCAAAGCATGGTGTCTGACCCTCTACTGATATTGCCAACCCACCGCGCCTTAATAATGTTCAACAGACTGGCAGAGGTAAAGAGTCCTGATGAAGGGTAATGACCCAGAAACATGTTGATTGCTCCTCAAAGCCAGTGTTGAACAAACAGCTGACAATCAGTCACTGGCTCAGCTTCAAATTGGGCCGTTTGTTTACAAATGAATCGAACATTATTATTAATGTTTGAGATAACCCATATGACATATATGTATATACGTGTGTGTATGTATGTATAAAAGGATCAATCGACTTTCGTCAAATCGGACCAATGTTTCCATCGGTCTTTCCAATTGCTAATACTATCTACCGGTCGCAACTCCAGGTAGAAGGAGCAACGTGAAATAAAATGTCTTGCTCAAGGACATAACGCATCGGCCGGTCCATGAATCGAACTCACAACCTCAAGATTGTGAATCCAATTCTCTAACCACTCAGCCACACATATGCTTATATTATATATCTACATATACATATATAGATTCCGTCAGGGAAATGGCCATGTTCGATATACAGAAAAGGAACTGGCATAAATTCTATAAAATGCACACAATGCCGGTCCTGGGTACACAAGAGATGTAGCGGGATAGCAGGCAAACTAACAGGTAGGGAGAAATATGTATGCAGTAGATGTACAGGGAAATTAGACAGTAGAAGTCGCATTGATAGACACATTTTTCAAATGCGAGAGGGCGCTATAGAAGTGGTGGATAGCTTCCGGTACCTAGGAGATCAGATTAGCATGGGAGGAGGGTGTTCCGAGGCCATAGTATCTAGAATAAGGACGGGTTGGAAGAAGTTTAGGGAGCTGCTTCCTCTGTTGACGAAGAAGGGTTTCTCCCTGCGTATGAAAGGCCGGTTGTATGATGCCTGTGTGAGGAGCGCGATGCTGCATGGTAGTGAGACATGGGCAGCAACCGCAGAGGATATGCGACGGCTGGAGAGAAATGAAGCAAGCATGCTCCGTTGGATGTGCAGTGTAAATGTGCGTGAACGACCCAGCATAAATGTGTTGAGAGAGAAACTGTGTCTGAGAGGGATAGAATGTAGTGTACGGGAGAGGAGACTGAGGTGGTATGGACATGTGATGCGCATGGAGGATGACCGATGGGTGAAGAAGTGCCAGGAAATGCCAGTTGAAGGAAGACGTGGTAGAGGTAGACCACGAAAAACATGGGCGGAGGTGGTGAGAACAGACCTCAGATCATTGAAGCTCACGGTGGAGATGACGAGGGACCGTGACGAGTGGAGAGATGCTGTGCTGAATAAGACCCGTCCCACCCTTGCAAGCAGGGAAAGGCAGACGTAAAATGATGATAATGATGATGATGATATACAGAGAGAGAAAATATATACATATATTATAGATCATTTATTTCTGTTCATACATAAAACAAGAGAGAGCTACGGTAGGTTCTCCCTGAGTGTGTTGAGCTAGTCATCAGGGGGTGGGAGCAGTTTGAAAATACCTTCTAGAAATTTGAAGTGCAGAGCAATGAAAACAGTGCCAGCTTTAATGTAAAGCAAGATGTGAATGACCAAAGCTGGTCTGACGAAAAATGATGTAACTTGCTAGGACCCCTGGGGGTATGACAACCAGAAGTCCCGGGGATATGACTGGATGGGCCTTAAAACTGGGGAGTTTTATACAGAGGTGACAGCGAGCATAAACAAAAGGCTGAAGTTAGGCATCAACAGATATTTACATCGTCACTTGTTGATTGGAAACAGAAAAATGTGTCGCTGCAATAACAATGGTTTCTACTTTCAGCAATTTTGACCCCGAAAGGATGGAAAGCAAAGCTAAATTTGGTGGGATTTGAACATAAAGGGATGTAACTCTATACCGCAAAGCATGCTTTACCGATGCTGCCAATCCACTAGTCTTAAATAATTGTTTCTACGTTTGGCACAAGGCCAGCAATTACCCAGTGCATTACTGGTACTTTTATTTTATCGACTCCGTAAGGATGAAAGGCAAAGTCAACCTCGGCGGGATTTGAACTCAGATCGTAAAGGGACGTAACTCTATGCTGGAAAGCATGGTGTCTGACCCTCTACCGATACTGCCAAAATAATGGTTTCTTATATAGGCACAAGGCACAAGCCAGAAATTTTGGAGGAGGGGAAAGTCGATTTAATCGACCCCAGTGTGTGACTGGTACTTTATTTTATCGACCCCGTAAGGATGAATGGCAAAGTTAACCTCAGCGGGATTTGAACTCAGATCATAAAGGGGCGTAACTCTATGCTGCAAAGCATAGCATCCGACCCTTTACCGATACTGCCAATCTACCAGTGTTAATGGTTTCTAATTTATGCACAAGGCCAGAAATTTGAAAGGAAAGGGAAAGTTGCTTAGATTAATGTCAATAACTGGTTCTATATATGTTGTTTGAAATATCCAAATTGGACTTATTAATAGTTTTATGACAAGGTGTGCCTGCATTTTAGTCTTATAACTAACAGATAAGGCGATAGAACAGTGCTGTGACATTCAAGCATTTTCCAGTGCCATTTAACAGGTATAAGCAGAAATGGTTTTAATAAGGGTGGATCTAATCAGCTCAGTTAGCAATCCACCCGTTCAATCAACAGTTTTAGCCACACAACAAATAATTGTGCCTAATTTAGGGCCAGTAATTTGGGGATAGGGGAGATGGAAAGTTGATTAAATTAAGCCCAGAACTTGATATCTTATCGATCACGATAATCAATAACAATTAATTGTGAACAGCAGTAACAGCAAAGAAAATCAAAACAGAAAACAACAAACCATAAAAAATAAATAACCAGATCTTTGCAATACTGTGTCCCACCCCCTCCAGGTAGAATTTTCAGCATGGGTGGTCATTTGGGTTTCATTATTTCTTCTTTGAAGCAAAGAAAAATAAACAAAGTTGTCAGCATTTTTAAAACCAAACAATTCTTTTAAAAAATGTCAAAAAGTATTTTTTTTCCAAACATCTTCACAATATTTTAAAATATTTTGTTGTTTCTTTCTCTCTCTCTCTCACCATTTTTCGCACTGTATCCCTGTCTCTCTCTCTCTCTCTCTCTTGCTCTCCCAGTTTGTCGCTATCTCCCTGTCTCTCTCTCACCGTCCCCACCCCAGATCAGCTGGAAGAGTGGGGAGAAGATGAAGGAGAGGTTGTATGTCTTTGCCGGAGTTCGGAATCGCCGTCGTTCGAAGATAATAATTTAAGTTCCGATGTCTGAACATTTTCCTGCAGCTCAAGAGTACTTTCGTCCGGTAAATCGTGTGGTGGGGTGGAATGGGTGATGGTTGTGGGAGGTCCGTCTCCGTACTCAGGGGTACCAGAGGCTGATGACACATTATGAAGAGACAAGGTGGTCACAGTAGAACCGATAGATTCTGCAGACGGAGGATTCTGTTCTTGGTGGCGGTAGGCAGTCCCAAACGCATCACCAGCCTTGGTCGTTACCGACTCAACAGAGCTTGTTTGAATGAATGTTCTCTGAGTGGTGTCGGCGTGAGGGTTGGGTGTGGTCTGGCCCTCGAGCAGAAGCCGAGCGTGCATGTGTCGTCGGCGCTCTTCCAGTAACATTCTGTGGCTAGTGGGCTGTAATATGTAACCACTGCTGAAATAGTTGTACCAAGCGAACAGGGCACACAAGATGAGTATAGTTAATACAATTCCTGTGCCCCCAACTGCGCAACTCATCGGCCAGTTAAACATCAGATAGCGTAAACCTGTAAAATGGGCGTAAATCTTCACCACAGCCGAATACAGTTGGATGTGTCTGTGTTGTATTAAAAAATCCACGCCTACCGCGCGATTGTAAGGGTCTTCTGTATACTTAGAGAACAATTCAATGTGTAGAACCTGCTTCTCTTCGTTGGCCCCAGTGATAAGGAAAGGTAGGTAGAACAGTGTCGAGATGGTATGCAACAGATTTGATCTATATCGTAACATTGTCGTTTTCGATGCTGACTGTATGTAATGGTTGCTTTCGTTGTAGAAATTCGCCTTCACCAAAACCATGCCCGTCTTTTGGTTCTCTGTGGATTCCGGTACTTCGAGAACCAACATAATTTTGTAAGGTTGACCAGAAGAGAGGACATGGCGGTTACTGTCGTCTGTGAGGTCAACTCGGGCCCTGGGGAAGGAACATACACCGATTCCGTCTTCGCAGACATCGAATACAAAGTTACAGGGACGTTCGTGTGACACACTCGGCATGTAGATATAATAGAAGCTGCCGTAGACAAACAAAGCTATCCATAATAGAGCTATGAAGATAGTAATGGCTATGAGAATCTTGGATATGGTGTACTTCAGCTGTAGGTACATCCATCGTACTGTATCCTGCATCCAGTTGGCAACAATTCGGCTCCACTCCACAATCATCGTCGATTCCGATTACAGAAACAGATTTAGATCACTATTATTATTGTTAGCAGTAACAGCAGTAGTAGTAGTAGTAGTAGTAGTAGTGGTAACAGCAGTAGTAGTAGTAGTGGTAATAGCAGTAGTAGCAGTAATAGTGGTGTTTGGCAGTTTCGTTTTTCGCTGTTGTTAAGTGAAGAATGATCAACGAAAATCGATGAATATATATCTAGAGAGACAGTGTATATATATATATATATGGAACAAAAACAAAGAGCGCTTACATCATCAATTAATATATATATATGTGTGTGTGTGTGTGTGTGTGTGTACTCTCTCTCTAAATATATAGACAGTATATATATATATATATATATATATATATATATATACTGTCTATATATATATATATATATATGTGTGAGTGTGTACTCTCTCTCTAAATATATAGACAGTATATATATATATATATATATATACTGTCTATATATATATATATATGTGTGAGTGTGTGTTGATATATAGATGATGATAAGGTGAAGATGTCAAAGATAAGAAAGGCACGTGTGAATTAAATAGTTCCCACTTGAGACAGAATGGTGGCTTTACAGGGTGTAATGTCGGCCGGTTGTTGTAAACTCCACTTCTAATGTCGCAGTGATGTGGGGTTGTCAGAGGAGAAGACGAAGAAGCCGTCCTTCCTGGGAGTTCAACTTTCCTCACACAAATAACCACGTTGTTGTTGTTGTTGTTGTTCTACAGCCTGACCTCTGGCGACAACAGCGATCGACAAGGGCGGATAACTCAAATAACAGTAGCGCCCCGCCTCTTCCTCTTTAGTCACGCTATCGAAGTCTGAGACAAAAAACATTAAGTGGTTTCTACGTGGTAGATCAATTTGCTAGAAATAACAGCCAGATCTTCAATCCCTCAAGCCACGGCAGTGTCTACGTGGTAGATTAAATCACTAAAAATAACAGCCCGATCTTCATTCCCTCAAGCCACGGCAGTGTCTACGTGGTAGATTAAATCGCTAGAAATAACAGCCAAATTTTTCTGCAAATTACATCAAAGCCAGTCTTTAAAGTGCATAATAAATAAATTAAAAAAAAACAGTGCCAAGGGAAATAACTCAAGCCATAAAACGGAATTAGGGAATATTTTCAGTATTTTTGTTATTACCAGTTTCAGTCACAAGACTACTGTCATGCTGGGCATCAGCTTGAAGGGGTTAGCCGCTCATATCGATCCCAGTATATATATTTTTTAAAGCTTAGTGCTTATTTTATCGATCTCTTTTGGTTGAACAAAAACACAAATACGAACGTACATGGGTTAGAGCGGAACACCATGAACAGCAGATATCAGGTAGCTGATTCCATGCACGAGAGTGTTTAAGTTACCATAGGCTACGCAACTAAACACCCCAGGTAGGCAGGTGTATAGATAGATACATACATTTTGTTAAGGCATAACCGTCAACAAAAAAGGAAAAAAACAAACACAAAGTTAATACATACATCTAGGACCACATAAACACACAAGGAGGTAATACACACATCTAGGACCACATACAATACACAAGCAGGTAATACACACGTCTAGGACCACATACAACACACAAGCAGGTAATACATACATCTAGGACCACATACAACACACAAACAGGTAATACACACATCTAGGACCACATACAATACACAAGCAGGTAATACACACATCTAGGACCACATACAATACACAAGCAGGTAATACACACATCTAGGACCACATACAACAAACAAACAGGTAATACACACATCTAGGACCACATACAACACTCAAGCAGGTAATACATACATCTAGGACCACATACAACACACAAGCAGGTAATACATATATCTAGGACCACATACAACACAATCAGGTAATACATACATCTAGGACCACATACAACACACAAGCACGTAATACAAACATCTAGGACCACATACAACACACAAACAGGTAATACACACATTTAGGACCACATACAACACACAAGCAGGTAATACATACATCTAGGACCACATACAACACACAAGCAGGTCATACACACATCTAGGACCACATACAACACACAAACAGGTAATACAAACATCTAAGCAGGTAATACATACATCTAGGACCACATACAACACACAAACAGGTAATACACATATCTAGGACCACATACAACACATAAGCAGGTAATACATAAATCTAGGACCACATACAACACACAAACAGGTAATACAAACATCTAGGACCACATACAACACACAAACAGGTAATACAAAATTCTAGGACCACATACAACACACAAGCAGGTAATACATACATATAGGACCACTAACAACACACAAGCAGGTAATACATACATATAGGACCACATACAACACACAAGCACGTAATACACACATCTAGGACCACATACAACACACAAACAGGTAATACACACATTTAGGACCACATACAACACACAAGCAGGTAATACATACATCTAGGACCACATACAACACACAAGCAGGTCATACACACATCTAGGACCACATACATCACACAAGCAGGTAATTCATACATCTAGGACCACATACAACACACAAGCAGGTAATACACACATCTAGGACCACATACAACACACAAACAGGTAATACAAACATCTAGGACCACATACAACACACAAACAGGTAATACATACATCTAGGACCACATACAACACACAAAGAGGTAATACACACATCTAGAACCACATACATCACACAAGCAGGTAATACATACATCTAGGACCACATACAACACACAAGCAGGTAATACACACATCTAGGACCACATACAACACACAAACAGGTAATACACATATCTAGGACCACGTACAACAAATAAGCAGGTAATACATAAATCTAGGACCACATACAACACACAAACAGGTAATACAAACATCTAGGACCACATACAACACACAAACAGGTAATACAAACATCAAGGACCACATACAACACACAAGCAGGTAATACATCTAGGACCACATACAACACACAAGCAGGTAATACATCTAGGACCACATACAACACACAAGCAGGTAATACATACATATAGGACCACTAACAACACACAAGCAGGTCATACATACATATAGGACCACATACAACATACAAGCAGGTAATACACACATCTAGGACCATATACAACACACAAGCAGGTAATACACACATCTAGGACCACATACAACATACAAGCAGGTAATACACACATCTAGGACCACATACAACACACAAGCTGGTAATACACACATCTAGGGCCACATACAACACACAAGCAGGTAATACACACATCTAGGACCACATAAAACACACAAGCAGGTAATACATACATCTAGGACCACATACAACACACAAGCAGGTAATACATACATCTAGGACCACATACAACACACAAGCAGGTAATACACACATCTAGGACCACATACAACACACAAGCAGGTAATACACACATCTAGGACCACATACAACACACCAGCAGGTAATACACACATCTAGGACCACATACAACATACAAGCAGGTAATACACACATCTAGGACCACATACAACACACAAGCAGATAATACATACATCTAGGACCACATACAACACACAAACCGGTAATACACACATCTAGGACCACATACAACACACCAGCAGGTAATACACACATCTAGGACCACATACAACACACAAGCAGGTAATACATACATCTAGGACCACATACAACACACAAACAGGTAATACACACATCTAGGACCACATACAACACACAAGCAGGTAATACACACATCTAGGACCACATACAACACACAAGCAGGTAATAGACACATCTAGGACCACATACAGCACACAAAGAGGTAATACAAACATCTAGGACCACATACAGCACACAAAGAGGTAATACAAACATCTAGGACCACATACAACACACAAGCAGGTAATAGACACATCTAGGACCACATACAACACACAAGCAGGTAATACACACACCTAGGACCACATACAACACAGAAGCAGGTAATACATACATCTAGGACCACATACAACACACAAGCAGGTAATACACACATCTAGAACCACATACAACACACAAGCAGATAATACATACATCTAGGACCACATACAACACACAAACCGGTAATACACACATCTAGGACCACATACAACAAACCAGCAGGTAATACACACATCTAGGACCACATACAACACACAAGCAGGTAATACATACATCTAGGACCACATACAACATACAAGCAGGTAATACACACATCTAGGACCACATACAACACATAAGAAGGTAATACACACATCTAGGACCACATACAACACACCAGCAGGTAATACACACATCTAGGACCACATACAACACACAAGCAGGTAATACACACATCTAGGACCACATACAACACAAAAGCAGGTAATACATACATCTAGGACCACATACAACACACAAGCAGGTAATACACACATCTAGGACCAAATACAACACACAAACAGGTAATACACACATCTAGGACCACATACAACACACAAGCAGGTAATACACACATCTAGGACCACATACAACACACAAGCAGGTAATAGACACATCTAGGACCACATACAGCACACAAAGAGGTAATACAAACATCTAGGACCACATACAACACACAAGCAGGTAATAGACACATCTAGGACCACATACAACACACAAGCAGGTAATACACACACCTAGGACCACATACAACACAGAAGCAGGTAATACATACATCTAGGACCACATACAACACACAAGCAGGTAATACACACATCTAGAACCACATACAACATACAAGCAGGTAATACATACATCTAGGACCACATACAACACACAAGCAGGTAATACACACATCTAGGACCACATACAACACACAAGCAGGTAATACACACACCTAGGACCACATACAACACAGAAGCAGGTAATACATACATCTAGGACCACATACAACACACAAGCAGGTAATTCACACATCTAGGACCACATACAACACACAAGCTGGTAATACACACATCTAGGACCACATACAACACACAAGCAGGTAATACACACATCTAGGACCACATAGAACACACAAGCAGGTAATACCTATATCTAGGACCATATAAAACACACAAGCAGGTAATACATACATCTAGGACCACATACAACACACAAGCAGGTAATAGACACACCTAGGACCACATACAACACACAAGAAGGTAATACCTATATCTAGGACCATATACAACACACAAACAGGTAATACACACATCTCGGACCACATACATCACACAAGCAGGTAATACATACATCTAGGACCACAAACAACACACAAGCAGGTAATACACACATCTAGGACCACATACAACACACAAGCAGGTAATACACACATCTAGGACCACATACAACACACCAGCAGGTAATACACACATCTAGGACCACATACAACATACAAGCAGGTAATACATACATCTAGGACCACATACAACACACAAGCAGATAATACATACATCTAGGACCAAATACAACACACCAGCAGGTAATACACACATCTAGGACCACATACAACACACAAACAGGTAATACACACATCTAGGACCACATACAACACACCAGCAGGTAATACACACATCTAGGATCACATACAAAACACAAACAGGTAATACATATATCTAGGACCACATACAACATACAAGCAGATAATACATACATCTAGGACCACATACAACACACCAGCAGGTAATACACACATCTAGGACCACATACAACACACAAGCAGGTAATACACACATCTAGGACCACATACAACATACAAGCAGGTAATAGACACATCTAGGACCACATACAACACACAAGCAGGTAATACATACATCTAGGACGACATACAACATAGAAGCAGGTAGTACACACATCTAGGGCCACATACAACACACAAGCAGGTAATACATACATCTAGGACCACATACAACACACAAGCAGGTAATACATACATCTAGGACCACATACAACACACAAGCAGGTAATACAAACATCTAGGACCACATACAACATACAAGCAGATAATACACACATCTAGGACCACATACAACACACAAGCAGGTAATACACACATCTAGGACCACATACAACACACAAGCAGGTAATAGACACATCTAGGACCACATACAACACATAAGCAGGTAATACACACATCTAGGACCACATACCACATACAAGCAGGTAATACACACATCTAGGACCACATACAACACACCAGCAGGTAAGACATATATCTAGGACCACATACAACACACAAGCTGGTAATACATACATCTAGGACCACATACAACACACAAGCTGGTAATACATACATCTAGGACCACATACAACACACAAGCTGGTAATACATACATCTAGGACCACATACAACACACCAGCAGGTAAGAAATATATCTAGGACCACATACAACATACAAGCAGGTAATACACACATCTAGGACCACATACAACACACAAACAGGTAATACACACATCTAGGACCACATACAACACACAAGCAGGTAATACACACATCTAGGACCACATACAACACACAAGCAGGTAATAGACACATCTAGGACCACATACAGCACACAAACAGGTAATACAAACATCTAGGACCACATACAACACACAAGCAGGTAATAGACACATCTAGGACCACATACAACACACAAGCAGGTAATACACACAGCTAGGACCACATACAACCCAGAAGCAGGTAATACATACATCTAGGACCACATACAACACACAAGCAGGTAATACACACATCTAGGACCACATACAACACACAAGCAGGTAATACACACACCTAGGACCACATACAACCCAGAAGCAGGTAATACATACATCTAGGACCACATACAACACACAAGCAGGTAATACACACATCTAGGACCACATACAACACACAAGCAGGTAATACACACACCTAGGACCACACACAACACAGAAGCAGGTAATACATACATCTAGGACCACATACAACACACAAGCAGGTAATACACACATCTAGGACCACATACAACACACAAGCTGGTAATACACACATCTAGGACCACATACAACACACAAGCAGGTAATACACACATCTAGGACCACATAGAACACACAAGCAGGTAATACCTATATCTAGGACCATATACAACACACAAGCAGGTAATACATACATCTAGGACCACATACAACACACAAGCAGGTAATACATCTAGGACCACATACAACACACAAGCAGGTAATAGACACACCTAGGACCACATACAACACACAAGCAGGTAATACACACATCTAGGACCACATACAACACACAAGCAGCTAATACATACATCTAGGACCATATACAACACACAAGCAGGTAATACATACATCTAGGACCACATACAGCACACAAGAAGGTAATACATACATCTAGGACCACATACAACACACAAGTGGGTAATACATACATCTAGGACCACATAAACACACAAGCAGGTAATACACACATCTAGGACCACATACAACACACAAGCAGGTAGTACATACATCTAGGACCACATACAACACACAAGCAGGTAATACATACATCTAGGACCACATACAACACACAAGCTGGTAATACATACATCTAGGATCACATACAACACACAAGCAGGTAATACACACATCTAGGACCACATACAACACAATCAGGTAATACATATATCTAGGACCATATACAACACACAAGCAGGTAATACCTATATCTAGGACTACATACAACACACAAGCAGGACCACATACAACACACAAGCAGGTAATACACACATCTAGGACCACATACAACACACAAGCAGGTAATAGACACATCTAGGACCACATACAACACACAAGCAGGTAATACACACATCTAGGACCACATACAGCACACAAGCAGGTAATACACACATCTAGGACTATATACAACACACAAGCAGGTAATACATACATATAGGACCATATACAACACAGAAGCAGGTAATACACACATCTAGGACCACATACAACACACAAGCAGGTAATACACACATCTAGGACCACATACAACACACAAGCAGGTAATACACACATCTAGGACCACATACAACACACAAGCAGGTAATACATACATATAGGACCACATACAACACACACGCAGGTAATTCACACATCTAGGACCACATACAGCACATAAGCAGGTAATTCACACATCTAGGACCACATACAACACACCAGCAGGTATTACACACATCTAGGACCACATACAACACACAAGCAGGTAATACATACATCTAGGACCACATACAACACACAAGCAGGTAATAGACACATCTAGGACCACATACAACACACAAGCAGGTAATACATATATCTAGGACCACATACAACACACAAGCAGGTAATACATACATCTAGGACCACATACAACACACAAGCAGGTAATACACACATCTAGGACCACATAAACACACAAGCAGGTAATTCACACATCTAGGACCACATACAACACACAAACAGGTAATACACACATCTAGGACCACATACAACACACAAGCAGGTAATACATACATCTAGGACAACATACAAGACAAAAGCAGGTAATACATACATCTAGGACCACATACAACACACCAGCAGGTAATACATACATCTAGGACCACATACAACACACAAGAAGGTAATACATACATCTAGGACTACATACAACACACAAGCAGGTAATACATACATCTAGGACCACATACAACACACAAGCAGGTAATACATACATCTAGGACCACATACAACATACAAGCAGGTAATACATACATCTAGAACCACCCATAACTAGCTTACAGATTTCGAAGGGCCCTAGACAAGTTAAGATTAAATATTATGATAGTTTAAAAACCAGATATTCCCTTAAAACCCCTAATTAATAAAACATGTCCATTTCAAAGAACCCTTGCACTGTTAGGAAATATATAGTTTGCAAATTAAGCCCACAAATTAACAGTAAAACTAGGAAGTTAGTATTTGGCATAAGATGTATAGGGACAGTGTAGGAATAAGAACATAACATACATAGGTGAGAGAGCCCGTAGCATAGGAGAAATGATAAACAAACACTGAAGAGAACTCCAAAATAGAAAGAACTCAGTACTCCACCAACATGCCAGAATGGAAGATGGGGGAACACTAGAAAACATAGAGATAAAAATTACATCCACACAGAAAAGACACAATGCTCTGAAAGATTACAGATGTGACAAATATAATCAAACTCCAACCAAAATTAAAGAGAAAACATGAATGGAATAGCAACATCACAACTAGTAATTAAGGACAAGATAAAGACATACAGAGACACAAGAAGAACTAAACTAATTAAGGACAAGATAAAGACATACAGAGGCACACAAGAACTAAACTAATTAAGGACAAGATAAAGACATATAGAGGCACACAAGAACTAAACTAATTAAGGACAAGATAAAGACATACAGAGGCACACAAGAACTAAACTAATTAAGGACAAGATAAAGGCATAGAGACACACAAGAACTAAACTAATTAAGGACAAGATAAAGGCATACAGAGACACACAGGAACTAAACTAATTAAGGACAAGATAAAGGCATACAGAGACACAGAAGAACTAAACTAATTAAGGACAAGATAAAGACATACAGAGGCAAACAAGAACTAAACTAATTAAGGACAAGATAAAGACATACAGAGACACACAAGAACTAAACTAATTAAGGACAAGATAAAGACATACAGAGACACAGAAGAACTAAACTAATTAAGGACAAGATAAAGACATACAGAGACATACAAGAACTAAACTAATTAAGAACAAAATAAAGACATACAGAGACACAGAAGAACTAAACTAATTAAGGACAAGATAAAGACGTATAGAGACACAGAAGAACTAAACTAATTAAGGACAAGATAAAGACGTACAGAGGCACACAAGAACTAAACTAATTAAGGACAAGATAAAGATATACAGAGACACACAAGAACTAAACTAATTAAGGACAAGATAAAGACATACAGAGGCACACAAGAACTAAACTAATTAAGGACAAGATAAAGACATACAGAGGCACACAAGAACTAAACTAATTAAGGACAAGATAAAGACATACAGAGACACAGAAGAACTAAACTAATTAAGGACAAGATAAAGATATACAGAGACACACAAGAACTAAACTAATTAAGGGCAAGATAAAGACATACAGAGACACACAAGAACTAAACTAATTAAGGACAAGATAAAGACATACAGAGACACACAAGAACTAAACTAATTAAGGACAAGATAAAGACATACAGAGGCACACAAGAACTGAACTAATTAAGGACAAGATAAAGATATACAGAGGCACACAAGAACTAAACTAATTAAGGACAAGATAAAGACATACAGAGACATACAATTACTAAACTAATTAAGGACAAGATAAAGACATACAGAGCTATACAAGAACTAAACTAATTAAGGACAAAATAAAGACTAGACAGAGACACACAAGAACTAAACTAATTAAGGACAAGATGAAGACATACAGTGACACAGAAGAACTAAACTAATTAAGGACAAGATAAAGACATACAGAGGCACACAAGAACTAAACTAATTAAGGACAAGATGAAGACATACAGTGACACAGAAGAACTAAACTAATTAAGGACAAGATAAAGACATACAGAGGCACACAAGAACTAAACTAATTAAGGACAAGATAAAGACATACAGAGACACAGAAGAACTAAATTAATTAAGGACAAGATAAAGACATACAGAGGCACACAAGAACTAAACTAATTAAGGACAAGATAAAGACATACAGAGACACACAAGAACTAAACTAATTAAGGACTAGATAAAGACATACAGAGACACAGAAGAACTAAACTAATTAAGGACAAGATAAAGACATACAGAGACACAGAAGAACTAAACTAATTAAGGACAAGATAAAGACATACAGAGACACAGAAGAACTAAACTAATTAAGGACAAGTTAAAGATATACAGAGACACACAAGAACTAAACTAATTAAGGACAAGATAAAGACATACAGAGGCACACAAGAACTAAACTAATTAAGGACAAGATAAAGACATACAGAGACACAGAAGAACTAAACTAATTAAGGACAAGATAAAGATATACAGAGACACACAAGAACTAAACTAATTAAGGACTAGATAAAGACATACAGAGGCACAGAAGAACTAAACTAATTAAGGACAAGATAAAGACATACAGAGGCACACAAGAACTAAACTAATTAAGGACAAGATAAAGACATACAGAGACACAGAAGAACTAAACTAATTAAGGACAAGATAAAGACATACAGAGACACACAAGAACTAAACTAATTAAGGACAAGATAAAGACATACAGAGACACACAAGAACTAAACTAATTAAGGACAAGATAAAGACATACAGAGACACCGAAGAACTAAACTAATTAAGGACAAGATAAAGATATACAGAGACACACAAGAACTAAACTAATTAAGGACAAGATAAAGACATACAGAGGCACACAAGAACTAAACTAATTAAGGACAAGATAAAGACATACAGAGACACAGAAGAACTAAACTAATTAAGGACAAGATAAAGATATACAGAGACACACAAGAACTAAACTAATTAAGGACTAGATAAAGACATACAGAGGCACACAAGAACTAAACTAATTAAGGACAAGATAAAGACATACAGAGGCACACAAGAACTAAACTAATTAAGGACAAGATAAAGACATACAGAGGTACACAAGAACTAAACTAATTAAGGACAAGATAAAGACATACAGAGACACACAAGAACTAAACTAATTAAGGACAAGATAAAGACATACAGAGACACACAAGAACTAAACTAATTAAGGACAAGATAAAGACATACAGAGACACACAAGAACTAAACTAATTAAGGACAAGATAAAGATATACAGAGGCACACAAGAACTAAACTAATTAAGGACAAGATAAAGACATACAGAGGCACACAAGAACTAAACTAATTAAGGACAAGATAAAGACATACAGAGACACACAAGAACTAAACTAATTAAGGACAAGATAAAGACATACAGAGACACACAAGAACTAAACTAATTAAGGACAAGATAAAGACATACAGAGACACAGAAGAACTAAACTAATTAAGGACAAGATAAAGACATACAGAGACACAGAAGAACTAAACTAATTAAGGACAAGATAAAGACATACAGAGACATACAATTACTAAACTAATTAAGGACAAGATAAAGACATACAGAGCCATACAAGAACTAAACTAATTAAGGACAAAATAAAGACTAGACAGAGACACACAAGAACTAAACTAATTAAGGACAAGATGAAGACATACAGTGACACAGAAGAACTAAACTAATTAAGGACAAGATAAAGATATACAGAGACACACAAGAACTAAACTAATTAAGGACAAGATAAAGACATACAGAGACACACAAGAACTAAACTAATTAAGGACAAGATAAAGACATACAGAGACACACAAGAACTAAACTAATTAAGGACAAGATAAAGACATACAGAGGCACACAAGAACTAAACTAATTAAGGACAAGATAAAGATATACAGAGGCACACAAGAACTAAACTAATTAAGGACAAGATAAAGACATACAGAGACACAGAAGAACTAAACTAATTAAGGACAAGATAAAGACATACAGAGGCACACAAGAACTAAACTAATTAAGGACTAGATAAAGATATACAGAGACACACAAGAACTAAACTAATTAAGGACAAGATAAAGACATACAGAGGCACACAAGAACTAAACTAATTAAGGACAAGATAAAGACATACAGAGACACAGAAGAACTAAACTAATTAAGGACAAGATAAAGATATACAGAGACACACAAGAACTAAACTAATTAAGGACTAGATAAAGACATACAGAGGCACACAAGAACTAAACTAATTAAGGACAAGATAAAGACATACAGAGGCACACAAGAACTAAACTAATTAAGGACAAGATAAAGACATACAGAGGTACACAAGAACTAAACTAATTAAGGACAAGATAAAGACATACAGAGACACACAAGAACTAAACTAATTAAGGACAAGATAAAGACATACAGAGACACACAAGAACTAAACTAATTAAGGACAAGATAAAGACATACAGAGACACACAAGAACTAAACTAATTAAGGACAAGATAAAGATATACAGAGACACACAAGAACTAAACTAATTAAGGACAAGATAAAGACATACAGAGGCACACAAGAACTAAACTAATTAAGGACAAGATAAAGACATACAGAGGCACACAAGAACTAAACTAATTAAGGACAAGATAAAGACATACAGAGACACACAAGAACTAAACTAATTAAGGACAAGATAAAGACATACAGAGACACACAAGAACTAAACTAATTAAGGACAAGATAAAGACATACAGAGACACAGAAGAACTAAACTAATTAAGGACAAGATAAAGACATACAGAGACACAGAAGAACTAAACTAATTAAGGACAAGATAAAGACATACAGAGACATACAATTACTAAACTAATTAAGGACAAGATAAAGACATACAGAGCCATACAAGAACTAAACTAATTAAGGACAAAATAAAGACTAGACAGAGACACACAAGAACTAAACTAATTAAGGACAAGATGAAGACATACAGTGACACAGAAGAACTAAACTAATTAAGGACAAGATAAAGATATACAGAGACACACAAGAACTAAACTAATTAAGGACAAGATAAAGACATACAGAGACACACAAGAACTAAACTAATTAAGGACAAGATAAAGACATACAGAGACACACAAGAACTAAACTAATTAAGGACAAGATAAAGACATACAGAGGCACACAAGAACTAAACTAATTAAGGACAAGATAAAGATATACAGAGGCACACAAGAACTAAACTAATTAAGGACAAGATAAAGACATACAGAGACACAGAAGAACTAAACTAATTAAGGACAAGATAAAGACATACAGAGGCACACAAGAACTAAACTAATTAAGGACTAGATAAAGATATACAGAGACACACAAGAACTAAACTAATTAAGGACAAGATAAAGACATACAGAGGCACACAAGAACTAAACTAATTAAGGACAAGATAAAGACATACAGAGACACAGAAGAACTAAACTAATTAAGGACAAGATAAAGACATACAGAGACACAGAAGAACTAAACTAATTAAGGACAAGATAAAGATATACAGAGACACACAAGAACTAAACTAATTCAGGACTAGATAAAGACATACAGAGGCACACAAGAACTAAACTAATTAAGGACAAGATAAAGACATACAGAGGCACACAAGAACTAAACTAATTAAGGACAAGATAAAGACATACAGAGGTACACAAGAACTAAACTAATTAAGGACAAGATAAAGACATACAGAGACACACAAGAACTAAATTAATTAAGGACAAGATAAAGACATACAGAGGCACACAAGAACTAAACTAATTAAGGACAAGATAAAGATATACAGAGACACACAAGAACTAAACTAATTAAGGACAAGATAAAGACATACAGAGGCACACAAGAACTAAACTAATTAAGGACAAGATAAAGACATACAGAGACACAGAAGAACTAAACTAATTAAGGACAAGATAAAGATATACAGAGACACACAAGAACTAAACTAATTAAGGACTAGATAAAGACATACAGAGGCACACAAGAACTAAACTAATTAAGGACAAGATAAAGACATACAGAGGCACACAAGAACTAAACTAATTAAGGACAAGATAAAGACATACAGAGGTACACAAGAACTAAACTAATTAAGGACAAGATAAAGACATACAGAGACACACAAGAACTAAACTAATTAAGGACAAGATAAAGACATACAGAGGCACACAAGAACTAAACTAATTAAGGACAAGATAAAGACATACAGAGGCACACAAGAACTAAACTAATTGAGGACAAGATGAAGACATACAGAGACACACAAGAATTAAACTAATTAAGGACAAGATAAAGACATACAGAGGCACACAAGAACTAAACTAATTAAGGACAAGATAAAGACATACAGAGAGATACAATTACTAAACTAATTAAGGACAAGATAAAGACATACAGAGGCACACAAGAACTAAACTAATTAAGGACAAGATAAAGACATACAGAGGCACACAAGAACTAAACTAATTAAGGACAAGATAAAGACATACAGAGGCACACAAGAACTAAACTAATTAAGGACAAGATAAAGACATACAGAGACACACAAGAACTAAACTAATTAAGGACAAGATAAAGACATACAGAGACACAGAAGAACTAAACTAATTAAGGACAAGATAAAGACATACAGAGACACAGAAGAACTAAACTAATTAAGGACAAGATAAAGACATACAGAGACATACAATTACTAAACTAATTAAGGACAAGATAAAGACATACAGAGCCATACAAGAACTAAACTAATTAAGGACAAAATAAAGACTAGACAGAGACACAGAAGAACTAAACTAATTAAGGACAAGATGAAGACATACAGTGACACAGAAGAACTAAACTAATTAAGGACAAGATAAAGACATACAGAGGCACACAAGAACTAAACTAATTAAGGACAAGATGAAGACATACAGTGACACAGAAGAACTAAACTAATTAAGGACAAGATAAAGACATACAGAGGCACACAAGAACTAAACTAATTAAGAACAAGATAAAGACATACAGAGACACACAAGAACTAAACTAATTAAGGACAAGATAAAGACATACAGAGACACAGAAGAACTAAACTAATTAAGGACAAGATAAAGACATACAGAGACACAGAAGAACTAAACTAATTAAGGACAAGATAAAGATATACAGAGACACACAAGAACTAAACTAATTAAGGACAAGATAAAGACATACAGAGACACACAAGAACTAAACTAATTAAGGACAAGATAAAGACATACAGAGGCACACAAGAACTAAACTAATTAAGGACAAGATAAAGACATACAGAGACACAGAAGAACTAAACTAATTAAGGACAAGATAAAGACATACAGAGACACAGAAGAACTAAACTAATTAAGGACAAGATAAAGACATACAGAGCCATACAAGAACTAAACTAATTAAGGACAAAATAAAGACTAGACAGAGACACACAAGAACTAAACTAATTAAGGACAAGATGAAGACATACAGTGACACAGAAGAACTAAACTAATTAAGGACAAGATAAAGATATACAGAGACACACAAGAACTAAACTAATTAAGGACAAGATAAAGACATACAGAGACACACAAGAACTAAACTAATTAAGGACAAGATAAAGACATACAGAGACACACAAGAACTAAACTAATTAAGGACAAGATAAAGACATACAGAGGCACACAAGAACTAAACTAATTAAGGACAAGATAAAGATATACAGAGGCACACAAGAACTAAACTAATTAAGGACAAGATAAAGACATACAGAGACACAGAAGAACTAAACTAATTAAGGACAAGATAAAGACATACAGAGGCACACAAGAACTAAACTAATTAAGGACTAGATAAAGATATACAGAGACACACAAGAACTAAACTAATTAAGGACAAGATAAAGACATACAGAGGCACACAAGAACTAAACTAATTAAGGACAAGATAAAGACATACAGAGACACAGAAGAACTAAACTAATTAAGGACAAGATAAAGACATACAGAGACACAGAAGAACTAAACTAATTAAGGACAAGATAAAGATATACAGAGACACACAAGAACTAAACTAATTAAGGACTAGATAAAGACATACAGAGGCACACAAGAACTAAACTAATTAAGGACAAGATAAAGACATACAGAGGCACACAAGAACTAAACTAATTAAGGACAAGATAAAGACATACAGAGGTACACAAGAACTAAACTAATTAAGGACAAGATAAAGACATACAGAGACACACAAGAACTAAATTAATTAAGGACAAGATAAAGACATACAGAGGCACACAAGAACTAAACTAATTAAGGACAAGATAAAGATATACAGAGACACACAAGAACTAAACTAATTAAGGACAAGATAAAGACATACAGAGGCACACAAGAACTAAACTAATTAAGGACAAGATAAAGACATACAGAGACACAGAAGAACTAAACTAATTAAGGACAAGATAAAGATATACAGAGACACACAAGAACTAAACTAATTAAGGACTAGATAAAGACATACAGAGGCACACAAGAACTAAACTAATTAAGGACAAGATAAAGACATACAGAGGCACACAAGAACTAAACTAATTAAGGACAAGATAAAGACATACAGAGGTACACAAGAACTAAACTAATTAAGGACAAGATAAAGACATACAGAGACACACAAGAACTAAACTAATTAAGGACAAGATAAAGACATACAGAGGCACACAAGAACTAAACTAATTAAGGACAAGATAAAGACATACAGAGGCACACAAGAACTAAACTAATTGAGGACAAGATGAAGACATACAGAGACACACAAGAATTAAACTAATTAAGGACAAGATAAAGACATACAGAGGCACACAAGAACTAAACTAATTAAGGACAAGATAAAGACATACAGAGAGATACAATTACTAAACTAATTAAGGACAAGATAAAGACATACAGAGGCACACAAGAACTAAACTAATTAAGGACAAGATAAAGACATACAGAGGCACACAAGAACTAAACTAATTAAGGACAAGATAAAGACATACAGAGGCACACAAGAACTAAACTAATTAAGGACAAGATAAAGACATACAGAGACACACAAGAACTAAACTAATTAAGGACAAGATAAAGACATACAGAGACACAGAAGAACTAAACTAATTAAGGACAAGATAAAGACATACAGAGACACAGAAGAACTAAACTAATTAAGGACAAGATAAAGACATACAGAGACATACAATTACTAAACTAATTAAGGACAAGATAAAGACATACAGAGCCATACAAGAACTAAACTAATTAAGGACAAAATAAAGACTAGACAGAGACACAGAAGAACTAAACTAATTAAGGACAAGATGAAGACATACAGTGACACAGAAGAACTAAACTAATTAAGGACAAGATAAAGACATACAGAGGCACACAAGAACTAAACTAATTAAGGACAAGATGAAGACATACAGTGACACAGAAGAACTAAACTAATTAAGGACAAGATAAAGACATACAGAGGCACACAAGAACTAAACTAATTAAGAACAAGATAAAGACATACAGAGACACACAAGAACTAAACTAATTAAGGACAAGATAAAGACATACAGAGACACAGAAGAACTAAACTAATTAAGGACAAGATAAAGACATACAGAGACACAGAAGAACTAAACTAATTAAGGACAAGATAAAGATATACAGAGACACACAAGAACTAAACTAATTAAGGACAAGATAAAGACATACAGAGACACACAAGAACTAAACTAATTAAGGACAAGATAAAGACATACAGAGACACACAAGAACTAAACTAATTAAGGACAAGATAAAGACATACAGAGACACAGAAGAACTAAACTAATTAAGGACAAGATAAAGACATACAGAGAGATACAATTACTAAACTAATTAAGGACAAGATAAAGACATACAGAGGCACACGAGAACTAAACTAATTGAGGACAAGATGAAGACATACAGAGACACACAAGAACTAAACTAATTAAGGACAAGATAAAGACATACAGAGAGATACAATTACTAAACTAATTAAGGACAAGATAAAGACATACAGAGGCACACAAGAACTAAACTAATTAAGGACAAGATAAAGACATACAGAGGCACACAAGAACTAAACTAATTAAGGACAAGATAAAGACATACAGAGGCACACAAGAACTAAACTAATTAAGGACAAGATAAAGACATACAGAGACACACAAGAACTAAACTAATTAAGGACAAGATAAAGACATACAGAGACACAGAAGAACTAAACTAATTAAGGACAAGATAAAGACATACAGAGACACAGAAGAACTAAACTAATTAAGGACAAGATAAAGACATACAGAGACATACAATTACTAAACTAATTAAGGACAAGATAAAGACATACAGAGCCATACAAGAACTAAACTAATTAAGGACAAAATAAAGACTAGACAGAGACACAGAAGAACTAAACTAATTAAGGACAAGATGAAGACATACAGTGACACAGAAGAACTAAACTAATTAAGGACAAGATAAAGACATACAGAGGCACACAAGAACTAAACTAATTAAGGACAAGATGAAGACATACAGTGACACAGAAGAACTAAACTAATTAAGGACAAGATAAAGACATACAGAGGCACACAAGAACTAAACTAATTAAGGACAAGATAAAGACATACAGAGACACAGAAGAACTAAACTAATTAAGGACAAGATAAAGACATACAGAGGCACACAAGAACTAAACTAATTAAGGACAAGATAAAGACATACAGAGACACACAAGAACTAAACTAATTAAGGACAAGATAAAGACATACAGAGACACACAAGAACTAAACTAATTAAGGACAAGATAAAGACATACAGAGACACACAAGAACTAAACTAATTAAGGACAAGATAAAGACATACAGAGACACAGAAGAACTAAACTAATTAAGGACAAGATAAAGACATACAGAGACATACAAGAACTAAACTAATTAAGGACAAGATAAAGACATACAGAGGCACACAAGAACTAAACTAATTAAGGACAAGATAAAGACATACAGAGACACAGAAGAACTAAACTAATTAAGGACAAGATAAAGATATACAGAGACACACAAGAACTAAACTAATTAAGGACTAGATAAAGACATACAGAGGCACACAAGAACTAAACTAATTAAGGACAAGATAAAGACATACAGAGGCACACAAGAACTAAACTAATTAAGGACAAGATAAAGACATACAGAGGTACACAAGAACTAAACTAATTAAGGACAAGATAAAGACATACAGAGACACACAAGAACTAAACTAATTAAGGACAAGATAAAGACATACAGAGGCACACAAGAACTAAACTAATTAAGGACAAGATAAAGACATACAGAGGCACACAAGAACTAAACTAATTGAGGACAAGATGAAGACATACAGAGACACACAAGAATTAAACTAATTAAGGACAAGATAAAGACATACAGAGGCACACAAGAACTAAACTAATTAAGGACAAGATAAAGACATACAGAGAGATACAATTACTAAACTAATTAAGGACAAGATAAAGACATACAGAGGCACACAAGAACTAAACTAATTAAGGACAAGATAAAGACATACAGAGGCACACAAGAACTAAACTAATTAAGGACAAGATAAAGACATACAGAGGCACACAAGAACTAAACTAATTAAGGACAAGATAAAGACATACAGAGACACACAAGAACTAAACTAATTAAGGACAAGATAAAGACATACAGAGACACAGAAGAACTAAACTAATTAAGGACAAGATAAAGACATACAGAGACACAGAAGAACTAAACTAATTAAGGACAAGATAAAGACATACAGAGACATACAATTACTAAACTAATTAAGGACAAGATAAAGACATACAGAGCCATACAAGAACTAAACTAATTAAGGACAAAATAAAGACTAGACAGAGACACAGAAGAACTAAACTAATTAAGGACAAGATGAAGACATACAGTGACACAGAAGAACTAAACTAATTAAGGACAAGATAAAGACATACAGAGGCACACAAGAACTAAACTAATTAAGGACAAGATGAAGACATACAGTGACACAGAAGAACTAAACTAATTAAGGACAAGATAAAGACATACAGAGGCACACAAGAACTAAACTAATTAAGAACAAGATAAAGACATACAGAGACACACAAGAACTAAACTAATTAAGGACAAGATAAAGACATACAGAGACACAGAAGAACTAAACTAATTAAGGACAAGATAAAGACATACAGAGACACAGAAGAACTAAACTAATTAAGGACAAGATAAAGATATACAGAGACACACAAGAACTAAACTAATTAAGGACAAGATAAAGACATACAGAGACACACAAGAACTAAACTAATTAAGGACAAGATAAAGACATACAGAGACACACAAGAACTAAACTAATTAAGGACAAGATAAAGACATACAGAGACACAGAAGAACTAAACTAATTAAGGACAAGATAAAGACATACAGAGAGATACAATTACTAAACTAATTAAGGACAAGATAAAGACATACAGAGGCACACGAGAACTAAACTAATTGAGGACAAGATGAAGACATACAGAGACACACAAGAACTAAACTAATTAAGGACAAGATAAAGACATACAGAGAGATACAATTACTAAACTAATTAAGGACAAGATAAAGACATACAGAGGCACACAAGAACTAAACTAATTAAGGACAAGATAAAGACATACAGAGGCACACAAGAACTAAACTAATTAAGGACAAGATAAAGACATACAGAGGCACACAAGAACTAAACTAATTAAGGACAAGATAAAGACATACAGAGACACACAAGAACTAAACTAATTAAGGACAAGATAAAGACATACAGAGACACAGAAGAACTAAACTAATTAAGGACAAGATAAAGACATACAGAGACACAGAAGAACTAAACTAATTAAGGACAAGATAAAGACATACAGAGACATACAATTACTAAACTAATTAAGGACAAGATAAAGACATACAGAGCCATACAAGAACTAAACTAATTAAGGACAAAATAAAGACTAGACAGAGACACAGAAGAACTAAACTAATTAAGGACAAGATGAAGACATACAGTGACACAGAAGAACTAAACTAATTAAGGACAAGATAAAGACATACAGAGGCACACAAGAACTAAACTAATTAAGGACAAGATGAAGACATACAGTGACACAGAAGAACTAAACTAATTAAGGACAAGATAAAGACATACAGAGGCACACAAGAACTAAACTAATTAAGGACAAGATAAAGACATACAGAGACACAGAAGAACTAAACTAATTAAGGACAAGATAAAGACATACAGAGGCACACAAGAACTAAACTAATTAAGGACAAGATAAAGACATACAGAGACACACAAGAACTAAACTAATTAAGGACAAGATAAAGACATACAGAGACACACAAGAACTAAACTAATTAAGGACAAGATAAAGACATACAGAGACACACAAGAACTAAACTAATTAAGGACAAGATAAAGACATACAGAGACACAGAAGAACTAAACTAATTAAGGACAAGATAAAGATATACAGAGACACACAAGAACTAAACTAATTAAGGACTAGATAAAGACATACAGAGGCACACAAGAACTAAACTAATTAAGGACAAGATAAAGACATACAGAGGCACACAAGAACTAAACTAATTAAGGACAAGATAAAGACATACAGAGACACAGAAGAACTAAACTAATTAAGAACAAGATAAAGACATACAGAGACACACAAGAACTAAACTAATTAAGGACAAGATAAAGACATACAGAGACACACAAGAACTAAACTAATTAAGGACAAGATAAAGATATACAGAGACACACAAGAACTAAACAAATTAAGGACTAGATAAAGACATACAGAGGCACACAAGAACTAAACTAATTAAGGACAAGATAAAGACATACAGAGGCACACAAGAACTAAACTAATTGAGGACAAGATGAAGACATACAGAGACACACAAGAACTAAACTAATTAAGGACAAGATAAAGACATACAGAGGCACACAAGAACTAAACTAATTAAGGACAAGATAAAGACATACAGAGAGATACAATTACTAAACTAATTAAGGACAAGATAAAGACATACAGAGGCACACAAGAACTAAACTAATTAAGGACAAGATAAAGACATACAGAGGCACACAAGAACTAAACTAATTAAGGACAAGATAAAGACATACAGAGGCACACAAGAACTAAACTAATTAAGGACAAGATAAAGACATACAGAGACACACAAGAACTAAACTAATTAAGGACAAGATAAAGACATACAGAGACACAGAAGAACTAAACTAATTAAGGACAAGATAAAGACATACAGAGACACAGAAGAACTAAACTAATTAAGGACAAGATAAAGACATACAGAGACATACAATTACTAAACTAATTAAGGACAAGATAAAGACATACAGAGCCATACAAGAACTAAACTAATTAAGGACAAAATAAAGACTAGACAGAGACACAGAAGAACTAAACTAATTAAGGACAAGATGAAGACATACAGTGACACAGAAGAACTAAACTAATTAAGGACAAGATAAAGACATACAGAGGCACACAAGAACTAAACTAATTAAGGACAAGATGAAGACATACAGTGACACAGAAGAACTAAACTAATTAAGGACAAGATAAAGACATACAGAGGCACACAAGAACTAAACTAATTAAGAACAAGATAAAGACATACAGAGACACACAAGAACTAAACTAATTAAGGAGAAGATAAAGACATACAGAGACACAGAAGAACTAAACTAATTAAGGACAAGATAAAGACATACAGAGACACAGAAGAACTAAACTAATTAAGGACAAGATAAAGATATACAGAGACACACAAGAACTAAACTAATTAAGGACAAGATAAAGACATACAGAGACACACAAGAACTAAACTAATTAAGGACAAGATAAAGACATACAGAGACACACAAGAACTAAACTAATTAAGGACAAGATAAAGACATACAGAGACACAGAAGAACTAAACTAATTAAGGACAAGATAAAGACATACAGAGAGATACAATTACTAAACTAATTAAGGACAAGATAAAGACATACAGAGGCACACGAGAACTAAACTAATTGAGGACAAGATGAAGACATACAGAGACACACAAGAACTAAACTAATTAAGGACAAGATAAAGACATACAGAGAGATACAATTACTAAACTAATTAAGGACAAGATAAAGACATACAGAGGCACACAAGAACTAAACTAATTAAGGACAAGATAAAGACATACAGAGGCACACAAGAACTAAACTAATTAAGGACAAGATAAAGACATACAGAGGCACACAAGAACTAAACTAATTAAGGACAAGATAAAGACATACAGAGACACACAAGAACTAAACTAATTAAGGACAAGATAAAGACATACAGAGACACAGAAGAACTAAACTAATTAAGGACAAGATAAAGACATACAGAGACACAGAAGAACTAAACTAATTAAGGACAAGATAAAGACATACAGAGACATACAATTACTAAACTAATTAAGGACAAGATAAAGACATACAGAGCCATACAAGAACTAAACTAATTAAGGACAAAATAAAGACTAGACAGAGACACAGAAGAACTAAACTAATTAAGGACAAGATGAAGACATACAGTGACACAGAAGAACTAAACTAATTAAGGACAAGATAAAGACATACAGAGGCACACAAGAACTAAACTAATTAAGGACAAGATGAAGACATACAGTGACACAGAAGAACTAAACTAATTAAGGACAAGATAAAGACATACAGAGACACACAAGAACTAAACTAATTAAGGACAAGATAAAGACATACAGAGACACACAAGAACTAAACTAATTAAGGACAAGATAAAGACATACAGAGACACACAAGAACTAAACTAATTAAGGACAAGATAAAGACATACAGAGACACAGAAGAACTAAACTAATTAAGGACAAGATAAAGATATACAGAGACACACAAGAACTAAACTAATTAAGGACTAGATAAAGACATACAGAGGCACACAAGAACTAAACTAATTAAGGACAAGATAAAGACATACAGAGGCACACAAGAACTAAACTAATTAAGGACAAGATAAAGACATACAGAGACACAGAAGAACTAAACTAATTAAGAACAAGATAAAGACATACAGAGACACACAAGAACTAAACTAATTAAGGACAAGATAAAGACATACAGAGACACACAAGAACTAAACTAATTAAGGACAAGATAAAGATATACAGAGACACACAAGAACTAAACAAATTAAGGACTAGATAAAGACATACAGAGGCACACAAGAACTAAACTAATTAAGGACAAGATAAAGACATACAGAGGCACACAAGAACTAAACTAATTGAGGACAAGATGAAGACATACAGAGACACACAAGAACTAAACTAATTAAGGACAAGATAAAGACATACAGAGGCACACAAGAACTAAACTAATTAAGGACAAGATAAAGACATACAGAGAGATACAATTACTAAACTAATTAAGGACAAGATAAAGACATACAGAGGCACACAAGAACTAAACTAATTAAGGACAAGATAAAGACATACAGAGGCACACAAGAACTAAACTAATTAAGGACAAGATAAAGACATACAGAGGCACACAAGAACTAAACTAATTAAGGACAAGATAAAGACATACAGAGACACACAAGAACTAAACTAATTAAGGACAAGATAAAGACATACAGAGACACAGAAGAACTAAACTAATTAAGGACAAGATAAAGACATACAGAGACACAGAAGAACTAAACTAATTAAGGACAAGATAAAGACATACAGAGACATACAATTACTAAACTAATTAAGGACAAGATAAAGACATACAGAGCCATACAAGAACTAAACTAATTAAGGACAAAATAAAGACTAGACAGAGACACAGAAGAACTAAACTAATTAAGGACAAGATGAAGACATACAGTGACACAGAAGAACTAAACTAATTAAGGACAAGATAAAGACATACAGAGGCACACAAGAACTAAACTAATTAAGGACAAGATGAAGACATACAGTGACACAGAAGAACTAAACTAATTAAGGACAAGATAAAGACATACAGAGGCACACAAGAACTAAACTAATTAAGAACAAGATAAAGACATACAGAGACACACAAGAACTAAACTAATTAAGGAGAAGATAAAGACATACAGAGACACAGAAGAACTAAACTAATTAAGGACAAGATAAAGACATACAGAGACACAGAAGAACTAAACTAATTAAGGACAAGATAAAGATATACAGAGACACACAAGAACTAAACTAATTAAGGACAAGATAAAGACATACAGAGACACACAAGAACTAAACTAATTAAGGACAAGATAAAGACATACAGAGACACACAAGAACTAAACTAATTAAGGACAAGATAAAGACATACAGAGACACAGAAGAACTAAACTAATTAAGGACAAGATAAAGACATACAGAGAGATACAATTACTAAACTAATTAAGGACAAGATAAAGACATACAGAGGCACACGAGAACTAAACTAATTGAGGACAAGATGAAGACATACAGAGACACACAAGAACTAAACTAATTAAGGACAAGATAAAGACATACAGAGAGATACAATTACTAAACTAATTAAGGACAAGATAAAGACATACAGAGGCACACAAGAACTAAACTAATTAAGGACAAGATAAAGACATACAGAGGCACACAAGAACTAAACTAATTAAGGACAAGATAAAGACATACAGAGGCACACAAGAACTAAACTAATTAAGGACAAGATAAAGACATACAGAGACACACAAGAACTAAACTAATTAAGGACAAGATAAAGACATACAGAGACACAGAAGAACTAAACTAATTAAGGACAAGATAAAGACATACAGAGACACAGAAGAACTAAACTAATTAAGGACAAGATAAAGACATACAGAGACATACAATTACTAAACTAATTAAGGACAAGATAAAGACATACAGAGCCATACAAGAACTAAACTAATTAAGGACAAAATAAAGACTAGACAGAGACACAGAAGAACTAAACTAATTAAGGACAAGATGAAGACATACAGTGACACAGAAGAACTAAACTAATTAAGGACAAGATAAAGACATACAGAGGCACACAAGAACTAAACTAATTAAGGACAAGATGAAGACATACAGTGACACAGAAGAACTAAACTAATTAAGGACAAGATAAAGACATACAGAGGCACACAAGAACTAAACTAATTAAGGACAAGATAAAGACATACAGAGACACAGAAGAACTAAACTAATTAAGGACAAGATAAAGACATACAGAGGCACACAAGAACTAAACTAATTAAGGACAAGATAAAGACATACAGAGACACACAAGAACTAAACTAATTAAGGACAAGATAAAGACATACAGAGACACACAAGAACTAAACTAATTAAGGACAAGATAAAGACATACAGAGACACACAAGAACTAAACTAATTAAGGACAAGATAAAGACATACAGAGACACAGAAGAACTAAACTAATTAAGGACAAGATAAAGATATACAGAGACACACAAGAACTAAACTAATTAAGGACTAGATAAAGACATACAGAGGCACACAAGAACTAAACTAATTAAGGACAAGATAAAGACATACAGAGGCACACAAGAACTAAACTAATTAAGGACAAGATAAAGACATACAGAGACACAGAAGAACTAAACTAATTAAGAACAAGATAAAGACATACAGAGACACACAAGAACTAAACTAATTAAGGACAAGATAAAGACATACAGAGACACACAAGAACTAAACTAATTAAGGACAAGATAAAGACATACAGAGACACAGAAGAACTAAACTAATTAAGGACAAGATAAAGACATACAGAGACACACAAGAACTAAACTAATTAAGGACAAGATAAAGACATACAGAGACACACAAGAACTAAACTAATTAAGGACAAGATAAAGACATACAGAGACACACAAGAACTAAACTAATTAAGGACAAGATAAAGACATACAGAGACACACAAGAACTAAACTAATTAAGGACAAGATAAAGACATACAGAGACACAGAAGAACTAAACTAATTAAGGACAAGATAAAGACATACAGAGGCACACGAGAACTAAACTAATTAAGGACAAGATAAAGACATACAGAGGCACACAAGAACTAAACTAATTGAGGACAAGATGAAGACATACAGAGACACAGAAGAACTAAACTAATTAAGGACAAGATAAAGACATACAGAGGCACACAAGAACTAAACTAATTAAGGACAAGATAAAGACATACAGAGAGATACAATTACTAAACTAATTAAGGACAAGATAAAGACATACAGAGGCACACAAGAACTAAACTAATTAAGGACAAGATAAAGACATACAGAGGCACACAAGAACTAAACTAATTAAGGACATGCAAGCTTCTTTCTAATCTACACAACCCCCAGGTCTCACTACCATTTATATATATATATTCTATTACATGTTCCAACCGATAGACTGAGGCCATGCTGGGGTACAGTCATTGATGCTACACTTTCTGCAGCCAGCCTTCCCTGGTTGGCCATTGATACAAAAGGGAGTTAGTTGCAGCCACCCTTATTTGTGCTTTGCCTCATCCAAGATCTTAGTGAGTAGAATGTTGAGATGTCTCTTGGAAACATCTACATACACACCATGTAGATATCTCAGATGTTTTGGCAGCTTATTAAAAAGCTGGGGTCCCTTGAACTCCAGGCTATTGTAGTATGTGGTCCTTGTTCTTCATGCGACGGATGGGACCTTTGGCACTACACAAAGGTGTCTTGTTTGTGGGCTGGTCCTGCCTTCCATGCCAAAGGATGGTCTGAGAAGATCGTTGGTGTCACTTTTGTGGGTATGGTGTGGCGTGCGGTGGCCGGAGGCGGGGGGGAGTGCTCGACCGGAAGGGCCAGGAGAGGGCCTCTCTCTAGTGGTGACCAGCATACGGTGTGGACGCGAGTTTTGGGCAGCTCCCGGTGTTAAGCAGTCGGACGCACGTGGAAGAGTACCTGCAGTGGAATTTAGCGGCGCCTGTGAAAAGCGGTAAGTGAGATAGCTTTTTCTAACTACAACTTTCACATTGTAGAGCTCCGTGTTATTCGTGAAGCAGAGATCCAGGGTATTTTCACCTCTTGTTGGATGGAATACCATGTTCCAAGAAGAGTCTGTAAGGTTTAGCAAGGATTCTGTCTGCCTTTGTTCAGGTGCCATCATTCCGGGGGGGGGGGGGGGGGGGGGGGGGCTGGTATTCAGGCCAGTTGACCATGGGGAGGTTAAAATCTCCCAACAGTAGGTTGTTGACACTGATCCAAATTGATCACCACTTCTGATGCTATCTTCAAATTTGTCCTGATGTCTGGGGGGGGCATCTGGTGGTCAATATATGACGCACATTACCATTTTGAGTTGCTTCGTGTGTACTATTAACATGTCACACCATTAGTACTGTTGTCACATTCCAACTTGATCTGTGACATCTTCACAGATGTACAAAGCAACTCCAGCGTGAGCTCTTCCCCTTGTGTCAGTACGAAACCCAACATATTTTGGCATGTGTATTTCTGCATCTGTTATGTTAGCTGTCAGGTGAGTTTCAGTTAGTGCCATGCATATTGCTTGAGGCTAAGTCTCTTAGGTAGGGGATCTTATACATGTTGGTTAGTTTTACCAGGCCTCTGACAGTAGTAGCACTGGTGTGACATTTGGAGTGGGCTCCTTTATTTGTGGTAGTCATGAGTGATGTGACTCACTTTGGCTTTATATTTGACAAAGCCATGTCAGTTGTCTCAATCTTTTCTACTATTTTAAGACTGTTCCGCAGCTAGTCTGTACTACCTCCACATACTTCCTTCTCTTTATCGGGGCAGACCGGCAGCCTCAACATGCTTTCTGGGCAGGAGCCCTGTGAGCTGGGTTGTTTGCACATGTTGGTTTTGGCTTGGGTAGCTGGCATGAGAATGTTAGCTGCAGCAGCAGTCTGGTGTGTTCTAGATTCCCCATGTCAACATGTCTCTTTCTTGTAGAACTTAGAGTACTTGGGATATCTTTTTCTGTTTTTTTTTAGCTCTAGTCTTCTTCATCTTACCATTTATCCACTGGTGGTCTCCTGTTTGTGTTTTTCTTCTTACTAGGGTCTACCTGGTGGTTCTTTAGTTTACCTTAGCTGTATTCCAGTGTTTCATTTTCTTCTTCAGTCTGCTTCGCAAGCCATCTCCCTCTCACCAGCTTTCAGATTCTCCTGGGCTTCTGTGGGTCCTTTGTAGCTGGTGGTTTTTCTTCATCTCCTCTATAAAAATGTGACTTGGCTGATCCATGTCACCCAATAACCAAGTAGGCACAAAATAACTTCTTTTTTCACAGTATCTGCGTCAAAGTTGTGAGAAAGCCACAGCAGGGTCTCCTGGTTTGATGGAGAACCACTGACTGAGCTCCATGCACTTAGCAGGGTCTCTAATTCTTTCAATTTCCAGTTTAGTTGGCTGTTATTTATGTTTTCATGAGCAATAGTCTTATTTTCATTGGGGTTTCACAAGAAAACAAATAAAAAAATGTTTCCTCAAACCTTATCGTGATAATTAAAATACCTACCTATTTCAATGATAAACAAAACCAATAAATACCAAATGAAATGAAACTTCCTTACAATTACTATTTCAATAAATAAAATAATTTAGTGAATGATATTCAGAAAAGAAGAAAATAAAATGAAAAACAGGTTGCTACGTATAAGTCTTTGAGACTCAAAATAACGAAATAGAATAGGAATATATTATTTACAGATGCATTGAATTTAGAATAAACTAGCTGAGCTACCCGGCTTTGTCCGGGAAAACAGTTAAGAGAAGACGGATAAAGGTGAAAATGACTGCATTGGATGTGCCGTGTCTGGTATGAGTTGGAACCGTTGTGCGCGTGTGCGTGTGTGTGTGTGTGAGAGAGAGAGAGACATAAAAAAAAAAAGTCATAAAACTTCCTTATTAGGCTGAGGAAGTAAACTGCTGATTAAATGGTAGCATGGACCTTGGATTTTAAATGTGAAATAACCATAGTCAGTATCTTTTTCAGCTCCAAAGGACGTCATCAGAAACACAGCAATACACCACATAACATTGCTTCTGAAGTGTTTTGCTTTGTTAGTACGGACTGTAAGTAGTATATGGATAAAAGCTGGAGGGTAGATTAATTTAAAATAGTATCAATTTTTCTTTGTTCTGTAAAATCAAACACTAGCGCAATATTGTTAAACCTTCAACTGATACTTTTGTGGGAAGTCACTCTCTCTTTGAATATCTAACACTTTAATTGTATCTCTCTCTCTGCCTCTTCCCCTGTGTCTCTCTCTCTCTCTCTCTTTAGGTGTGTGTGTGTGCATGCGTAGCCAACCAACAAATATCTTTCTTTTATATTATATATATATTAAGAAAAAGGTTTAGATTTATTTCCGCGCTGAAAGCACCACGTACACATATTTTATAAATGTATCAAAATAGACAGAGAAGGTCATAAACATTAATATATACTTTACAGTGTTTTGAAGCTGGTTTTTAAAATTAGTTTTTAATGAAGATTTTTTAACATTTTTAAAGAAAAAACAAACCTTAAAAGTTTTTAAATATAAAAACAGCCAAAGTTTTTATTTTCCCCACAGAACATAGACAAGTTAAAAACAATAGAAATGAAGATAACAAATGCCATTTAAAAAAGAAAATTCTCTTTAAAAAAAAAAACATGGTCGGACATTTTATTTACAGTACTGATCTTCTTAATAAAAATATAAGTCTGTTCCAAGACTTAAGTTTCATTGATGTTAACTGAGAATACAAGACTCTCCCCGGGATAGGACAATAGTCCATCACAGGGTTAAAGTCTGTTCCAAGCCTTAAGTTTCATTGGTGTTAACTGAGAATACAAGACTCTCCCCTGGACAGGACACTAGTCCATCACAGGGTTAAAGTCTGTTCCAAGCCTTAAGTTTCATTAGTGTTAACTGAGAATACAAGACTCTTTCCTGGACAGGACACTAGTCCATCACAGGGTTAAAGTCTGCCCCAAGTCCTAGGAGTTCATTAGGCTTATCCTAGTTTCATTAATGTTAAATAATTGAGAGCCCAAGACACATACACCTACACACAACCCTCTAGATGGGACACCAATCTTCCTGGACTTCAGGGAAATGAATTATCTTAATCAAGAACACAACAGATTGCCTAGTTTGGGAAGGAATTGTGAGTCTAGACAGGAGTAACATGAAATTAATTATATTGCTGAAGGACATCATAACACACTGCCTGATTAGGGAGTTGGATCTATGACCTACCAATCATGTGCCAAACACTCTAACCACTAGGCTATTGCAATCTTTGTTATTTAACAATTAAGAAGATTTTTTTTTTAAACAAAAAAAAAAAACTTCACTTTTTGATGGGTTTTGAATTACTGACATTCTTTAAATATTTTTTCTTGAGAGAAGTCCCACCCAGAGATTGGGTAAAAGAGGTGTGGCCTCCAAAGCCATCATACCCACGACGGATGTTCTGTAGAATTGGTACTTGTGGTGAGCTGTTGCATGACTGAACCTGACAGACAGTTGATGAACTCTTGCTCCTCAATTTTGGTTTCTTCTGAGAGGCTGACGTGATTTTAGAAAAGAAAGAATGGGAATCACTCAAGTTCGAAATGCAGTTGCTAACGATGGCATTCTTGACAGACTTTGGCTCCCGCAATGATGGCGAGGAGGAGGGAGAGGAGCTGGAAGACGAGGAAGTGGTGTGTGCCGAGATATGAGGAGATGTGGTGAAAGCAGATGATGGAGTGTCACTGATCTCCAAACTGTTGTTGTTGTTCTCGGATGGAGATTCGTCAGCGTCGGATAGTTTTCTCTTGGATTCCGACCTGGCGAGACGTTTCTTTAGCAGGGTTATTTTATTTTCACATTTCATGAGTTCTTTCTCGGAATTCTTACAGTGTTCCTTGAGTAACTTCTCCTGTGTCTTCAGCTCATCAACAGCAACCCTCATTGTGGCTAGTTGCTGCAGAGTGTTCTCCAGTTCCGAGCGCTGGGACTTCTTACTACGTTTACACTGTTCATATTCTCGTTTGATGATGGTACACAGGTTAACCAGTCGTTCAACAGCGCCAGGTCCACCCATCACATCTTCCAACAACAACTTACTTTCACTTTCAGTCACTAAAATGAAATTTAAAAAAATTATAATTACACAGCAACAACAGCCCACTAGATATTGTTCTGGTGTTTATGACAATAAAATACACCCAGTACACTCTGTAAAGTGGTAGTGCTGGTTCCACAATAAAATACACCCAGTACAATCAGTAAAATGGTAGTACTGGTTCCACAGTGAAATACACCCAGTACACTCTGTAAAATGGTAGTACTGGTTCCACAATGAAATACACCCAGTACACTCTGTAAAAAGATAGTACTGGTTCCACAGTGAAATACACCCAGTACAATTAGTAAAATGGTAGTACTGGTTCCACAGTGAAATACACCCAGTACACTGTAAAATGGTAGTACTGGTTCCACAGTGAAATACACCCAGTACACTGTAAAATGGTAGTACTGGTTCCACATGAAATACACCCAGTACACTCTGTAAAATGGTAGTACTGGTTCCACAATGAAATACACCCAGTACACTCTGTAAAAAGATAGTACTGGTTCCACAGTGAAATACACCCAGTACAATTAGTAAAATGGTAGTACTGGTTCCACAGTGAAATACACCCAGTACACTGTAAAATGGTAGTACTGGTTCCACAGTGAAATACACCCAGTACATTGTAAAATGGTAGTACTGGTTCCACAGTGAAATACACCCAGTACACTCTGTAAAATGGTAGTACTGGTTCCACAGTGAAATACACCCAGTACACTCTGTAAAATGGTAGTACTGGTTCCACAATGAAATACACCCAGTACACTCTGTAAAATGATAGTACTGGTTCCACAATGAAATACACCCAGTACAATTAGTAAAATGGTAGTACTGGTTCCACAGTGAAATACACCCAGTACACTGTAAAATGATAGTACTGGTTCCACAGTGAAATACACCCAGTACACTCTGTAAAATGGTAGTACTGGTTCCACAATGAAATACACCCAGTACACTCTGTAAAATGGTAGTACTGGTTCCACAGTGAAATACACCCAGTACACTGTAAAATGATAGTACTGGTTCCACAGTGAAATACACCCAGTACACTCTGTAAAATGGTAGTACTGGTTCCACAATGAAATACACCCAGTACACTCTGTAAAATGATAGTACTGGTTCCACAATGAAATACACCCAGTACAATTAGTAAAATGGTAGTACTGGTTCCACAGTGAAATACACCCAGTACACTGTAAAATGATAGTACTGGTTCCACAGTGAAATACACCCAGTACACTCTGTAAAATGGTAGTACTGGTTCCACAATGAAATACACCCAGTACACTCTGTAAAATGGTAGTACTGGTTCCACAGTGAAATACACCCAGTACACTGTAAAATGATAGTACTGGTTCCACAGTGAAATACACCTAGTACACTCTGTAAAATGGTAGTACTGGTTCCACAGTGAAATACACCCAGTACACTCTGTAAAATGGTAGTACTGGTTCCACAATGAAATACACCCAGTACACTCAGTAAAATGGTAGTACTGGTTCCACAGTGAAATACACCCAGTACACTCTGTAAAATGGTAGTACTGGTTCCACAGTGAAATACACCTAGTACAATCTGTAAAATGGTAGTACTGGTTCTACAGTGAAATACACCCAGTACACTCTGTAAAATGGTAGTACTGGTTCCACAATGAAATACACCCAGTACACTCAGTAAAATGGTAGTACTGGTTCCACAATGAAATACACCCAGTACAATCAGTAAAATGGTAGTACTGGTTCCACAGTGAAATACACCCAGTACAATCAGTAAAATGGTAGTACTGGTTCCACAATGAAATACACCCAGTACACTCTGTAAAATGGTAGCGCTGCTGCCATGAAAAAATACACCCAATGCACTGTGTAAACTGGTAGTGTTTGAGTCATAAAATGCACCCAGTACATTCTGTAAAGTGTTGGTATAAAGTAGCGCATCACACTACAGAAATGCCAAAATGTGGAATGTATGAGAGGTTGACCATGGCAGAGTTTGAATTCAGAGCAGAAATAACTAGATTCTGTCCCTAGGAGGGTTATGCGATTGGAAAGTGGGGGCGGGGCAGATCTTGTTGGATCACCAAGCAAGATCAGCCAAGCTCATGGAGGTTATCCAACCATCTTGCTTGAGGTCTACCCTGGAGTCTCCTGCCAGTTAGTTTTTGCATGTAAAATCTGTGTAGTGATTCTTTCCCGAGATATTCTAACCACCACCATAAACATTTTTAACTGGAACTATATCATCTTTGCTTTTCCACACCAGCATAGGTTGGATGAGACTTTTCTGAGGCAGTATTTCTAAAGTCAGATGACCTTTCTGATGCTGATCCAAACAGAAATTTATTTTTAACCCTCCCATTACCATATTTCTAATGAAAGACACTGTCTATGTCATTAACCCTTTCATTAGCATATTTCTAATGAAAGACACTGTCTATGTCATTAACCCTTTCATTACCATATTTTTAATAAAAGACACTGTCTATGTCATTAACCCTTCCATTACCATATTTCTAATGAAAGACACTGTCTATGTCATTAACCCTTTCATTACCATATTTCTAATGAAAGACACTGTCTATGTCATTAACCCTTTCATTACCATATTTCTAATGAAAGACATTGTCTATGTCATTAACTCTTCCGTTACCATATTTCTAATGAAAGACACTGTCTATGTCATTAACCCTTTCATTCGCATATTTCTAATGAAAGACACTGTCTATGTCATTAACCCTTTCATTATCATATTTATAATGAAAGACACTGTCTATGTCATTAACCCTTTCATTACCATATTTCTAATGAAAGACACTGTCTATGTCATTAACCCTTTCATTACCATATTTTTAATAAAAGACACTGTCTATGTCATTAACCCTTCCATTACCATATTTCTAATGAAAGACACTGTCTATGTCATTAACCCTTTCATTACCATATTTCTAATAAAAGACACTGTCTATGTCATTAACCCTTTCATTACCATATTTCTAATGAAAGATACTGTCTATGTCATTAACCCTTTCATTACCATATTTCTAATAAAAGACACTGTCTATGTCATTAACCCTTTCATTACCATATTTCTAATGAAAGACACTGTCTATGTCATTAACCCTTTCATTACCATATTTCTAATGAACGACACTGCCTATGTCTTTAACCCCTTCATTACCATATTTCTAATGTAAGACACTGTCTATCATTAACCCTTCCATTACCATATTTCTAATGAACGACACTGCCTATGTCTTTAACCCCTTCATTACCATATTTCTAATGTAAGACACTGTCTATGTCATTAACCCTTCCATTACCATATTTCTAATGAAAGACAGTCTTTAACCCTTTCATTACCATATTTCTAATAGAAGACACTACCTATGTCATTAACCCTTTCATTACCATATTTCTAATGAAAAACACTGTCTATGTCTTTAACCCTTTCATTACCATATTTCTAATGAAGCACAAAATCTATGATATTCAGATCCTTTTTGAAAATAATCAAAAACGGATTTAATAGTATGACTGACATGTTATTAAGTTGGTGTTCAGAACATAATTCAACAAAGGTTCTTACATAAAACGTTGAACATTTTTTTGTCAAAATATAAACACCTTAAAACAAAGTTTTGTATCACAGAACCAGGGGCAATTTGGTATCGAATGGTTTAAATAAAATAATTGTTCAAATCTGACTTTCATCTGTGAAACTGGGTGACATCTTCATTTTTACGTCCACTTTCCCTACTAGCAATAGTTGTATGGGTCTACATAGACCAAGTCAGTACTGAAGAGGCGTTACTCACCTCCCAAACAACTAGAAGCCTGTATCCCACTTATGTACAGTCTCATGTTCTATTTAGGTTGTCATGTCCTTGACACAACAGGGGTGTACTCCCAACCCTTTGGCAAGCTTTGGATGCCCTTACTAACACCAATGTAGCACATAAAAAAAAAATGACATAAATAAACATTTTTTAAAATCTGAAATCTCACTTTGAACAAGTTTTTTGATTTGTGCGTAACTTTCCACTTCATTCTTCAATTCAAGTCGTTCCTTTTCTTTGTTCATCCAATTCTGTTCACAGTTTTGGTAATACTGAATCTGTTTATTTTTAGCCTTCATTGATGCCATCAACACGTGCACCTCAGCCAAAACATTCTGATGAGCAATAGCCAGTACTTCTTTCTCGTCACACACATTGATCATGTCCTTCTCCAGCAACTTCTGCTTCAATTCACACTCAGCCAACTTCGCACGCACGCTGTTTAATTCGTTAAGCAATCTGTTAAATATAATAATTGTTTAATGTCCACTTTCCCTGCTAGCAAGGGTTGGATAGGTCTACATAGACCAAGTGAGTAACCCTTTTGATACATAACCTCCACTGGCTTCATGATAAAATTGCTTTGTGAAAGCCAGTAGAATACAAAGAGTAAAAAGTAGTGTGAGTATTTAGGCCAGAGTATTTTCATTAGAAATATGTTCCAAACACCAGATAAATAATAACAAGTTTTTTACATTTCTAAATCCTTCTAAAATATAAAATTATTTGAAAACCATGGCTTAGGTTATGTTTCAAACATCGGATAAATAACACAAAAGTTAGTTATATTACTAAATCACACTAACTTAATAGTGAGAACATTAGTTATATTAAATCTCGCCAAACTCTTCATTATCTAAACATCATAGGCTGTCTTTCATTAAAAATATGGTAACAAAAGCATTATGTTAAAAACTCCTAAATTCCTGTGGTAATATTTCATATGATCAAACATTAACTGCCACAGTTCTTCCCTAGACAATTCTGTATCTTCCTCAATGACAATGTCTTGAGAGGTCTTCCATAGTAAAAAGAACATTATTAAATCCCTCCAAAATCTTGATTATTTAAACATCATAGTGTCTTTCAGTAAAAATATCATAACAAAAGAGTTATGTTCCAAACAACTTAATTATGCGAAACATATCCCTAAATCCCTCCAAATCTTTGATTATTTTCCAAATTGTTTTGAATTGAGATATCACAACTCTGTGATTAGAATATATCAGGAAAGAATCACTGGAGTCACTCCAGGTAAAACCACTACTACTCTGAATGCAGAGATCATAGCTCTGATACTATGGACATGTGGTTAGAATGTCTCAGGAAAGAATCACTGGAGTCACTCCAGGTAAAACCACTACTACTCTGAATGGAGAGATCATAGCTCTGATACTATGGACATCTGGTTAGAATGTCTCAGGAAAGAATCACTGGAGTCACTCCAGGTAAAACCATTACTACTCTGAATGGAGAGATCATAGCTCTGATACTATGGACATCTGGTTAGAATGTCTCAGGAAAGAATCACTGGAGTCACTCCAGGTAAAACCACTACTACTCTGAATGGAGAGATCATAGCTCTGATACTATGGACATCTGGTTAGAATGTCTCAGGAAAGAATCACTGGAGTCACTCCAGGTAAAACCACTACTACTCTGAATGGAGAGATCATAGCTCTGATACTATGGACATCTGGTTAGAATGTCTCAGGAAAGAATCACTGGAGTCACTCCAGGTAAAACCATTACTACTCTGAATGGAGAGATCATAGCTCTGATACTATGGACATCTGGTTAGAATGTCTCAGGAAAGAATCACTGGAGTCACTCCAGGTAAAACCACTACTACTCTGAATGGAGAGATCATAGCTCTGATACTATGGACATCTGGTTAGAATGTCTCAGGAAAGAATCACTGGAGTCACTCCAGGTAAAACCACTACTACTCTGAATGCAGAGATCATAGCTCTGATACTATGGACATCTGGTTAGAATGTCTCAGGAAAGAATCACTGGAGTCACTCCAGGTAAAACCACTACTACTCTGAATGGAGAGATCATAGCTCTGATACTATGGACATCTGGTTAGAATGTCTCAGGAAAGAATCACTGGAGTCACTCCAGGTAAAACCACTACTACTCTGAATGGAGAGATCATAGCTCTGATACTATGGACATCTGGTTAGAATGTCTCAGGAAAGAATCACTGGAGTCACTCCAGGTAAAACCACTACTACTCTGAATGCAGAGATCATAGCTCTGATACTATGGACATCTGGTTAGAATGTCTCAGGAAAGAATCACTGGAGTCACTCCAGGTAAAACCACTACTACTCTGAATGGAGAGATCATAGCTCTGATACTATGGACATCTGGTTAGAATGTCTCAGGAAAGAATCACTGGAGTCACTCCAGGTAAAACCACTACTACTCTGAATGGAGAGATCATAGCTCTGATACTATGGACATCTGGTTAGAATGTCTCAGGAAAGAATCACTGGAGTCACTCCAGGTAAAACCACTACTACTCTGAATGGAGAGATCATAGCTCTGATACTATGGACATGTGGTTAGAATGTCTCAGGAAAGAATCACTGGAGTCACTCCAGGTAAAACCACTACTACTCTGAATGGAGAGATCATAGCTCTGATACTATGGACATGTGGTTAGAATGTCTCAGGAAAGAATCACTGGAGTCACTCCAGGTAAAACCACTACTACTCTGAATGGAGAGATCATAGCTCTGATACTATGGACATGTGGTTAGAATGTCTCAGGAAAGAATCACTGGAGTCACTCCAGGTAAAACCACTACTACTCTGAATGGAGAGATCATAGCTCTGATACTATGGACATCTGGTTAGAATGTCTCAGGAAAGAATCACTGGAGTCACTCCAGGTAAAACCACTACTACTCTGAATGGAGAGATCATAGCTCTGATACTATGGACATCTGGTTAGAATGTCTCAGGAAAGAATCACTGGAGTCACTCCAGGTAAAACCACTACTACTCTGAATGGAGAGATCATAGCTCTGATACTATGGACATGTGGTTAGAATGTCTCAGGAAAGAATCACTGGAGTCACTCCAGGTAAAACCACTACTACTCTGAATGGAGAGATCATAGCTCTGATACTATGGACATCTGGTTAGAATGTCTCAGGAAAGAATCACTGGAGTCACTCCAGGTAAAACCACTACTACTCTGAATGGAGAGATCATAGCTCTGATACTATGGACATCTGGTTAGAATGTCTCAGGAAAGAATCACTGGAGTCACTCCAGGTAAAACCACTACTACTCTGAATGGAGAGATCATAGCTCTGATACTATGGACATCTGGTTAGAATGTCTCAGGAAAGAATCACTGGAGTCACTCCAGGTAAAACCACTACTACTCTGAATGGAGAGATCATAGCTCTGATACTATGGACATCTGGTTAGAATGTCTCAGGAAAGAATCACTGGAGTCACTCCAGGTAAAACCACTACTACTCTGAATGGAGAGATCATAGCTCTGATACTATGGACATCTGGTTAGAATGTCTCAGGAAAGAATCACTGGAGTCACTCCAGGTAAAACCACTACTACTCTGAATGGAGAGATCATAGCTCTGATACTATGGACATCTGGTTAGAATGTCTCAGGAAAGAATCACTGGAGTCACTCCAGGTAAAACCACTACTACTCTGAATGGAGAGATCATAGCTCTGATACTATGGACATCTGGTTAGAATGTCTCAGGAAAGAATCACTGGAGTCACTCCAGGTAAAACCACTACTACTCTGAATGCAGAGATCATAGCTCTGATACTATGGACATCTGGTTAGAATGTCTCAGGAAAGAATCACTGGAGTCACTCCAGGTAAAACCACTACTACTCTGAATGGAGAGATCATAGCTCTGATACTATGGACATCTGGTTAGAATGTCTCAACAAAGAATCACTGGAGTCACTCCAGGTAAAAATATATTCAGGACACAGTCCCACACTCCTCCTTTTATTATATTATAATGTTAATCAACGGAATAAACAAAAATAAAAATAGCAACAACAGTTGTTCTAACCTCGGAGCAGATGCCTCTTCAGCTTCAGGAGCTACATTGTCATAGTCAAAATATAACTTGGTGATGACATCTTTCTTTGACCATTTCTTGCGGCAAGTTGGACATGTTCTAGAAGTCTCTAACCAAGTGACCAGGCAGGAAGAGTGGAAGGTGTGACCACAGTTACCAGCGGCAATGTCCCATTCACCACCAGTTGACACAAACCGGTCGGAACAAATGACACAGTAGGCATTCATTGGACTTCTGAAAGAGGAGAGAGGTGTGAAATAAGAGGAGTGATGGGGTGGAGGTGGTGGTGAGGCAGAGAGTGTGATAGAGGGAGGTGTGGTGGTGGAGTGGTGTGGGGTGGAGGTGAGGCAGGGAGTGTGATAGAGAGAGGGGTGGAGTTTAATAGACTATATATATGTGTTTGTGTCTATATTGTATGTATTTTTGACCGTTGGTCAGTCAATAGTAACATTGAGGGCTGAATAAATTAAATTAACCGATATAAAAGAAACAGAAGCGAAACCCAACCAAACAGTGAGTGTGTTCTGTTATTAATTCTGGCAATATTACACAAATATGACCCTCCCCAAGTATAACAATATTTGTTTCAACACACGATTTCATATAAAAAACCTCGCAAAACTATATATATACTGTTGGAAGAAGTTTAGGGAGCTGCTTCCTCTGCTGACGAAGAAGGGTTTCTCCCTGCGAATGAAAGGCCGGTTATATGATGCCTGTGTGAGATGTGCGATGATGTATGGTAGTGAGACACGGGCAGCAACTGCGGAGGACATGCGATGGCTGGAGAGAAATGAGGCAAGCATGCTCCGTTGGATGTGAAATGTCAATGTGCGTGAACGGCCGAGCATGGACGAGTTGAGAGAGAAACTGGGTATAAGAGGGATAAGTTGAGGTGTGTAGGAGAGAAGGCTGAGATGGTATGGACATGTGATATGCATGGAGGATGACCGATGGGTGAAGAAGTGCCAGGAAATGCCAGGAGAAGGAAGACGCAGTAGAGGAAGACCACAGAAAAAAATGGGCGGAGGTGGTGAGAGGGGACCTCAGATCGCTGAAACTCACGGAGGAGATGACAAAGGACCGTGGCAAGTGGAGAGATGCTGAATAGGACCCGTCCCACCCTTGCAAGCAGGGAAAAGCGGACGTAAAATGATGTTGATGATGTACATATATATGCTGTGTGTGTATATATATATATATATATATATATATATATATATACAAGGAACGCGGACGTTAATCCTATTTATCAGTGAAAGTAGAAATTGCTTGTTTAAACTTTTAATGTGTTAATAATATAAAGTATGTAAGGTTGGACATATCAGGGTATATATGTTTCACTTAGGAATATGTGGCCGGTAAAGGGGCGAAACAGATCGCTATAGCGTTTCACAAGCTGTTGTTTATGTATTTACCTGTATATGTAACTAAAGTGGACCAGTGGACGACTGATTTTAAATTGACCGCAACTCATGGAGTCTGACACTCTACCGGCTAAATAGACTCTTCCTTTAACTTATAATATAAACACACACACACACATATATATATATATATTATATAAGTTCTTGTTGGGATATCGTGTATATATATATATATATATATATATATGTATGTAAAAGGTAAACAGAAATAACAACACAATCGGTACAGTATATGGAAGGTATATATTAGGTTAACGCTTGATATAGCAGGAAGAGGGTCTTAACGTTTCGGACGCTAGTCCTTCACCAGAAGGAAGAATGAGAAACAAAATAGATTGAGGAGACGGGCAGGTTGGAATTGGAAAAAAATGTCTTTAGATAAAAAAAAATAACAGGTCCATTCATGTTGACATCTCTTGCAAAACTGTTGGTGCTGACATAAACATGTGTGATATATACATATATATATAAACATGTGTGGATTTATATATATATATATAGTAATAATAATAAATTTGAAGACTAAAATCCAAAGGGGGTTCGATAAGGATAAATATATATCGAATATATAAGAACCGTAGAGCAAATATTTATTAAAATAACAGATTAAAGTTTAAGCAAAGAATCGATGCTTTGACCCTTAACGGGATCTCCTGACACTCATATATATATATATATATATATAAAATGTATAAGCTTGTTGAATCCCAACAAATTAAATATAACCTCTGCATATATATATATATATATATATATGTATATATATATATATATATACACACAAATAAATTATCGAGAATCGAAAATCGTAGTAAATAGATTTCAAGAACAGATAGAAAAAGTGTTACTCACCAATATATAGGTATGTATATATATATATATTATAAATATATTTGTGTATATATATATATATTATAAATATATTTGTGTATATATATATTATAAATATGTGTGTATATATATTATAAATATGTGTATATATATGTCTCTTTATATAATATATGTTTGTATCTATATAATACCACTATTTACTATACTAAACTAAATATAGAAACTTTCACAACAAAGCTGACCGACAGATATCGATCATTCTATGCACTTCTCTCTTGTTAATCGATAAAATGATGAATTAGTCCGTCTTTGGTCTTCTTTCTTCTTCAGTAAACTGAAATACATTTAAACAAACTTCCGTAATTGGCGCCATTAGTTTCTCCACCTGGTGGTAGATTATAAAAACAAACGGAATTCAAGGGAAGTAACCACCAGCGTTCTACCCTTCTCCCAATCTATTTCTCTTCCTTTCACTCTTGTTCTCTTTCTTTTCTCTCTCTCTCTTATTTTCTTTTTCTTCCTCTTTCTCTTCTCCCCTCTCTCTATCTCTGAGTATTTTCGTTTTCTCTTTCTCTTCGACTTTTATGTCGCATTCTGCTTTTGTCTCTCTATCCATCCATCTGTCTGCCTGACTCTTATCTATCTACCTATAGCTTTATTGTTAATTTTATATTTGTTATTTGTTTTCTTTACTCGCCTTTTTGTGTAAACTCCCCCCTTGTATTTGTCCCCTTCTTTTGCGCCCTAGTGGCAATAAATAGAAATCTACCTATAGTTTTATTTTCATATACCTGTATGTAAACTCCCCATTTGTATTTGTCCTCTTCTTTTGCGCCCATGTGGCTAATAAAGAAATTTATCTATCTATCTATCTACCTATATATATATCTGTCTTTATCTATCTCTCTATCTACCCCTCTATCTATCTATCTATTTCTTTATACACCTCTATGTAAACTCCCCCCTATATGTATGTATTTGTATTTGTCCCCATCTTTTTGCGCCCTTGTGGCAAATAAAGAAATACATCTATCTCTCTATCTGTCCCTCTATCCATCTGTCCCTCTATCTATCTATTTGCGCCTCTATCTGTCTATCTACCTACCCCACTATCAATCTATCTACCTACCCCACTATCAATCTGTCTGTGCGTTTATTAATTTAAAGGGAGGTAATTCCACTCATAAGGGAAGTAACTTTCGTAGCTTTATTTCTTTTCCCACTGTTTGAGAAGTGAAAAGCAAAATATCCTTCAGTCTTTCCCCGTCTTCCGAGATTGGTAGATGGGTGGGAAGAAGGTATCTTTAATCCGGAGACATAGTCCGAAGGCTTTCAACAACAAAGCCAGAAATTTCAGAGAAGGAGAATATCGATTCCAGTACTTGACGGTTACTATATTTTATCGATCGAGTCTGGATTTGAACTCAGAACGTAATGAGCCGGAACAAATATTATAAACCCTTTTTTGTCCGAAGCCCTAACAATACTGCTAATACAAACAACCAAACAATACTTGATTTTGTAATACCAATATATTTATTTCTAGAGGCCCCTTTTTCCCTCAGCCCCAAAATAAAAATAATGAAGCCCCAGGCCATAGCATCAACATTAATTCTCGTTAAATTAGCTGAAATTCTACGGCATTTTCAATCTCCTTCTAAATCTATCTATCTGTTTGTCTATCTATCTGTTTGCCTGTCTATTTATCTGTCTAACTGGAAGGAGTTGGCTATATCCCGACCAAGAGATGGCTACGACTCCAGCATGACTTAAAGGCCATTGTTATATGTTCTTTACTTTCAATAAAGTGTCATCAAGTGGTGACGTCACAATCTGATGAGTCACAATATAGTTTCCAGTTGACTGAAGTAACATTTTAACACCAACAAATGTATACTTAGATTTCGTGCCTTGTCCTTAAAAATATAAGACCCCCCAAAATATATCAGCAGAACGAAGACTCCCCCCACCCGAAAAATCTCTATTTCTGAAGCAATATTTTACCGAAATTTTGCACTTTTCAAGTGTTTACACGTCATTTCCTATCGTTTCTTTCTTTCTTTTTGTTTAATTTTGCTTTTTTTTTTTACTTTGACGAAAAAAAATTGCCTAAATAGTTCAGTTTTAAATACGAGAGAGAGGTGGAAAAGAAGAAAGTATAAATATATATAGAGAGAGGAATATAAAGAGAGTGAGTTATATAAAGAGAGAGAGAGGACGAGGACGACAATATGGATATTAGTAAACTTGTTGATTTGTTTCGAGGTACCCTTGACCCCAACCTTCGTGAACAAGCTGAGAGTGAGTTACAACAGTATGATCAGATGAATGGCTTTGCACCTGCTTTAATGATGACTATTGTAATGTCAGACAACCTAGAAATAACGGTGAAACAGGCAGCAGTCTCCTACTTCAAGAACATAATAAAAAAATACTGGGACAACAGTGAAGCTGAGGTTGATTCAGACGCACCATTGTTTAGTATGTGTGAAGAAGACCGAGCAGCCATACGCCGTCACATCATCGAAGCTATAATACACAGTCCTGATATAATATGCAGCCAGTTGAGTATGTCTTTGAGCACCATCGTCAAACATGACTACCCGACTAAATGGCCGTCTTTCGTTGAGAAAGTAGCTGCATGTATTTTGTCCCAAAACCACACGACATGGAACGGTGCTTTGATAAGTTTATATCAGCTTGTGAAAGTACACGAAATGAAGAAGCCGAAGGACCGAGATATTCTTAACACAGCTATGGGGGTTGAATTGCCTCTCATATACAACTTGTTCGTGAAAATGATACCTGACCATTCTCCGCCGTCTCTCATAATACAGAAACAAATATTAAAGATATTCTTCTCATTTGTTCGTAAACATCTATCGCTGAAGATAGTTTCAAGGAACGTGTTCAGCCAATGGATGGAAGTTACTTGCCAAGTGTTACAAAACCCTATTCCTGACGGAGCCCACAACATCGAAGAAGACAAAAGACCAGAGCTTCCTTGGTGGAAAGCGAAAAAATGGGCCACAAGGATTTTAACTTATACGTTCCAGAAATATGGAAGTCCTGGCAAAGTAAACAGAGAATACAAACAATTCTCTGAATGGTATATGAGAACTTTCCCACGAAATATTATACCTATATTGATTAATATTTTGGGGAAACAAGATGAAAACAGTTATATATCTCCAAGAGTTTTGCGCTTCATTTTGAATTATTTAAATCGTTCTATTAGTTATGCCTCTACTTGGAAATATTTGAAAAATAATACAGACAACTTGATTCAGAAAGTAATTTTCCCTCTGATGTGGCACAGTGAAAAAGATAATGAACTCTGGCACTCGGATCCACATGAATATATTCGGAGGAAGTTTGATTTATCTGACATGTCTACGATAGATGCCGCAGGACGGCTGTTCCATTCTTTGGCTGGCAAAAGAAGTGGAGTTCTTGAAAAGGCAATGAACTTCTGTATGTCGATTCTTAACAAAAACGAGGTGTCACCTCAAGAAAAAGATGGTATTATGCACATGCTTGGCATCGTAGCTGACATTCTTGTGGAGAGTGATGTGTATAAAGAACGTATTGAAGGAGTTCTTGTCACCCATTTATTTCCAGAGTTCCAAAGTCCACACGGATTCTTAAGGGCGAGAGCTTTCTGGACTTTGGATTTCTTTAATGGGGCCGTGTTGAAAAATTTCAATAATTTACTCCGTGCCATAGAAATGAGTCGGGAGTGTTTATGCAATGACAGTGAGCTACCAGTCCGTGTAGAAGCTGCAATGGCGTTGCAGATGTTGGTAACAAAATACGAGAAGGCTCGAGATTTTCTACGCCCTCATATTCGACCAGTAATATTTGAGGTTCTACGGATAATTCGTGAAACTGAAAATGATGAACTTACAAGTGTGTTTCGTCGCCTCATTCGCAAGTATGCTGATGATGTCCTCCCTGTTGCTCTGGAAATAGTGACTCATCTTGAACAAACGTTTAACCAACTGCTCAGCAATAATGTGGATACTTCGGAAGATAAAGTGATCATTGGATTAGGTATTCTGTATACCATGGACACAGTTCTGGATGTTGTGAAGGGCAGAGTTGAAATAATATCTCAACTGGAGGGAAATGTTCTAAATATTGTAGTTTCAATTTTACAACAGAATCTAATTGACTTTTACGAAGAAGTATTTTCCTTAATTTACAACCTCACAAAAACCCAGGTCTCGGCCAACATGTGGCAGATTTTTCAGATGTTGTATCAAGCTCTTCGGGCTGAAACACTCGATTACTTTATTGATATGGCCCCTTGCCTCCACAACTATATCACAGTTGACACAACAGTGTTTTTGTCCCAAACTGAATACATGGAAGCCATCTATAACATGTGCAAGTCAATTATGACATCTGAAAAAGTCGGAGAAGATGCCGAATGCCATGCTGCCAAACTTATTGAAGTTCTTCTATTGCAATACAAAGGTCGGATAGATCACGTGGTTCCTTCTCTCATAGAACTTGCTATAACGAGGTTATCACGAAATATCGAAACATTAGAACTAAGGGCAATGTGTTTGCTGATATGTATAGCCAGCTTGTGTTATAACCCAGGGCTTTTCTTTGGTACATTGCAGGACATACAACTTCCGAATCTCTCCGGCCCAATTATACCCCAGTTCTTAACAACATGGTTGAACAACATTAACACTTTTCACGGAGTTCACGATCGAAAACTAAACATTTTAGGGTTGTGCACCTTGATTAATACACCTCACAGAAGACCCAAGGAGATAACAGAGTTGGGAAGGAAATTTCTACCATCCATTCTCAGCCTCTTTAAGGGTTTAAAACGATCGTATATTTTAAAGGCACAGGAAGTAGATTTGGATGAAGACAATGATCGTGATAGTGCACGAGATGATCTGGATATATTAGACAGTGATGAAGATGAGATATTTGATAGCGACGACGAACATACTATAGATGATGATGATGACCCAGATAATGGCTATGATGATTTCTCTGATGATGAAGAAGATATTGATAAGGCGCTAGAAAACTACCCAACACTTATAGACAAAGAAAGTTACAACGTTGATGAATATATTGTTTTCAAAGACTGTATGGAAAATGTGATGACACAGGATGCTAATTGGCACCACCTGTTGACGTCTATTCTAAATGTTGACCAGAGGAAAAGCTTGGAAGAAGTTTTTCATACAACAGAACAGAGAAAAGTCGCTGCTGAATCCAAGAAAACAAAACAGGACAGTAGTTATGCTTTTTCGAATCCCAATGTGCCTTTAACATTCAATTTTGGTACAAAAGGTGCCTAAATATTTCAGTGTCAAAATAAATTTACTGAAAGCAAAATATTTTGTTTATTTCTGGCCTGCTATAGAGGCATATATTGGGGGGGTGGGGGTGTAGAGATGATGGGGGTGGATGGATTTGTAACGTTTATGCTTTTATGAAACAAAATTAGAAATGTTTATATATACACATATATATATATATGGAGGCACATGGCTTAGTGGTTAGAGCATTGGCCTTGCAATCGAAAGGTTGTGAGTTCAATTCTCAGACCGGGTGATGTGTTGTTTCCTTGAGCAAGACACTTTATTTCACATTGCTCCAGTTTACTCAGCTGTAGAAATGAGATGATAGGGACTGTGGTCCCTATCATTCCACTGCAAAGTGGACGTGGAGGTGCCACGGCAAAAAAGCACCCACCACTCACTGTAAATGAGGTTGGTGTTAGGAAGGGCATCCAGCTGTAGAAATCAAGCCAGAATCAGTTCCCGTCCCACCCTTGCAAGCAGGGAAAAAGCGGACGTAAAATGAAATGATGATATATATATATATATATATATATAATATATATATGTATGTGTGATGGATTCTCCCATTGATTTTGATTTATAAGGATCCAAACAACCTCTTCAGTTTGAATGTTTATATTGGACAGATTTTAGACCTGCTAAGTGTTTGTAAGTTCACAGATGGTGCAACAGTGAGGTTTACTGGATAATGGTGGTGGTATGTTTGATAATGCTTCTCTCCTCCCTCTTGCTTCTTGTAGCTTATGGATACAACCGGACTCAAAATCCCTGATCCCATTATGACACAAAGATCTCTAGTTCCTCTACTGCAAGGCTCATATATATATATATATATATATATATATATATATATATAGTGAAACAGCTTCTTTATGAGCAGCAGCATTTAGAGTCTGTTTGTCTTGTTGGTAGCAAGGGCTGGATGAGTCATCACAAACCAAGTCAGTTCTTAATTGGAGCCACTCACCTCTCAGATGTGTTGACACAACTCTTGCTCACCTATCTTCTCGCACTCTACAGTGAGAAACACCATAAACCGATGGCACCAGCACTAGAGAGATCATCATATCTTTGATACAACCTCTTTATATTTGGCCTTTATACAGCTTCTTTCCCTTCCTAGTAGCAAATACTTTGCAGAGAAGGGCTTAGATTGGGTTGGCTATGCCTGAGGTACCACACTTGAAAAAAGATTAAAAAAAAAAAAAAAAAAAAAAATCACTGATCAATACACCATGGTCTAATGACTTACACACTCGTCATACACCATGGTCTAATGACTTACACACTCGTCATACACCATGGTCTAATGACTTACACACTCGTCAATACACCATGGTCTAATGACTTACACACTGGTCAATACACCATGGTCTAATGACTTACACACTCGTCATACACCATGGTCTAATGACTTACACACTCGTCATACACCATGGTCTAATGACTTACACACTCGTCATACACCATGGTCTAATGACTTACACACTGGTCAATACACCATGGTCTAATGACTTACACACTGATCAATACACCATGGTCTAATGACTTACACACTCGTCATACACCATGGTCTAATGACTTACACACTCGTCATACACCATGGTCTAATGACTTACACACTCGTCAATACACCATGGTCTAATGACTTACACACTCGTCATACACCATGGTCTAATGACTTACACACTGGTCAATACACCATGGTCTAATGACTTACACTGGTCAATACACCATGGTCTAATGACTTACACACTCGTCATACACCATGGTCTAATGACTTACACACTCATCATACACCATGGTCTAATGACTTACACACTGGTCAATACACCATGGTCTAATGACTTACACACCGGTCAATACACCATGGTCTAATGACTTACACATTGGTCAATACACCATGGTCTAATGACTTACACACCGGTCAATAGACCATGGTCTAATGACTTACACACCGGTCAATACACCATGGTCTAATGACTTACACACTGGTCAATAGACCATGGTCTAATGACTTACACACCGGTCAATACACCATGGTCTAATGACTTACACACTGGTCAATACACCATGGTCTAATGACTTACACACCGGTCAATACACCATGGTCTAATGACTTACACACCGGTCAATACACCATGGTCTAATGACTTACACATTGGTCAATACACCATGGTCTAATGACTAAAACCGGTAGAAATATATTTTTTAAAAACTAACAATAACAACACAGAAATACATTTTGATGATTGCTGGTAATTTTTTGTTCTTAATTTATTCATTTTAAATTTTATTTTATTTTATTTTCAGAATGTAGATGACAGCATAAATGACAATTTTTAACATGAAAAATAAAATTTACAACTTTTGAATGAATTGTTTCAATATTTTCTCTTCTAGTTGACATTTCCATGCCATCAACAAACCTAGGTCAAAGGTGAACGTGTTTTGTATTAAGATACAGCATTATTTTTTAATCATTTTTTTTCACCTAAAAAACTATAAGATTAGAATTCTTCTCAAATAAAACAGTATTCTGCAGTTGGTGCACCATAAATCTGCAGTTGGTGCATTAATTCTGCAGCTAGTGCATTAATTCTGCAGTTGATGCATTAGTTTTGCACTTGGTGTACTAATTCTGCAATTGTACTAATTCTGCAGTTGAAATGAAAAAAATATATAAATGTACAGCTCATACCTAAGTAGGTTTAGCTGGCCTTTCCCATCTTGTGTTTTGGGGGGTTTAAATGATAGGGGCCCCCAGTCATACCATGAAAAGCAATGTGAAATGAAGCATTTTGCTCCAAAAAGAACAAGCCCACATCCCTATGATAGAGAGTCTGACACGCTAACCAGCTGGCCATTGGGCAGTCTGTGCGCTAGTTCTGCAGTATGTGCACTAATTACATTGCTAGTGCACTAATTGTACAGTTGTTGCACTAACTTTGCATTTAGTTGATGCACTTATAGAAGCATTTATGAAGGGGAAGAAAGATGGGTTGGGGTGGAGATGGTGGCAATATGGGTGGGGTGGAGGATATGATGGGTGGGGAGGGGAGGATATGAGGTGGCGTGGAGATGCCAATGAAAACACACGCATCTGTGGGTTTTCACTTCAATTACAAATTTTTGGTTGGTTGGTTCAAAAACCGGATGGCTGTTTATATATTGTCAAAGCTCTTTCGTCACACATTCTGTGACCTTCTCAGTGACTAATTTGTTATTTTGTGTCTCTCCTTTGTTCTGTCCTACACCATCTTGTTTTGTGTGTTGTGTACTGTGTACTTGGTTTGCGCATGTGTTATATCCGGGTGTGTGTTATTGTTTTACTTGTCACTTGTTGGTTGTTTGTTTTATCTGTGTATGTCTGGTTTATTTTATTAGTTTAGTTCTTGTGTGCCTCTGTATGTCTTTATCTTGTCCTTAATTAGTTTAGTTCTTGTGTGCCTCTGTATGTCTTTATCTTGTCCTTAATTAAATATTGTCCTTAATTAGTTTAGTTCTTGTGTGCCTCTGTATGTCTTTATCTTGTCCTTAATTGGTTTAGTTCTTGTGTGCCTCTGTATGTCTTTATCTTGTCCTTAATTAGTTTAGTTCTTGTGTGTCTCTGTATGTCTTTATCTTGTCCTTAATTAGTTTAGTTCTTGTGTGCCTCTGTATGTCTTTATCTTGTCCTTAATTAAATATTGTCCTTAATTAGTTTAGTTCTTGTGTGCCTCTGTATGTCTTTATCTTGTCCTTAATTAGTTTAGTTCTTGTGTGTCTCTGTATGTCTTTATCTTGTCCTTAATTAGTTTAGTTCTTGTGTGCCTCTGTATGTCTTTATCTTGTCCTTAATTAAATATTGTCCTTAATTAGTTTAGTTCTTGTGTGCCTCTGTATGTCTTTATCTTGTCCTTAATTGGTTTAGTTCTTGTGTGCCTCTGTATGTCTTTATCTTGTCCTTAATTGGTTTAGTTCTTGTGTGCCTCTGTATGTCTTTATCTTGTTCTTAATTAGTTTAGTTCTTGTGTGCCTCTGTATGTCTTTATCTTGTCCTTAATTAGTTTAGTTCTTGTGTGCCTCTGTATGTCTTTATCTTGTCCTTAATTAGTTTAGTTCTTGTGTGCCTCTGTATGTCTTTATCTTGTCCTTAATTAGTTTAGTTCTTGTGTGCCTCTGTATGTCTTTATCTTGTCCTTAATTAGTTTAGTTCTTGTGTGCCTCTGTATGTCTTTATCTTGTCCTTAATTAGTTTAGTTCTTGTGTGCCTCTGTATGTCTTTATCTTGTCCTTAATTAGTTTAGTTCTTCTTGTGTCTCTGTATGTCTTTATCTTGTCCTTAATTAGTTTAGTTCTTCTTGTGTCTCTGTATGTCTTTATCTTGTCCTTAATTACTAGTTGTGATGTTGCTATTCCATTCATGTTTTCTCTTTAATTTTGGTTGGAGTTTGATTATATTTGTCACTTCTGTAATCTTTCGGAGCATTGTGTCTTTTCTGTGTGGATATCATTTTTATCTCTATGTTCTCTAGTGTTCCCCCATCTTCCATTCTGGCATGTTGGTGGAGTACTGTGTTCTTTCTATTTTGGAGTTCTCTTCAGTGTTTATTTATCATTTCTCCTATGCTACGGGCTCTCTCACCTATGTGACACTGGTTATTAAACTAACTGACTGGGAGTTTATAATAAATTGAAGTGAAATCCAACAGGTGTGTGTGATTTTATTGGCAGCATGACCCTCCCAAAGTATAACAATATCTTTTTCAACACATTTTCAGATAAGAAATCTTGCAAAACAAATACAAAAATTATATATATATATATAAGTAGGTGGGTTTAATAATTGAGGTAAAGAAAAAGAGGTGATGGATAAGAGAGTTAACTCTTCTCCTATCAAACCAGCTGAAATTTACTGTCTGTTTTAAAGTGTTTATATTCATCTAAAACATTTCCATCATAATTTTATATAATAACCTTTGTTAAGTTATATTCCAAACACCAGCTTAATGATTGTTTCAACATTAGGCACAAAGCCAACAATTTGAGGGGAAGGGGAAAGTCAATTAAATTGATCCGATGAATTAATAGTACTTTATTTTATCAACCCCGTAAGGATGAAAGGCAAAGCTAACCTCGGTGGGATTTGAACTCAGATCATAAAGGGTCATAACTCTATGCCACAAAGCATGTTGTCCGATGCTCTACCGATTACTGCCAATCCACCAGCCTACACCAGCTTAATAATGAGAAAGTTATATTACTAAATACATCCAAATCCTTAATTATTTACAAAATGATTTGAAAATGATAATCTTTCATTGGAAATATGGTAACGGAGGTTAAGTGTTTAGATTTATCTAAAAACCTTCCATCATAATTTTAAGTAAGAACCTTTGTTAAGTTATGTTCCAAACACCAACTTAATAATGACAATGAGAGAAAGAGATATCAGATCTAAACAAAAAATCAAAAAATTCAGAAAAGGATATTCAAGGGATTAAACAAACAAAAAATCTGCTAAAAAAATAATTCTCTATTTTTAAGGGTTTTTTTCATTTTTTAAAAATTGTGGTTTTAGGACTTGATATGTCTTAATTCTTTGATAACAACAATAACAACAACAACAATAAGGGTTTCTAATTTAGGGACAAGACCAGCAGTTTGGGGATTGGGAAAGTTAATTATATTTACCCCAGTACTTGACTGGTACTTTATTTTATCAACCCCAGGAAGGATGAAAAGCAAAGTTGACCTCGGTGTGATTTGAACTCAGTGTTAAAGAGCCTGAATTAAATCTACACATCTAACTACTTATGTGTCAAACTATCTGCCAACTAACCAACTTACCTAGCTATCGGTCAATCTAGATAGAGAGAGATAGATACACAGAATAAGAGAGACAGATAGATAGATATCTTTCTTTATAGATAGCTAGATAGCTAGATATATTTCTTTATTAGCCACAGGGGCACAAAAGAAGGGGACAAATACAAAGGGGGAAGTTTACATACAATAAAAACGTGTAAAATGATAGATAGATAGATAGATAGATAGATTTCTATTTATTGCCACTAGGGCGCAAAAGAAGGGGACAAATACAAAGGGGGAGTTTACACAAAAAGGCGAATAAAGAAAACAAATAGATAGATAGATAGATATACAACTAGATTTCTAAGCGAAACTGGAACTAAGGAAACTTAGTGATGGTCTGTGAGGAGTAAATTATTTTGTCGTGCTGGAAGGGGAGGTAAGACTAAAGTTTCAAGTGGGGAAACCTTTTTCTTTCATCTTTTTACAATGAAGGAATTCTACCCGAAACATTACAGACTCTTCTGACTCACAGCAAAATCATGTATTCTACTTTGTGAACTAGATAACTATAGCTAATTAGTTACTATATGAATTTAGTTTAGAATAGGTACATTGTGTCTGTGTGCTGAGGCACACACAGTTGGTACCAGGAAGGTTCTCTGGCAGTAAAACATTAAAAAGATACCCATTTGATGAGTATGGAGCCAATTATGGGACCTTCAAGGTTATCTCCTGTTTTAGCAAGGAATATTAGCCTTAAAATACTTGTGTGTATATATATATATATATGTATATATATATATATATATATATATATATATATATATCATCAAATGGAACAAAACCGTCTAACCCATCCTAGCATGGAAGATGGACGTTAAACGATGATGATGATTAGATAGATAGATAGATAGATAGATAGATAGATAGATAGATAGATAGATCGATAGATTTCTTTATTAGCCACAAGGGTGGAGAAGAAAAGGGGTAGTTAGGTAGATAGGTAGACAGACACAGATTTGTAGGTAATTTAAAAGAAAGTTAGATCAACAAGTAACTAGCTAACTACTTAGATAGGTGGGTATGTTGGTGGGTGGGTATGTAGGTGGGTGGGTATGTGTGTGGGTAGGTATGTAGGTCGGTGGGTATGTAGGTGGGTATGTAGGGGGTAGGTATGTAAGTGGGTAGGTATGTAGGCAGGTGGGTATGTAGGTGGGTAGGTATGTGGGTAGGTAGGTGGGTATGTAAGTGGGTGGGTATGTAGGTGGGTAGGTATGTAGGTGGGTAGGTATGTGGGTAGGTATGTGGGTAGGTAGGTGGGTATGTAAGTGGGTGGGTATATAGGTGGGTAGGTATGTAGGTAGGTGGGTATGTGTGTGGGTAGGTATGTAGGTCGGTGGGTATGTGTGTGGGTAGGTATGTAGGTCGGTGGGTATGTAGGTGGGTAGGTATGTAGGTAGGTGGGTAGGTATGTAGGTATGTAGGTGGGTATGTAGGTAGGTGGGTATGTAGGTGGTTATGTAGGTGGGTGAGTATGTAGGTGGGTAGGTATGTAGGTGGGTATGTAGGTGGGTAAGTATGTAGGTAGGTGGGTATGTGGGTATGTAAGTGGGTAGGTATGTATGTAGGTGGGTAGGTATGGGGGTGGGTAGGTATGTATGTAGGTGGGTAGGTATGTAAGTGGTATGTTTATGTGGGTGGGTAGGTAGGTAGGTGGGTAAGTATGTGGGTGGGTATGTATGTGGGTGGGTATATATGTGGGTATATATGTGGGTATGTGGGTGGGCAGGTAAGTGTGTATGTATGTGGGTATGTAGACATAGACAGATATGTAGGTGGGTAGATATATATATATATAGGTATCTAGGGGTACATAGCTATATATTATAAATTGTGGGGTCCTTATGAGATATAGGTCCCTCTGGGCCCAGAACACTGCATAAAGTAAGTTAATTGATAAAAAGGAGGAAGAAAAGGAAATTTAAATTCAGATGTGAATAAAAAAGGAAAAAAAAAAACAGAAAAAAAAACAACATTTGACTGTAGCAGCAACAGCAGCATAAAAGTTAGGGGCTGGGGAAAGGAGCAAATAAGAGTGGTGGGGGAGAGGCACCCCACCCTACAAAATATTTGGGTCATTTTTTATCTTCTTTGTTTTGAGACCTCATTTTAAATTTGTCAAATTTATTTTATCAAATTTTTCTGTCGAATTTTTGCACCATTGGCTTTTTTCCTTTTATTTTTTGATTTTTTTTTTTTTTGTCAAATTTTTGTAACAATTTTTGGTAAATTTATTTCCACATCTGTATCGCTCACGTTTGGGACTTCACTGATTCCAAAGTTACTGAAGAGAGAAAAAAAAAAGAAAAAAAACAAACAAACAAAGAAACTCTAAGGTACAACCCCAGTAAAAACAACAAACCGTTTCCAATGGCGACAGTTTGGTTGGTTTCTCATGAAATGTTGGTTTGAAATGTTAGGTTGTCAGGTCAGTTGCTTTGCAATCACTGAAATTCATCGTCTGAGCTCAAAAGTGTAGTTTTTTCATTGAACTTCATCTTGTTCGGAGTTGCTCCAGTTGGTGGCAGGGGTCTTGAAGTAGGGATGGCTCCATTTGGATAAGGGGCCTGCTGCTGTTGGTAGGGGTACTGCTGGTCATAAGGCCATCCAGGCTCAGTACCTTCCTCATCGTGGGGGATCTTCATTCCTTGCTGGGTATACTGCTGATACTGGGGGTGAAAGTTGTGTATGGCGTCCTGCATAATGTCCCGTGGATTCATCGTGTCCTTCAGGCTGCTGGAAATACTCTGTAGCGATACTGTGCGGCCATGAGTTGATGTGGGGCCGGAACTGTAGATCATGTGTGGGAATGCAAAGCGCAGCGCTATGGCAGCAAATACCATCTCAATACAAATGAAAAAGTTCTGCCAACCGGCTGACACAGTGCCCACTCCTGCTTTAAGGATTCCGTCTTCGGAGAAGATCGGACTGATCAAATCAGCCTTTTCAAAGACAGCCAGGAAAACTCCTAGAAATGGTCGACAAAAGAGAAACTGAATCATTTTTAGCTGCTTTTTTAAGGTTTTGTGGTGTTTTGTTTTATTATTTTTATTATTTTTTCTTCTAAATGAAGAAAATAATATTTTACTAACCCTAGACATTAAAGTTATAGTAAATAACTAATTACTAGTACATAACTAACTAGTATATAACTAACTAGTATATAACTAACTAGTACATAACTAACTAGTACATAACTAACTAGTACATAACTAACTAGTATATAACTAACTAGTACATAACTAACTAGTACATAATTAGTACATAAATAGTACATAACTAACTAGTACATAACTAACTAGTACATAATCCATTTATGATAAGAGTAAAATTAAATTGTTCAAAGTCAGACAGAAATAAAGTTTATTCTAGTTTAATTGGTGTTAAGTGAGTGTGAGTGGAAGACACTCCCCTGGAGAGGACACTAGTCCATTACAGGGTTAAAGTCTCTCTCAAGCCTCAGAGAATCATCAGACTACCCAGTTTCATTGGTGTTAAGTAACTGTGAAAGATCCTCTCCTGGATGAGACACTAGTCCATGACAGGGTTGCCCCTAATAGGATATACTACTGTTGGTACTCATTTTCAGCTGAGTTGATTGGAGCTATGTGAAGTGAAGTGACTTGCTCAAGACGCACAGGAATCTAGCCTATTACATTGTGATTGTGCAACACCCTATCACCTGGGTTGCGTGCTATTACAAAGGCTGAAAATGAGACAAAGAAAACAATGTTTCCGTTTCTCTTTCCATTACTGATACTGTCTGTTGATCACAACTTCTGACAGAAGAAAGGAACCGGTTGTCAGAGTAGACTAAGGAAACAATGTTTCCAGTTGTCGTTTTGACTGCTGATACTATCTGCCGCAATTCCTGGCAGAAGGAGGCAAGATTTGAACTAACAACGCACAGAACTGGATCACATACTGAAAAGGAGGTGACTTACCTTGCCAGAAGGACAGAAAGATAACTGATTTAACAGTAAAGAATTTGAGGACAGGCTCAAACGGACTCAGTAGCTCTTTGGTGGAAAAATAAAACAGGAACAATCCATAGAGTGCCAAAGTTATAGAAATATTGTAAATGATTGTAATGTAGAGATATCCACTGGCTGGTCTATAATAGGAAGACATAATAGAAACATACAATTACATTGGGATACCAATCATCATCATCATCATCACCGTTTTACGTCCGTTCTTCCATGCTAGCATGGGTTAGACGAGTTGCCCTGTTGGGGGCAGTGTCCGGTCGGCTGACCTTGTCTTGCTCATACGGGAACTGATTCTGGCTTGATTTCTACAGCTGGATGCCCTTCCTAACACCAACCTCATTTACAGTGAGTGCTGGGTGCTTTTTTTGCTGTGGCACCTCCACGACCACTTTGCAGTGGAATGATAGGGACCCCAGTCCCTATCATCTCATTTCTACAGCTGAGTAAACTGGAGCAATGTGAAATAAAGTGTCTTGCTCAAGGAAACAACACATCACCCGGTCTGAGAATTGAATTCACAACCTTTCGATTGCAAGGCCAATGCTCTAACCACTAAGCCATGTGCCTCCATATATGGTGAAAAAGATTGTTGAGTTATGTCAAGGGCATAGCAGCATCTCTAGTGTTGGTGACATGAAAAACATATTCAGTACACCCTGTAAGAAGGTTGGTGATAGGAAGGGCATCCAGCTTTAGAAACTATGACAAAAATGGTGAAGAATTCTTCTGTTGTGAGGAACAACAACATCTCTAGTGTTGGTGATATAGATGGTCCACATACAAGTGGTTGGTGATAGGGCAAACAGCCATAGAAAACTTGCTTGACAAAGGACAGAGAAGACTGATTAAAGACAAACTTCCTAGAGCTGGAGATTTACATGATATAATACATCCAGTACACTGTGTAAAGTGGTTGGTGATAGGAAGGATATGACAACCTTCCTAGAGGTGACGGTGGTGTAGCAGGAGTTGCCTCCCTTGTTGCGACACTCACATCCCCAATAGATTAACGCTCTCTAGATAGGAAATAGAACCCTTTCTGTAACTTCCGGTCAGACCCTATAAAGGGAACAACTTTGAGCTCCCTATCTCTCATTTGCCTTTCCGGCTCCTGGCCTTCGCCAGGCGTCTGCGGCCAGGCGCGTTCGCCTGGCAACCGAAACGGTAACTAATAACTTTGCTTCATTCTTTCATCTATTCATTGACATGTCAACTATACTGTTCTATATATCCACAAATTGTTGATTAAATATTATACACACAAACCACGTCTCATGTTATATTCATACACACCAGTATATTGTTATAGTATAATAAAGTGCACCTAGTGCACTCTGTAGTGTGGGATTATATGTAAGCGAGTGTAAAGACGAAGATGAAGAGCTGAACGGGTTGTCACAGTCTGAGAAAAGATGCGTCACAGTGACAAATTTAGCTCATTATATTCAATATTTGGTAGGGTTTCTATGGCGGGATTCCCTTCCTAATGCCAACGCTTCGTGAAACCAGCAATACAGAGTGGACTGGGTGCATTTTATTGTGGTACAAACACTAACAATTTACAGGGTGTGTGTGTATATATCATCATCATCACCGTTTTACGTCCGTCCTTCCATGCTAGCATGGGTTAGACAGGTTGTCCTGTTGTGGGCAGTGTCCCGTTGGCTGACCTTATCTTGTTCATACGGGAACCGATTCTGGCTTGATTTCTACAGCTGGATGCCCTTCCTAACACCAACCTCATTTACAGTGAGTGCTGGGTGCTTTTTTCCCGTGGCACCTCCACGACCACCTTGCAGTGGGAGGGTGTGGGGGCATATTGTAATGGGGGGTAATTTGCTGGCCTTGTGCCAAAAGTAAAAATAATAGTTGTTTCTACGTTAGGCACAAGGCCAGCAATTACCCCAGTGCATTACTGGTACTTTATTTTATCAACCCCGTAAGGATGAAAGGCAAAGTTAACCTCGGCGAGATTTGAACTCGGAATGGAAAGGGCCATAACTCTTTGTAAAAATAATAATTGTTTCTACGTTAGGCACAAGGCCAGCAATTACCCAGTATATTACTGGTACTTTATTTTATCGACCCCGTAAGGATGAAAGGCAAAGTTAACCTCGACGGGATTTGAACTCAGAATGGCAAGGGCCGTAACTCTAAAAATAATAATTGTTTCTACTTTTGGCACAAGGCCAGCAATTACCCAGTGCATTACTGGTACTTTATTTCATCGAGCCCATGAGGATGAAATAATGTGAGCGGAACATTTGCAATTGGGGAAGAGAGATACCAGGAAATGTAAGGATGTCTGGAATATAGTTTGGGAGTTTTAGTAATCCATTTTAGCCTTTCAGAAATCAAGTGTGTCTGACTTTGTAGAAACCTCAAAATGAATGAAGAATGAATGGAAGAGAGAAGGGAGGTAATGGGTAAGGGATAGATGACTTTTGTAGAGAGAGGGAGAGAGAGAGTCATAATAGGTAGCCATCATGGCTTATAGCAACGTGGGAGGGAGAGAGAGAGAGAGAGAGTCTTCAGTGCTGAGTCTGAAGAGACTACAAATTATGGGAGTACTCAATACATGGGGAGGTGTGGGTATAGAGGAAGGTATAATCCTGACCATGGCACCGGTTTCGGCTTGTGTGTTCAGAAAACCTTTTCAAAGGGGATAGATAGATAGATATGTTTCTTTATTAGCCACAGGGGCACAAAAGAAGGGGACAAATACAAAGGGGGAAGTTTACATACAATAAAAACGTGTAAAATACTATCACAAATACAATTTAAAAGTTAATCGATTTTTCCCCAATAGGGGGAGACATTATATATAGGTAGCACATACCCCCGAAAAAAAATGTGCAACCCTCATCTCCAGGAGTACGAAGAGTTTGTACCCCTTTCCTCTCTTCCTCTTTTTCCTCAACCTACAGGCTGATATAGAGAGAAGGCCCATTAACTCGGGCCATTCTCACCACTTTCACCCACCTTTCATAAAACTTGCTGGGGTACAGCACCTCTCTCTCCATCCTGATTCTTCTTCTAAAGTGGTATTTGAAAAAAAGGCTAGATAGATTTCTTTATTAACCACAAGGGCGCAACGAGAAAAGGGGACAATACAAAGACATGCCGGGGATTTTACATACAGTCGTGTAAAAAATATAAAAACAATTTCAACAATCGAAATCCCCAATAGGGGGGAGGCGCCACAAATGGGTTGTTTAATACCCCATCGATAGAACAACCCTCAACTCCAGGAGCGTGTTGTGCAAGTGCTCCTTTCTTCCTTTTGCTCTCTTCCTCAACCTACAGGCTTATAAACAGAGAAGGCCCAATCACTCGGGCCATTTTCGCTTCATTCACCCACCTTTCAGTAAATTTACTGGGGTGCAGTGCCTCTCTCTCCACCCTGATTCTCCTTCTAAAGTGATACTTAAAGAAGGGAATCAATTGTTGAAAAGGATAGATAGATAGATAGATAGATAGACAAAAAGAAAACTTACGAGAAATTTCCGTCTTTGTAGAGTCCAAAAGACTGCAGGATCAAAGTAATGACAGCCATAACAGGTTTGATTATACAAAACTGTAGAGTTGCCTGTAACAAAAGAGGAGATGTTATGGTGAGTGGCATACTTAGTGGTGGGGTGTATGAGTGGAACAGGGCAGGACCCCAACTCGCTCCTCAAACAGGTTGCCTTTTTCAAAAACAGGGCTCCTTGGTACCTTTCTCAAACAGGGCCTCTGGGGGGCCTCCTTTGTTCTTTAACAAAATGTTTATCTTTAAGACACACACCAGAACTAGTTTTTAACAATGTAATTGATGTCACTTTTGTGTCATTAAACTTTTTCCAACAAACATCTGACTGGAAGGAAGAAGAGAAGCAATGAAAAGACAAATGAAACAAAGTAACTATGGAATGATGAGGAAATGAAGAATTGATTAAAGAATGCTTTACCTGTTTACAGAAGCGTAGAAAGCCTATAGTGTACTGTCGACCTGACAAGCAGCAGGTACACCATAACCAACTTGATCTGCAACAGAAGACAAACAACTCTTAATATCCTGCAATGACTTAGCAGAAAATCTCTAAAAAACAGGTTTGTTAATTCAAATGTTTAGGTATGTGTATATATGTATGTGTGCGTGTGTGTGTGTGTATATATATATATAGAGAGAGGGAGCTGTTGAAACAGCTGGAACTCAGCCGTCGGGGTCCTGAATCTTTTCATATATATGTATAAATGAGAGGTGCTGAAAAGTTCCTGGCTTGATGACTGCTACAGAGGCCAGGTTGGAGGCCCAAATTTCCAAGTTCTTTTTACAGGGTTTAGAAAAACTGAAGGACTGTTGAAACAAGTGTGTGAATCTGAGAAAGTAATATGTTGAATAAAATCATAATTAACTGAACCAGGAAATTTTCAGCATCACCTCATGTGTGTGTGCGTGCGTGCGTGCGTGCGTGCGTGTATATATATACACATTAAAATATGTTACCAAACACTATTTATATCATAATTCAATTTACAATTGTTTCATCCTTATGGAACTCATTGGAATCAACCATTTTATAAATACAAATTCATCTTTTCGAACACAAGTTTTGTTTACATTTAAAAAAAAATGCAGTGATCATCATCATCATTTTACGTCCACTTTTCCCTGCTTGCAAGGGTGGGACGGGAACTGATTCTGGCTTGATTTCTACAGCTGGATGCCCTTCCTAACACCAACCTCACTTACAGTGAGTGCTGGGTGCTTAGATATTCCTTACCACATGCCATATGATGTTAATTCACAATGGCACTCAAGTGAATGTTATATATTAAAATGGTCTTAGAACCATAGGCAGAGTTACTTTTTTTACATAAGAAATTCTGTATAAATGCCAAAAAATGTACAGATGCACACACCCACACACAATTGCACATCCACCTATATACAGGCACACATTCACACATAGGCCCATATCAACCAATATATATATATATATATATATATATACAGTATTTACGTATCGAGAGAGAGAAAAAAAAGGGGATAGGTGATACATATAGTTATTTGCCAAGTAGCGTATGCCAAAGGTGCTCGATACTAGTGCCGGCAGTATTAAATATTCGAAGTGTTAATATTTAGTGGGCTAGAGAGTTAGCAGAGCGTAAGCACGTGGGAAAGTAAGAAATCGGAGAATAGACTGTTAAAACATGTTTATTTAAAACAGCACCTACGTACGTTTCACCCAGTTGGGCTTCTCAAGGGCATAAATAATCAAAAGTATTCCTTACATTGCTCGAAAAGAGTTTTTTACAAAACCAACAAAGGCGACGGCCTACTACCAACGCCTTCCAACCAACATCTTCCTGTACATAAACATGGAAGAGGTAGGAAGAGTGCACCCGAGCATAAAATGAAAGGGGCACCGAATGGGCAACTGCGCACTAACACACATAAGAGTGGTCACCTAGATGGAACCACCCATAGCAAACGTACAAGGACACGTAATCGCCACCGTAACGTCCTATGGTCCCCCCCCCCTACTCTCGGAGTGTGGCCTCCAACATACCCCGGATGTTCTTTGAAGCCTTAGAGAAGAACTTCCCGCCCAACCATAGGTATAGAAAAATTCTTAATAGGAACAATATAAAAATATCCTTCTCTACTCCTCCTAACCTAGCAGACATCATAGGAACAATGAACCACAGTAAGATCACCAAGACACAGTACCTCGACACAGACGCACCTACACCTGACAATAACTATATCGGCCTTAACAACTCCCTGGCAGCATCCAATAGTGTTGGCAACGGCATCCACAGACGCAACCAGCATAACCGTGAAATGACTGGGGAACATGCAGGACATGACGTGCGGAATAACAATCGCACCACCCCGCGTGCTGTGGGTTGTAATGGTGCTAACGACAACTGCAGTAGTGTAGGTAACAACGTAGGCAGCAACAATGATAGCCTTACCGTGGGAAATAGACGGAACCGCGACAGAGGACGCTGCCCCCTTACAGGATACTGCTTGACTGATAGGGTTATATATAGATGCACTATTACCAGCCACAATAGCGTTAAACATTATATAGGGGCCACCTCCGGCCCGTTCAAAATTAGGTTTCGAACACATCTCCACTCTTTCACAAATAGAAAACTAAGACACTCCACTTCGCTCGCGGACTACATCACATCACTAAAGGACTTAAACATCAGCTTCTCCACGCACAGGGATATTGTCGACAGGGCTGCACCGTACAACTTCAAGAGGAAATGCGATCTTTGCCTCATGAAGCTCTACCACATCATAACTGCACCCCACGAGCTCATCAACAGCAGAGCTGAAACAGCAATAAGTTGTACACATCGCTTAAAAATATCCTTCTTCAGATGGGTTAAGGATGAGGAGTGAAACCGTGCACCGGATCTCCCTGCAACAAGTCTTAACACCCCGGCGGGCAGGCGCTGCAAAATAACACCCAGTAAACTATCCTTGCATACCAGACCCAGCCTGAAACGACTCAGACAAACAGATGCGGCAAAAAAAAAAACTCTCAAAATAAGCGTTGATTACATGCGTATCGACAATGGTAAGGTTGTAACCTCATCTCGTAGTGGATAAAAAAATTTGTCTGGGAAAGACTGCCCTAACACCGGCCAGAGTTACCTCCCTTGACCTGCTGCAAAATCAAAACCAGCTATTTTTGCGAGCAATGAACCTTAACGTGGATTTAACCCCCAGAATCCGTTCCCGTCCCACCCTTACAAGCAGGGAAAAGTGGACGTAAAATGATTACCGTCTAACCCATGCTAGCGTGGAAGAACGGACGTAAAAAACGGTGATGATGATGATGATGATGCCAGACTTGTTTAGTGACATCTTTGCAGATGTCTACTGCAATTGACAGCAGAACGGGTGAATTCCCAGTTCTGTGAGCCATGGAGTGGTGGCACTACTGAGAAAGGTCCTGAACAAAGGGGATTTTATAGCTAATTTTACTAAAATAGAATTCAAACTTTTGGCCAAGGTGTTAGCAATGAGATTGGTGCTTGTCGTCAGTGGTCTGGCAGGGGAGGCACAGATATGTGCCATTCCCAAGAGATCCATCCACAACAACCTCCATCTCATGCGATTCATCATAGAGAGGGTGGCAAAAGAATCTGGAAAGGGTGGGGCACTGATAAACGTTGAACAATTGAAAGCATTTGATAGGGTTGACCATTGGTACCTGGTGGTGGTCCTCAAATGGGCATGTATTTAGAGGGTGGGTCGCTGCTCTACACAGCAACATCTGCTCTGTGGTTAGAGTGAACTGTCACCTCCCAGAACTGTTCAGCATCATGTGCTCAGTCTGCCAAGGCTGTCCTGTCTTGTCCCTGTTGTATGTATTGACTCTCGAACCACTACTACACAAATTAGAGACATTGAGGGGGCATCCTGTGTGAACTAGGACATGGAAGATCTGTGTCAGCTTATGCTGATGACATCACCAATGCAGTGTTGAGCACCAAACATATTGAGGTGATTGATACTGCTCTGAGAGAATACCAGGTGGTAACAGGACCAAAAATTAACCATGAAAAGTCAGTAAGCCTGCAACTCAACACCTGGAGAGGCAGGTCCATGCCATCCAACAGTGTCATCGGACGCTGGACAGACAGACTGGTTAAATTGTTCAAGGTCTGGTTTGGTCTGGACCTCCAGATGGACAAAAACTGGGATGAACTGGGATGAATAGGGTGGCCAATCTCACCCAGAAATGGGCTGAGAGAAAGCTGTCCCTGAAAGGTAGAGCAACTCGTATCCTTAACGGAGCTGCAGTCCTGCATCAAGCAGAGACCGAGGGGAAGCGCTTGGAAGCTTAAATATCTTCAGGCGCTCACAGCCCTCCTCTTTCACCAATATAAACAATTAAACTACAACAGATCAGGTTTCAACATTATTATGAGTTTTGAATGCAAGTTAGCTTCTATTTTTGTTTAGAAACAGCTTCAAAGTAGCTTTATTGATAGAGTCTACCAAGTTGACTCTGTATGACTCAATACGATAGTCTACCAAGTGCTGAGGTGTACTACAATTATTATAGAGTGTTGAGGTGTACTACAATTATTGTAGAGTGTTGAGGTGTACTACAATTATTGTAGAGTGTTGAGGTGTACTACAATTATTGTACAGTGTTGAGGTGTACTACAATTATTGTAGAGTGTTGAGGTGTACTACAATTATTGTAGAGTGTTGAGGTGTACTACAATTATTGTAGAGTGTTGAGGTGTACTACAATTATTGTACAGTGTTGAGGTGTACTACAATTATTGTACAGTGTTGAGGTGTACTACAATTATTGTAGAGTGTTGAGGTGTACTACAATTATTGTAGAGTGTTGAGGTGTACTACAATTATTGTAGAGTGTTGAGGTGTACTACAATTATTGTAGAGTGTTGAGGTGTACTACAATTATATAATACGTACTGTATTGGTTTCCCTCTGATTTCAGACATGATAGAACTCTCACCACCAAGATATTCATAACACAGACTCAGGAAATTATAAATGACAAAAGCTGAAAATAGACAAAGTTGAAATAATTTCCTAATTTTTAACAATAATAACAATATAACTGTTTCTATTTTTGGCACAAGGCCAGCAATTGTCCCCAGTGTATTACTCATACTTTATTTTATCAACCCCCGTAAGGATGAAAGGCAGAGCTAACCTTGATTTCTGGACTGGATTGTGTGTTGTGTCTTAAGCAAAACACTTCATTTCATGTTGCTCCAGTATACTCAGCTGAGAATGAGTACCAGTAATAACTGAGGGGTTTAAACTAGCAATTGACTGGTGTCCTGTTTAGAGTGGCAGGAGTTTTGTACTGTTGGTCACTTAATGCCATGGAAACCAGCATGATGAGCCCCTGGGTTTGAGAGAGAACTTAACTCTGCGATAAACTGGCTTCCTGTCCAAGGGGGATACTGTACTCTCAATTATTGAACACTATGGAAACCACTGGCTTGATGAACCTCTCCCTTTCAGACTTTAAATCTACAATGGACTGGCATTCTCTCAGTCTCTTGACATCATGGAAACTGTGATAAGTCTCCCATCTTGTGACTTTACACTTTTAGACTACCAATTCTGCCAATCCAGCACCAGAATAAACACTGGAAGACATTTTCTGGTGTGGCTGCAGTCTAATGACTCGACACTGAAACAAATAATTGTTTCTACTTTAGGCGCAAGGCCAGCAATTACCCAGTGCATTACTGGTACTTTTCAGTCTCTTGACACCATGGAAACTGTGATAAGTCTCCCATCTTGTGACTTTACACTTTTAGACTACCAATTCTGCCAATCCAGCACCAGAATAAACACTGGAAGACATTTTCTGGTGTGGCTGCAGTCTAATGACTCGACACTGAAACAAATAATTGTTTATACTGTAGGCACAAGGCCAGCAATTACCCAGTGCATTACTGGTACTTTTCAGTCTCTTGACACCATGGAAACTGTTATAAGTCTCCCATCTTGAGACTTTACACTTTTAGACTACCAATTCTGCCAATCCAGCACCAGAATAAACACTGGAAGACATTTTCTGGTGTGACTGCAGTCTAATGACTCGACATTGAAACAAATAATTGTTTATACTGTAGGCACAAGGCCAGCAATTACCCAGTGCATTACTGGTACTTTATTTTATCGACCCCCGTAAGGATGAAAGGCAAAGTCAACCTCAGCGGGATTTGAACTCAGATTGTAAAGGGACATAACTATGCTGGAAATAATAATAATTGTTTCTACTTTTTGGCACAAGGCCAGCAATTACCCAGTGCATTACTGGTACTTTATTTTATCGACCCCGTAAGGATGAAAGGCAAAGTCAACCTCGGCGGGATTTGAACTCAGATCGTAAAGGGACGTAACTATGCTGGAAAGCATGGCGTCCGACCCTGAAACAAATAATAGAATAAAAGAAGAAATTAAAGTATTAACCTTCATAACAATATTTGATGCTGTCTACGTAGACATAATAACTGTCATTGTTGAAGAACATGAGACTGAGGAAAGAATCAAACGAGTAGATTGGAACAATGAAGAGTATTCGGACAATCCAGAGTTGTTCATTGGGACAAGAGTAGTAGCGGAGGTGGAGATAGATCTGTAAATAGAGAGATAGACATTTCTGTATATATATATATATATAAAGAATTAGTATATCTACCAACATATATACAAAGATGTATACCTATGCAAGCAAATATATAGGTTTTGTCTTAGTAACTTTGTGGTTCAATGCAAGGGGATGCAGAACAGTTATATGAAAAACGTAAAATAAGAAAATTATAGTAATTAGCTTACTTACTTAAATTTCACTCCAACTAATTAGTTTCTGAAAGGGAATATACATAGTCTCCAAATGGAGATCATGGAGAAACCTTTTCGTCATCAGGGAGTCATTCTCATATTCCCTTTCAGAAACTAATTAGTTGGAGTGAAATTTAAGTAAGTAAGCTAATTACTATAATTTTCTTATTTTTCGTTTTTCATATATATATATATATATATATATATATATATATATATAAAAGAGAAAACACAGGTAAGCATTAAGAGAAGGATTTTATCCAGGTATTTGCTTCTCTAACTATATATATATATATATATATATATATATATATATAGAAAAAGAGATGAAATCGAAAATGCAACTGGAGTCTTATTTTTTTTTTAAATATATATATTTATTTGGAGGGTCTGTGGTTTTACTACAGACCCTCCATCTCAACTCACCTTTTGAAAAGCAGAAGAACTGCGAAACCGGTAAAGGAACCAAATAAATATATATATTTAAAAAAAAAATAAGACTCCAGTTGCATTTTCGATTTCATCTCTTTTTCTTTATACTTTCACTCGTGTAGGACACCTCGGTTATTTTTCATTTTGTAAAAAAAAACCTCACTTTCTAATATATATATATGTATATACTATAAAGTAAAGTATGTCCATAGAAACATTTGATAATATATATACATCATTTCCTCTCCCAATTAGCATAATTAACCACACAAAAAAATCAATTAGACCAGGCTATAAGATTGAAAGGCACCTATGAAGAAACAGTAAATAAATAAACGATAGCAGCCTCTTTATTTTTTAGGGAACTTTGACCCTTTTTTCAACTATATATATACATAATAGGGGCATTGGAAAGAAAAGTATCAACCTTAATGCACTGAAACCATAGTGATTTCCAAAGATTGACTGAGGAGATGGGACAATCTGTCTTATTTCCATTGTCTTTGTCCAGTATGATCCCTATTTTGAATTTATATTCTAAAGTCTTGGTCTTGCAGACTTTTTTTTAAAACTATATAACTATATATATATATTAAGTTGTTAAACAATATTCGATGATTATTGTCAAATAATGAGTTTTACAGTAGATTGGAAGCACTCAACGGAATAAATAATTTTCAGGAGTTATTAATATTAAAATATAAGTATTAATAAAATAGATGTTCTTTTGATCAATTACATTTAATTTTAACCATATAACATCTCAGGGTATGTCATGTATCATTATATTTTGTCTGATGAGGACGTACTGTTGTACATCCGAAATATGTATAATAAAATGTAATTGATCAAAAGAACATCTATTTTATTAATACTTATATTTTAATATATATATATATATATATATAACTATATATACATATATATATACACACACACACATATATATACGCACACAATTTAGAAGACACACAGACACCATCAGAGCTAAAAAGAAATGATTCAGTTTTCTTTTTTCAATCTATACAACAACAACAATGACAACAATAACAGTAATAACAACAACAACAACAACAATGACAATAACAACAACAACAATAACAACAACGACAACAATAAAATCCCACGACACAAGTGAGAAAAAAACCACCACCATTATTCAGTGATGCAACCAGATGCAACTAGATGCAAGTGCACAAGTATTTATATGCATGTAGATAAGAGCTGCATTGAAGTTTTGTTTTACCTCCCTCCCTCCCTCTCTACCTCCCTCCCTCCCTCTCTACCTCCCTCCCTCCCTCTCTACCTAACTGAGCACCATATCTATCTATCTTTTATCTCCCCCTCAATATATTTATATATATCAGTCTGTTTATATTATCTATCTATCTATTTATATATAACCACCCACCTACCTATCACTCTAACCACCCACCTACCTCTCTAACCACCCACCTACCTATCACTCTAACCACCCACCTACCTATCTCTCTAACCACCCACCTACCTATCTCTCTCTCTACCCACCTACCTATCTCTCTACCCACCCACCTACCTATCTCTCTAACCACCCACCTACCTATCTCTCTAACCACCCACCTACCTATCTCTCTAACCACCCACCTACCTATCTCTCTATCTACCCACCTACCTATCTCTCTAACCACCCACCGACCTATCTCTCTAACCACCCACCTACCTATCTCTCTCTCTACCCACCTACCTATCTCTCTCTCTACCCACCTACCTATCTCTCTAACCACCCACCTACCTATCTCTCTCTCTACCCACCTACCTATCTCTCTAACCACCCACCGACCTACCTCTCTAACCACCCACCTACCTATCTCTCTCTCTACCCACCTACCTATCTCTCTAACCACCCACCTACCTATCTCTCTATCTACCCACCTACCTATCTCTCTAACCACCCACCTACCTATCTCTCTATCTACCCACCTACCTATCTCTCTATCTACCCACCTACCTATCTCTCTAACCACCCACCTACCTATCTCTCTAACCACCCACCTACCTATCTCTCTCTACCCACCTACCTATCACTCTAACCACCCACCTACCTATCTCTCTAACCACCCACCTACCTATCTCTCTAACCACCCACCTACCTATCTCTATCTACCACCTACCTATCTCTCTAACCACCCACCTACCTATCACTCTAACCACCCACCTACCTATCTCTCTATCTACCCACCTACCTATCTCTCTAACCACCCACCTACCTCTCTAACCACCCACCTACCTATCTCTCTCTAACCACCCACCTACCTATCACTCTAACCACCCACCTACCTATCTCTCTCTAACCACCCACCTACCTATCACTCTAACCACCCACCTACCTATCTCTCTCTACCCACCTACCTATCTCTCTAACCACCCACCTACCTATCTCTCTCTAACCACCCACCTACCTATCACTCTAACCACCCACCTACCTATCACTCTAACCACCCACCTACCTATCTCTCTCTACCCACCTACCTATGCTACTCATCAATCTATATTTATCTATTTGTCAGTCAACAGGTATTATATCAACCTACCTGTCAATTCATCAACACACCTACCTACCTCACCAGTCTGCTATATAACATGATTACATGCTATATATACCTGTTCGTTATAACAATCATTAATTAACAAAGGCACCAATTATTACCTGTCACACTGTACCATTTACTACCAATGGTACCTGTTATTAAAGACACCATACCAGTTATTACCAACGGTACCGTTTATTACCAACGGTACCATTTATTACCAACGGTACCAGTTATTACCAACGGTACCGGTTATTACCAACGGTACCGGTTATTACCAATGGTACCATTTATCACCAACGGTACCAGTTATCACCAATGGTACCAGTTATCACCAACGGTACCATTTATTACCAACAGTACCGGTTATTACCAACGGTACCGGTTATTACCAACGGTACCAGTTATTACCAACGGTACCAGTTATTACCAACGGTACCAGTTATTACCAACGGTACCGGTTATTACCAATGGTACCAGTTATTACCAACGGTACCAGTTATTACCAACGGTACCGGTTATTACCAATGGTACCAGTTATTACCAACGGTACCAGTTATTACCAACGGTACCGGTTATTACCAATGGTACCAGTTATTACCAACGGTACCAGTTATTACCAACGGTACCAGTTATTACCAACGGTACCAGTTATCACCAACAGTACCATTTATTACCAACGGTACCAGTTATCACCAACGGTACCAGTTATCACCAACGGTACCAGTTATTACCAACGGTACCAGTTATCACCAACGGTACCAGTTATCACCAACGGTACCAGTTATCACCAACGGTACCAGTTATTACCAACGGTACCTATTGGGCACACCAAAGAAAGTTAGTTGAGCTTACCTGATAGACGGTAATTAAGATGGAGGCAAAGGCAAATGTGCCGGCAATTCCTTGAGCAGCAGTTGTCTGCAGAAATATTAATGGCTGTAACCGAGTGATATTGTCGGTGGTATTACTCAGTAAGGTGTCTGGCGTAGTCATTCTTTCTGGGTTAAGTGCTGTAGTAGTTGTTGCATTGAAGTTTGGCAATATAGACGGTGATGGTGATGTTGACAATGTTGAATATGGTGATGGTGTTGACGATGCTACTGCTGCTACTACTGCTGCTGCTGCTGCTAATGTTGTTGTTGCCGCTGTTTTTGTCGTCGTTATTGCTGCTGCTGCCACTGTAGCAATGGTGGTGGTCGCTGTTGTCCGAGCTGCTGCTACCAAAGTGCTGGCCAGCACAGTTAATGGGACGCTGGAGATGTTTGAAGAGATTGCTTCATGGAAGAGAGCAGTCGTGTTGTTGCTCATCTGAAACAAACAAAAGTAAATGAGATATTTCATTAAGCCATTCGTTACTCTGGATTTCAATTAGTTTTTTGAAGAATTTGGAGGGATTTAGTAAAATCATTAAATATTTCACCAGCAGTATCAGGTAAATAAGGTCTGGTTTTTTTACATCCTGAGTTCAAATCCTGCCTAGGTCAACCACACAAGTCCCACTTTGTCAGTTATTACCAACGGCCTTGCAATCGAAAGGTTGTGAGTTCAATACTCAGACCGGGTGATGTATTGTGTCCATGAGCAAGACACTTTATTTCACATTGCTCCAGTTTACTCAGCTGTAGAAATGAGATGATAGGACTGGGGTCCCTATCATTCCACTGTAAAGTGGTCGTGGAGGTGCCACGGCAATAAAGCACCCAGCACTCACTGTAAATGAGGTTGGTGTTAGGAAGGGCATCCAGCTGTAGAAATCAAGCCAGAATCAGTTCCCGTCCCACCCTTGCAAGCAGGGAAAAAGCGGACGTAAAATGAAATGATGATGAAACCTATACAATAGGCTTTCTAACAGTTTCTGCCTACCAAATCCACTCACATGATATTAATCAACATGAGGCTATAGTAGAAGACATACTTGTCCATGTTTACACAGAGCAGGATAGATTCCAAGACCTTATAGTTGTGAGATACCTGCCTAACAACACAGACATAGCTGCGTTGTGAGGTACCTGTCTACAACACAGCCATGTGTGTTGTGAGGTACTTGCTTAACAACACAGCCATGTGTGTTGTGAGGTACTTGCCTAACAACACAGACATGTGTGTTGTGAAGTACTTGCCTAACAACACAGACATGTCTGTAAATGAGATTGGTAGATTTGTATTAATTAATTATATTAATTGAAAATATTTATTGAAAATCATAATTAAAACTTGATTTGCTTAGTTGTTGTTATTATTGTTGTTCCAGTGTGTGTGTCTATGTATGTGTCAGGATGAATATGTATGTATGTATATATGTATGTCTCTATGTATGTATATATGTATGTCTCTTTATGTATATATATATATGTATGTGTGTGTGTATCTAAGTATGTATATATGTTTGTTTATATATGTATATATGTTTATGCATGTATATATGTTTGTTTATATATGTATATATGTTTATGCATGTATATATGTATATGTATATATATATATGTTAACCCTTTAGTGTTCAAACTGGCCAAAACCGGCCAGAATTCTCTACCTCTTTCTGTTGAAACCGGCCGTAACTGGCCACTCAAACTGATGTTAAGGTATTGTTCTCAAAATAAATACTTTCAAAATCTCATAGATTCGATATTATGTGAGGTAAAGTCTTTACTGTGAAAATACAATAGTATATATAGAGTAGTGTAAATGTTATGCGAGATATTATGTGAGGTAAAGCCTTTACTGTGAAAATACAATAGTATATATAGAGTAATGTAAATGTTATGTGAGGTATTATGTGAGGTAAAGCCTTTACTGTGACAATACAATAGTATATATAGAGTAATGTAAATGTTATGTGAGATATTATGTGAGGTAAAGCCTTTACTGTGACAATACAATAGTATATATAGAGTAATGTGAATGTTATGTGAGGTATTATGTGAGGTAAAGCCTTTACTGTGAAAATACAATAGTATATATAGAGTAATGTAAATGGTATGTGAGATATTATGTGAGGTAAAGCCTTCACTGTGACAATACAATAGTATATATAGAGTAATGTAAATGTTATGTGAGGTATTATGTGAGGTAAAGCCTTTACTGTGAAAATACAATAGTATATATAGAGTAATGTAAATGTTGTGTGAGATATTATGTGAGGTAAAGCCTTTACTGTGAAAATACAATAGTATATATAGAGTAATGTGAATGTTATGTGAGGTATTATGTGAGGTAAAGCCTTTACTGTGAAAATACAATAGTATATATAGAGTAATGTAAATGTTATGTAAGATATTATGTGAGGTAAAGCCTGTACTATGACAATACAATAGTATATATAGAGTAATGTGAATGTTATGTGAGGTATTATGTGAGGTAAAGCCTTTACTGTGAAAATACAATAGTATATATAGAGTAATGTAAATGTTATGTGAGATATTATGTGAGGTAAAGCCTTTACTGTGACAATACAATAGTATATATAGAGTAATGTAAATGTTATGTGAGATATTATGTGAGGTAAAGCCTTTACTGTGAAAATACAATAGTATATATAGAGTAATGTAAATGTTATGTGAGATATTATGTGAGGTAAAGCCTTTACTGTGACAATACAATAGTATATATAGAGTAATGTGAATGTTATGTGAGGTATTATGTGAGGTAAAGCCTTTACTGTGAAAATACAATAGTATATATAGAGTAATGTAAATGTTATGTGAGATATTATGTGAGGTAAAGCCTTTACTTTGACAATACAATAGTATATATAGAGTAATGTAAATGTTATGTGAGATATTATGTGAGGTAAAGCCTTTACTGTGACAATACAATAGTATATATAGAGTAATGTAAATGTTATGTGAGATATTATGTAAGGTAAAGCCTTTACTGTGAAAATACAATAGTATATAGAGAGTAATGTAAATGTTATGTGAGGTATTATGTGAGGTAAAGCCTTTACTGTGAAAATACAATAGTATATATAGAGTAATGTAAATGTTATGTGAGATATTATGTGAGGTAAAGCCTTTACTTTGACAATACAATAGTATATATAGAGTAATGTAAATGTTATGTGAGATATTATGTGAGGTAAAGCCTTTACTTTGACAATACAATAGTATATATAGAGTAATGTAAATGTTATGTGAGATATTATGTGAGGTAAAGCCTTTACTGTGAAAATACAATAGTATATATAGAGTAATGTAAATGTTATGTGAGATATTATGTGAGGTAAAGCCTTTACTGTGAAAATACAATAGTATATATAGAGTAATGTAAATGCTAAAGGGTTACATTTTTTATCTTCTGCTTCCCTTCTTGGAAGGTACACTTGTTGCCTAGCTTCTCTCCTAGCCACCTGATAGTGTTCTCTCAAACATCCTCTATTCATCCTGTTTCTATCATTCGATGATGGATTAATGTCCAAAATATAAAGACTCTGTTCCAACTCCAAATGATGGAAACTAATGTTATTGTTCTTGTTTCACATGTAGAAAGATAAATAGATGATTTGATATAGAGAGAGGGAGAGGGGAGACAGAGGGGGTAAAGGAGAGGGAGTAAGGGAGAGGGGAGATAGACAGAGTGTGTCTGAGAGAGAGAGAGAGAGAGAGATGGAAATAAGCAGAGTGTGACAGAGAGATGGCACATATGAGTATAGTATAGTATCCCTGAAATAGAGTTGTGGGGTGTTAAAAGAGAAGTTATAAGATGAGGTGGAGTATGGAGAGAAGCAGAAGTGGATTGACATGATCTGATCATCCTCAAATTTACTCATTAATAAAGTTAACGAGCAAATTTTCTCTAATTACACAGAATCTGAACAAAACAACTTTGGGAAATTGGGTTGAAGGAAAGGAAAAAGGTAATTTACGAACTTGTAACAAAAATGTAAATAAATACATGATTAATTAAATAAATAAATAAACTAATTAGAGTTAATCATCGTTATTGAATAAATGAGGTCAATTGGTGTAGAACTGTCCCATTCTTTTACTGGTTCCAGTCATTAGACTGTGGCCATGCTGGGGCACTGCCTACCTTCTACTGGTTCCAGTCATTAGACTGTGGCCATGCTGGGGCACTGCCTTCTTTTACTGGTTCCAGTCATTAGACTGTGGCCATGCTGGGGCACTGCCTACCTTCTACTGGTTCCAGTCATTAGACTGTGGCCATGCTGGGGCACTGCCTTCTTTTACTGCTTTCAGTCATTAGACTGTGGCCATGCTGGGGCACTGCCTTCTTTTACTGGTTCCAGTCATTAGACTGTGGCCATGCTGGGGCACTGCCTTCTTTTACTGGTTCCAGTCATTAGACTGTGGCCATGCTGGGGCACTGCCTACCTTCTACTGGTTCCAGTCATTAGACTGTGGCCATGCTGGGGCACTGCCTTCTTTTACTGGTTCCAGTCATTAGACTGTGGCCATGCTGGGGTACCTTTGAAAGGATTTAGTCCATCAGACCTCGTACTTATTTTATCTATCTCATCTTGTCAATCTGATAAGTTGTGGGACATAAACACGGCAGACAGTAAATGTAAATGCAGTCATGGACACACCTCATATATCTGTGACAGGCCTCTGCTAAGTTTCTGTCTACCAAAGTCATGAACACACACATATATATCTGTGACAGGCCTCTGCTAAGTTTCTGTCTACCAAAGTCATGAACCCACACATAAATCTGTGACAGGCCTCTGCTAAGTTTCTGTCTACCAAAGTCATGAACACACACACCTATATCTGAGACAGGCCTCTGCTAAGTTTCTGTCTACCAAAGTCATGAACACACACACCTATATCTGAGACAGGCCTCTGCTAAGTTTCTGTCTACCAAAGTCATGAACACACACACCTATATCTGTGACAGGCCTCTGCTAAGTTTCTGTCTACCAAAGTCATGAACACACACACCTATATCTGAGACAGGCCTCTGCTAAGTTTCTGTCTACCAAAGTCATGAACACACACACCTATATCTGAGACAGGCCTCTGCTAAGTTTCTGTCTACCAAAGTCATGAACACACACACCTATATCTGAGACAGGCCTCTGCTAAGTTTCTGTCTACCAAAGTCATGAACACACACACCTATATCTGAGACAGGCCTCTGCTAAGTTTCTGTCTACCAAAGTCATGAACACACACACCTATATCTGAGACAGGCCTCTGCTAAGTTTCTGTCTACCAAAGTCATGAACACACACACCTATATCTGAGACAGGCCTCTGCTAAGTTTCTGTCTACCAAAGTCATGAACACACACACCTATATCTGAGACAGGCCCCTGCTAAGTTTCTGTCTACCAAAGTCATGAACACACACACCTATATCTGAGACAGGCCTCTGCTAAGTTTCTGTCTACCAAAGTCATGAACCCACACATAAATCTGTGACAGGCCTCTGCTAAGTTTCTGTCTACCAAAGTCATGAACACACACACCTATATCTGAGACAGGCCTCTGCTAAGTTTCTGTCTACCAAAGTCATGAACACACACATAAATCTGTGACAGGCCTCTGCTAAGTTTCTGTCTACCAAAGTCATGAACACACACACCTATATCTGTGACAGGCCTCTGCTAAGTTTCTGTCTACCAAAGTCATGAACACACACACCTATATCTGAGACAGGCCTCTGCTAAGTTTCTGTCTACCAAAGTCATGAACACACACATAAATCTGTGACAGGCCTCTGCTAAGTTTCTGTCTACCAAAGTCATGAACACACACACCTATATCTGTGACAGGCCTCTGCTAAGTTTCTGTCTACCAAAGTCATGAACACACACACCTATATCTGTGACAGGCCTCTGCTTAGTTTCTGTCTACCAAAGTCATGAACACACACACCTATATCTGAGACAGGCCTCTGCTAAGTTTCTGTCTACCAAAGTCATGAACACACACACACCTATATCTGAGACAGGCCTCTGCTAAGTTTCTGTCTACCAAAGTCATGAACACACACACACCTATATCTGAGACAGGCCTCTGCTAAGTTTCTGTCTACCAAAGTCATGAACACACACACACCTATATCTGAGACAGGCCTCTGCTAAGTTTCTGTCTACCAAAGTCATGAACACACACACACCTATATCTGAGACAGGCCTCTGCTAAGTTTCTGTCTACCAAAGTCATGAACACACACACCTATATCTGAGACAGGCCTCTGCTAAGTTTCTGTCTACCAAAGTCATGAACACACACATATATATCTGTGACAGGCCTCTGCTAAGTTTCTGTCTACCAAAGTCATGAACCCACACATAAATCTGTGACAGGCCTCTGCTAAGTTTCTGTCTACCAAAGTCATGAACACACACACCTATATCTGAGACAGGCCTCTGCTAAGTTTCTGTCTACCAAAGTCATGAACCCACACATAAATCTGTGACAGGCCTCTGCTAAGTTTCTGTCTACCAAAGTCATGAACCCACACATAAATCTGTGACAGGCCTCTGCTAAGTTTCTGTCTACCAAAGTCATGAACACACACACCTATATCTGTGACAGGCCTCTGCTAAGTTTCTGTCTACCAAAGTCATGAACACACACACCTATATCTGAGACAGGCCTCTGCTAAGTTTCTGTCTACCAAAGTCATGAACCCACACATAAATCTGTGACAGGCCTCTGCTAAGTTTCTGTCTACCAAAGTCATGAACACACACACCTATATCTGAGACAGGCCTCTGCTAAGTTTCTGTCTACCAAAGTCATGAACACACACACCTATATCTGTGACAGGCCTCTGCTAAGTTTCTGTCTACCAAAGTCATGAACACACACACCTATATCTGAGACAGGCCTCTGCTAAGTTTCTGTCTACCAAAGTCATGAACACACATACCTATATCTGAGACAGGCCTCTGCTAAGTTTCTGTCTACCAAAGTCATGAACACACACACCTATATCTGAGACAGGCCTCTGCTAAGTTTCTGTCTACCAAAGTCATGAACACACACACCTATATCTGTGACAGGCCTCTGCTAAGTTTCTGTCTACCAAAGTCATGAACACACACACCTATATCTGTGACAGGCCTCTGCTAAGTTTCTGTCTACCAAAGTCATGAACACACACACCTATATCTGTGACAGGCCTCTGCTAAGTTTCTGTCTACCAAAGTCATGAACACACACACCTATATCTGAGACAGGCCTCTGCTAAGTTTCTGTCTACCAAAGTCATGAACCCACACATAAATCTGTGACAGGCCTCTGCTAAGTTTCTGTCTACCAAAGTCATGAACACACACACCTATATCTGTGACAGGCCTCTGCTAAGTTTCTGTCTACCAAAGTCATGAACACACACACCTATATCTGTGACAGGCCTCTGCTAAGTTTCTGTCTACCAAAGTCATGAACACACACACCTATATCTGTGACAGGCCTCTGCTAAGTTTCTGTCTACCAAAGTCATGAACACACACACCTATATCTGAGACAGGCCTCTGCTTAATTACCACAATTATTGTCATGTTTCATCAACTTTATCATCGTCCTTATTACCACTGTTACATTCCTTACCATTGTCATTCTTGTTAATATTATAATGTTTATCATGTCCCTCATTAAACATATCACCCTTTATTACCACTTTCACCCACCTGAACACCCACTTCACACCCCAGCCATTCACATACACCACCACCATCTCATTACCACAATTATTATCATTATTACCTGCTATGTAGGGTGGTGGATTGACAGTATCAGTAGAGGGTCGGACACCATGCTAGGGTGGTGGATTGGCAGTATTGGTAGAAGGTCGGACACCATGTTAGGGTGGTGGATTGGCAGTATCGGTAGAGGGTTGGACATCATGTTAGGGTGGTGGATTGGCAGTATTGGTAGAAGGTCGGACACCATGTTAGGGTGGTGGATTGGCAGTATCGGTAGAGGGTCGGACACCATGTTAGGGCAGTGGATTGGCAGTATTGGTAGAAGGTCGGACACCATGTTAGGGTGGTGGATTGGCAGTATCGGTAGAGGGTTGGACATCATGTTAGGGTGGTGGATTGGCAGTATTGGTAGAAGGTCGGACACCATGTTAGGGTGGTGGATTGGCAGTATCGGTAGAGGGTTGGACACCATGTTAGGGTGGTGGATTGGCAGTATCGGTAGAGGGTCGGACACCATGTTAGGGTGGTGGATTGGCAGTATCGGTAGAGGGTCGGACACCATGTTAGGGTGGTGGATTAGCAGTATCAGTAGAGGGTCGGACACCATGTTAGGGTGGTGGATTGGCAGTATCGGTAGAGGGTCGGACACCATGTTAGGGCGGTGGATTGGCAGTATCAGTAGAGGGTCGGACACCATGTTAGGGTGGTGGATTGGCAGTATCGGTAGAGGGTTGGACACCATGTTAGGGTGGTGGATTGGCAGTATTGGTAGAGGGTCGGACGCCTTGCTTTGCAGCATAGGGTTACGGCCCTTGCCATTCTGAGTTCAAATCCTGCCGAGGTTAACTTTGCCTTTCATCCTTACGGGGTCGATAAAATAAAGTACCAGTAATGCACTGGGATAATTGCTGGCCTTGTGCCAAAAGTAGAAACAATTATTACCTGCTATGTGGAGGGCTGGGCATGCCGTGGTTCATGATGTACAAACATGCGCTCAGGCTACGGCATCTCCATAAACCCCCTTAATATATATCTTTTACAAACATGCGCTCAGAAAGAAGGGGAGGATGAAAATACAGGGGGCAGAGGGTGTTATGTTTTCTGTGGTGTGGCTTGTATGTAAAAGATATATATTAAGGGGGTTTGTGGTATCTAGAATTTATAGATGAAATGTGATTTGGGTTTGTGCCAGGTAAAAGTACCACGGATGCTCTTTTCCTTGTACTGCATTTGCAGGAGAAGTACCTGGCTAACAGTAAACCCCTTTACTTAGCTTTTGTTGACCTGGAGAAGGCCTTTGACAGAGTCCCCCACATCTTAATCTGGTGGGCATTTAGAAAACTAGGAGTGGAAGAATGTCTTGTGAGAGCTATACAAGCCATGTATAGAGGAACAGTCAGCAAGGTTAGAATTAACAAAGAATATAGTGTAATGGTAGGGGTTTACCAGGGCTCCGTTCTGAGCATCCTCCTGTTTATTATTGTCCTACGCCATGCTTTTCAGCATAGTTACGTCCCTTTACGATCTGAGTTCAAATCCCGCCGAGGTTGACTTCACCTTTCATCCTTACGGGGTCGATAAAATAAAGTACCAGTAATGTACTGGGTAATTGCTGGCCTTGTGCCTAAAGTAGAAACAATTATTGTCCTACAGGCTATAACAGAAAGGAAGTTCCAAACATGGAAGCATGGCCTTGAATCAAAAGGCCTTAGAGTCAACTTGTCTAAGACTAAGGTTCTAGTATGTAGAAAGGAGAATAGGGCACAGGTACCCTCTGGGAAATGGCCATTGTGTAAGAAAGGAGTAGGCAGAAATTCCATTCTATGTCCCAAATGCAAACTATTGGTACATAAAAGATGTAGTGGATCAGAGGTAAGCTATCTAAGAATGTAGATTTGTAAATGTGGCCGATGCTCAGGTGCAGTAAGTAGCAAGGACCCACTGGATATCTCCTTCAACTGCCCAGATGGTTCTATAGAAATAGCAGACACTTTCCGTTACCTG
>OZ024759.1:9418830-9446330 GCA_964016885.1 Eledone cirrhosa | reverse complement strand
CACACACATACACACATGTATATCATGACTCATACACTATTCACTTCCCTGACATTTGTATATTATTCTATGACACACGACCGTGACTTCTGGCGTCACGCAGTAATACAGGGTACCCGACCTCCCATGGGTACATGCTGAAGTATATAAACAATATGCCCCCACTCCCCCCACCGCAAGGTGGTCGTGGAGGTGCCACGGCAAAAAAGCACCCAGCCCACACTGTAAAGTGGACGTGTAGGCGCCACGAAAAAGCACCCAGCACTCACTGTAAATGAGGTTGGTGTTAGGAAGGGCATCCAGCTGTAGAAATCAAGCCAGATCAGTTCCTGTATGAGCAAGGCATGGTCAGCCGACCAGACACTGCCCACAACAGGACAACCCGTCTAACCCATGCTAGCGTTGAAGAACGGACGTAAAACGGTGATGATGATGATGACTATACATGCACCTTTGACAAGTTGTACTGCACCTGAGCACTGTACACAATAATTTCATTATTATTATATAATCCACCGCCCAATGAAATAATGCACTCAACACTTGTCCTCTCTTAATTTTCTTAAGTTTATCAATACTAATATGACAAAAATGTTATTTCTTCTCCCCCCATTTATTGCAATGGCTCACAACTCTTAACAAGATATCTTACTTTCTTCTTCTTACATTATTTCCATTCATGACTGTCGTGCCATGAGAGGCACCACACTCTTTCCTGACGTCACATAACATTCTGTGTGTATTTGTTGTAGTTTAATTGATATAAATTAATGTTTGTATGGGTGTGCGTGTGTGTGTGTGTCTGTGTGTGCGTGTGTGTGTGCGTGTGTGTGTGCGTGTGTGTCTGTCTCTGTGTGTGTGTGTCTGTGTGTATGTGTGTTTGTCTGTGTGTGTGTGTGTGTGTGTGTGTCTGTGTTTGTCTGTGTGTGTGTGTGTTTGTCTGTATGTGTCTGTGTGTGTGAGTCTGTGTGTGTCTATGTGTGTCTGTGTGTGTGTGTCTGTGTGTGTCTATGTGTGTCTGTGTGTGCGTGCGTGTCTGTCTGTGTGTGTCTATGTTTGTCTGTGTGTGTGTGTCTGTGTGTGTCTGTGTGTGTGTGTGTGTGTGTGTCTGTTTGTGTCTGTGTTTGTCTGTGTGTGTTTGTGTGTGTGTCTCTCTGTGTGTCTGTCTGTCTGTGTCTATGTTTGTCTGTGTGTGTCTGTGTCTATGTTTGTCTGTGTCTATGTGTGTCTATATTTGTCTGTGTGTGTGTGTGTGTGTGTCTATGTTTGTCTGTGTGTGTGTGTGTCTGTGTGTGTGTGTGTGTCTGTCTGTGTGTGTCTATGTTTGTCTGTGTGTGTGTGTGTGTGTGTCTGTGTGTGTCTATGTTTGTTTGTATGTGTGTGTGTCTGTGTGTGTCTATGTTTGTCTGTGTGTGTGTGTGTGTCTGTGTGTGTCTATGTTTGTCTGTGTGTGTGTGTGTGTCTGTGTGTGTGTCTGTGTGTGTCTATGTTTGTCTGTGTGCGTGTGTGTCTATGTTTGTCTGTGTGTGTGTGTCTGTGTGTGTCTGTGTGTGTCTCTCTGTGTGTGTCTGTGTGTGTCTATGTTTGTCTGTGTGCGTGTGTGTCTATGTTTGTCTGTGTGCGTGTGTGTCTGTGTGTGTCTATGTTTGTCTGTGTGCGTGTGTGTCTATGTTTGTCTGTGTGTGTGTGTGTCTGTGTGTGTCTATATTTGTTTGTGTGTCTGTGTGTGTCTGTCTGTGTGTGTGTGTGTGTGTGTGTGTGTCTATGTTTGTTTGTGTGTCTGTGTGTGTGTCTGTGTGTGTCTGTGTCTATGTGTGTGTGCGTGTGTGTGTGCACCAGAATTCAGTGATAAATGTTTGTTTTGAGAGAAGGCCTGGAAGTGGAGCGGAACCTGAAGTAATTGGAGCAATGAGAGACATGTCATAAATAATTGGTTTGATGGGAAACAAGGTGGACTTAGCCATAAATAATTAGTGCAATTGTTCAAGAAACAAAGATTTAATCATTGTGTATTAGATGACTGTTCTAGTTGTTACATTGAACGAACAACTTATTTGTGAAAACATGTAAGTGGCTGAGCATTCTATAGACAGGTACAGCCTTAACGTAGTTCTCAGGGAGATTCAGTATAACATCTAACACAACGTGTTAACACAATGGCTGATCTTTTCAATTACAGGTGCAGTCTATCTGTGGACTGTGTAGTATAGTTTAACTTGGAGAAAAGGGCAGATACTGTAGGGCTGGCCTAGAGTGTTAAATACCCAGGTACAGACACTGTAGGGCTGGCCTAGGGTGTTCAATACCCAGGTACAAACACAGTAGGGCTGTCCTAGGGAGTTAAATACCCAGGTACAGACACTGTAGGGCTGGCCTAGGGTGTTCAATACCCAGGTACAGACACTGTAGGGCTAGACTAGGGTGTTAAATACCCAGGTACAGACACTGTAGGGCTAGACTAGGGTGTTAAATACCCAGGTACAGACACAGTAGGGCTAGACTAGGGTATTAAATACCCAGGTACAGACACTGTAGGGCTGGCCTAGGGTGTTAAATACCCAGGTACAGACATTGTAGGGCTGGCCTAGGGTGTTAAATACCCAGGTACAGACAATGTAGGGCTAGACTAGGGTGTTAAATACCCAGGTACAAACAATGTAGGGCTGGCCTAGGGTGTTAAATACCCAGGTACAGACACAGTAGGGCTAGCCTAGGGTGTTAAATACCCAGGTACAGACACTGTAGGGCTAGACTAGGGTGTTAAATACCCAGGTACAGACACTGTAGGGCTAGACTAGGGTGTTAAATACCCAGGTACAGACAATGTAGGGCTAGACTAGGGTGTTAAATACCCAGGTACAGACACAGTAGGGCTAGACTAGGGTGTTAAATACCCAGGTACAGACACTGTAGGGCTAGACTAGGGTGTTAAATACCAGGTACAGACACTCTAGGGCTAGACTAGGGTGTTAAATACCCAGGTACAGACACTGTAGGGCTAGACTAGGGTGTTAAATACCCAGGTACAGACACTGTATGGCTGCCCTAGGGTGTTAAATACCCAAGTACAGACACTGTATGGCTGCCCTAGGGTGTTAAATACCCAGGTACAGACAATGTAGGGCTGGCCTAGGGTGTTAAATACCCAGGTACAGACACTGTAGGGCTAGACTAGGGTGTTAAATACCCAGGTACAGACACTGTAGGGCTAAACTAGGGTGTTAAATACCCAGGTACAGACACTGTAGGGCTAGACTAGTGTATTAAATACCCAGGTACAGACACTGTATGGCTGCCCTAGGGTGTTAAATACCCAAGTACAGACACTGTATGGCTGCCCTAGGGTGTTAAATACCCAGGTACAGACAATGTAGGGCTGGCCTAGGGTGTTAAATACCCAGGTACAGACACTGTAGGGCTAGACTAGGGTGTTAAATACCCAGGTACAGACACTGTAGGGCTAAACTAGGGTGTTAAATACCCAGGTACAGACAATGTAGGGCTGGCCTAGGGTGTTAAATACCCAGGTACAGACACAGTAGGGCTAGACTAGGGTGTTAAATACCCAGGTACAGACAATGTAGGGCTAGACTAGTGTATTAAATACCCAGGTACAGACAATGTAGGGCTGGCCTAGGGTGTTAAATACCCAGGTACAGACACAGTAGGGCTAGACTAGGGTGTTAAATACCCAGGTACAGACAATGTAGGGCTAGACTAGTGTATTAAATACCCAGGTACAGACAATGTAGGGCTGGCCTAGGGTGTTAAATACCCAGGTACAGACACTGTAGGGCTAGACTAGGGTGTTAAATACCCAGGGACAGACACTGTATGGATGGCCTAGGGTGTTAAATACCCAGGTACAGACAATGTAGGGCTAGACTAGGGTATTAAATACCCAGGTACAGACAATGTAGGGCTAGACTAGGGTGTTAAATACCCAGGTACAGACACTGTAGGGATGGCCTAGGGTGTTAAATACCCAGGTACAGACACAGTAGGGCTAGACTAGGGTGTTAAATACCCAGGTACAGACAATGTAGGGCTAGACTAGTGTATTAAATACCCAGGTACAGACACTGTAGGGCTAGACTAGGGTGTTAAATACCCAGGTACAGACACTGTAGGGCTGCCCTAGGGTGTTAAATACCCAGGTACAGACACTGTAGGGCTAGACTAGGGTGTTAAATACCCAGGGACAGACACTGTATGGATGGCCTAGGGTGTTAAATACCCAGGTACAGACAATGTAGGGCTAGACTAGGGTATTAAATACCCAGGTACAGACAATGTAGGGCTAGACTAGGGTGTTAAATACCCAGGTACAGACACTGTAGGGCTAGACTAGGGTGTTAAATACCCAGGTACAGACACTGTAGGGCTAGACTAGGGTGTTAAATACCCAGGTACAGACACAGTAGGGCTAGACTAGGGTGTTAAATACCCAGGTACAGACAATGTAGGGCTAGACTAGGGTATTAAATACCCAGGTACAGACACTGTAGGGCTAGACTAGGGTGTTAAATACCCAGGTACAGACAATGTAGGGCTGGCCTAGGGTGTTAAATACCCAGGTACAGACAATGTAGGGCTGGCCTAGGGTGTTAAATACCCAAGTACAGTCACTGTATGGCTGCCCTAGGGTGTTAAATACCCAGGTACAGACACTGTAGGGCTAGACTAGGGTGTTAAATACCCAGGTACAGACACTGTAGGGCTAGACTAGGGTGTTAAATACCCAGGTACAGACACTGTAGGGCTAAACTAGGGTGTTAAATACCCAGGTACAGACACTGTAGGGCTAGACTAGGGTGTTAAATACCCAGGTACAGACAATGTAGGGCTAGACTAGTGTATTAAATACCCAGGTACAGACACTGTAGGGATGGCCTAGGGTGTTAAATACCCAAGTACAGTCACTGTATGGCTGCCCTAGGGTGTTAAATACCCAGGTACAGACACTGTAGGGCTAGACTAGGGTGTTAAATACCCAGGTACAGACAATGTAGGGCTAGACTAGGGTGTTAAATACCCAGGGACAGACACTGTAGGGCTGGCCTAGGGTGTTAAATACCCAGGTACAGACATGGTAGGGCTAGACTAGGGTGTTAAATACCCAGGTACAGACACTGTAGGGCTAGACTAGGGTGTTAAATACCCAGGGACAGACACTGTAGGGCTGGCCTAGGGTGTTAAATACCCAGGTACAGACATGGTAGGGCTAGACTAGGGTGTTAAATACCCAGGTACAGACATGGTAGGGCTAGACTAGGGTGTTAAATACCCAGGTACAGACACAGTAGGGCTAGACTAGGGTGTTAAATACCCAGGTACAGACACTGTAGGGCTGGCCTAGGGTGTTAAATACCCAGGTACAGACAATGTAGGGCTAGACTAGGGTGTTAAATACCCAGGTACAGACAATGTAGGGCTAGACTAGGGTGTTAAATACCCAGGTACAGACACTGTAGGGCTAGACTAGGGTGTTAAATACCCAGGTACAGACACTGTAGGGCTAGACTAGGGTGTTAAATACCCAGGTACAGACAATGTAGGGCTGGCCTAGGGTGTTAAATACCCAGGTACAGACAATGTAGGGCTAGACTAGGGTATTAAATACCCAGGTACAGACAATGTAGGGCTGACCTAGGGTGTTAAATACCCAGGTACAGACAATGTAGGGCTAGACTAGGGTATTAAATACCCAGGTACAGACAATGTAGGGCTAGACTAGGGTGTTAAATACCCAGGTACAGACACTGTAGGGCTAGACTAGGGTGTTAAATACCCAGGTACAGACACTGTAGGGCTAGACTAGGGTGTTAAATACCCAGGTACAGACACAGTAGGGCTAGACTAGGGTGTTAAATACCCAGGTACAGACAATGTAGGGCTAGACTAGGGTATTAAATACCCAGGTACAGACACTGTAGGGCTAGACTAGGGTGTTAAATACCCAGGTACAGACACTGTAGGGCTAGACTAGGGTGTTAAATACCCAGGTACAGACACAGTAGGGCTAGACTAGGGTGTTAAATACCCAGGTACAGACAATGTAGGGCTAGACTAGGGTATTAAATACCCAGGTACAGACACTGTAGGGCTAGACTAGGGTGTTCAATACCCAGGTACAGACACTGTAGGGCTAGACTAGGGTGTTAAATACCCAGGTACAGACAATGTAGGGCTAGACTAGGGTATTAAATACCCAGGTACAGACACTGTAGGGCTAGACTAGGGTGTTAAATACCCAGGTACAGACACTGTAGGGCTAGACTAGGGTATTAAATACCCAGGTACAGACACTGTAGGGCTAGACTAGGGTGTTAAATACCCAGGTACAGACACTGTAGGGCTAGACTAGGGTGTTAAATACCCAGGTACAGACACAGTAGGGCTAGACTAGGGTGTTAAATACCCAGGTACAGACACTGTAGGGCTAGACTAGGGTGTTAAATACCCAGGTACAGACAATGTAGGGCTAGACTAGGGCGTTAAATACCCAGGTACAGACACTGTAGGGCTAGACTAGGGTGTTAAATACCCAGGTACAGACACTGTAGGGCTAGACTAGGGTGTTAAATACCCAGGTACAGACAATGTAGGGCTGGCCTAGGGTGTTAAATACCCAGGTACAGACACTGTAGGGCTAGACTAGGGTGTTAAATACCCAGGTACAGACACTGTAGGGCTAGACTAGGGTGTTAAATACCCAGGTACAGACAATGTAGGGCTGGCCTAGGGTGTTCAATACCCAGGTACAGACACTGTAGGGCTAGACTAGGGTGTTAAATACCCAGGTACAGACACTGTAGGGCTAGACTAGGGTGTTAAATACCCAGGTACAGACAATGTAGGGCTAGACTAGGGTGTTAAATACCCAGGTACAGACAATGTAGGGCTAGACTAGGGTATTAAATACCCAGGTACAGACACTGTAGGGCTAGACTAGGGTGTTAAATACCCAGGTACAGACACTGTAGGGCTAGACTAGGGTGTTAAATACCCAGGTACAGACACTGTAGGGCTAAACTAGGGTGTTAAATACCCAGGTACAGACACTGTAGGGCTAGACTAGGGTGTTAAATACCCAGGTACAGACACTGTAGGGCTAGACTAGGGTGTTAAATACCCAGGTACAGACACTGTAGGGCTAGACTAGGGTGTTAAATACCCAGGTACAGACACTGTAGGGCTAGACTAGGGTGTTAAATACCCAGGTACAGACACTGTAGGGCTAGACTAGGGTGTTAAATACCCAGGTACAGACAATGTAGGGCTAGACTAGGGTATTAAATACCCAGGTACAGACACTGTAGGGCTAGACTAGGGTGTTAAATACCCAGGTACAGACAATGTAGGGCTAGACTAGGGTGTTAAATACCCAGGTACAGACACTGTAGGGCTAGACTAGGGTGTTAAATACCCAGGTACAGACAATGTAGGGCTAGACTAGGGTGTTAAATACCCAGGTACAGACACTGTAGGGCTAGACTAGGGTGTTAAATACCCAGGTACAGACACTGTAGGGCTAGACTAGGGTGTTAAATACCCAGGTACAGACACAGTAGGGCTAGACTAGGGTGTTAAATACCCAGGTACAGACACTGTAGGGCTAGACTAGGGTGTTAAATACCCAGGTACAGACACTGTAGGGCTAGACTAGGGTGTTAAATACCCAGGTACAGACACTGTAGGGCTAGACTAGGGTGTTAAATACCCAGGTACAGACACAGTAGGGCTAGACTAGGGTGTTAAATACCCAGGTACAGACACTGTAGGGTGTTAAATATGAAGGCATCAGTTCTGTGTCTACACAAATTTTACTCCTACATCTAGTTCATTCCCCTTGTTCTGAGGTGTGTGGTGGGGGAGGCACATGACCAGTGGTGGGGGAGGGACATCAACATCACCACCACCACGACCACCACCAACACTGCCACCACCACCACCATCACCCACATCACTACTACCACCACCACTCCCACTACCACCCACACCACCACCACCCACATCACCACCACCACTACCACCCACACCACCACCACAACGACCACCACTACCACCCACACCACACTACTACCACCACCACCACCACCCACATCACCACCACCACTACCACCCACACCACCACCACACGACCACCACTACCACCCACACCACACTACTACCACTCACACCACTACCACCACCACCACTCCCACCCACACCACCATTTCTTCATTAATCATTGCTTTAAAATTCACCATGGCAACAGTAATATTTCTCCCAGAATCCTCTCCTGCACCACCAGCCAACTCCACCCAAATCATACCATGTCCATTCTATAGACAATATAACCATTATCAGGTGGGGAGGGGCAATGTTAACTATACACAGGTTTGTCTATTGATTTTGTGGTCCTTAATTCCATGAAATATATACAAATACACCCCACCCACCCTTCCACCATCATTCTAAAAATATTTCATAACTGGTTATGGCATCATTACAATAATAATATGTGTGTGTGTGTTTTTATATATATATATATATAGAGAGAGAGAGAGAGAGAGAGAGAGAGAGAGAGAGAGAGAGAGAGAGAGAGAGAGAGAGAGAGAGAGAGAGAGAGAGAGAGAGAGAGAGAGAGAGAGAGAGAGAGGAGAGAGAGAGAGAGAGAGAGAGAGAGAGAGATATAGGCACATGGCTTAGTGGTTTAGAGCATTGGCCTTGCAATCGAAAGGTTGTGAGTTCAATTCTCAGACCGGGTGATGTGTTGTTTCCTTGAGCAAGACACTTTATTTCACATTGCTCCAGTTTACTCAGCTGTAGAAATGAGATGATAGGACTGGGGTCCCTATCATTCCACTGCAAAGTGGACGTGGAAGTGCCACAGCAAAAAAAGCACCCAGCACTCACTGTAAATGAGGTTGGTGTTAGGAAGGGCATCCAGCTGTAGAAATCAAGCCAGAATCAGTTCCCGTCCCACCCTTGCAAGCAGGGAAAAGCGGACGTAAAATGATGATGATGATATATATATAAATATATATATATATATATATATATATATATATATATCATCATCATCATTTTACATCCGCTTTTCCCTGCTTGCAAGGGTGGGACTGGTCCTATTCAGCACAGCATCTCTCCACTTGTCACGGTCCTTCGTCATCTCCACCGTGAGCTTCAGTGATCTGAGGTCTGCTCTCACCACCTCCGCTTTCTGTGGTCTACCTCTACCACGTCTTCCTTCCACTGGCATTTCCTGGCACTTCTTCACCCATCGGTCATCTTCCATGCGCACCACATGTCCATACCACCTCAGTCTCCTCTCTCGCACACAGTTTCTCTCTCAAAACATCCATGCTGGGTCGTTCGCACACATTGACACTGCACATCCAACGGAGCATGCTTGCCTCATTTCTCTCCAGCCGTCGCATATCCTCTGCAGTTGCTGCCCAACTCTCATTTCTATGCAGCATCGCGCTCCTCACACAGGCATCATATAACCGGCATATATATATATACTTTACAACTACACTATGAAGTGGTTGTGTAGGTGTCACGACAAAAAGCACCCACCACTCACTGTAAATGTGCTTGGCGGTAATAAGGGCAGCTTGCTGTAGAAACCACATACAAATGGGTCAAGGTCAACAATATTATCTACTAACACAAGGGTGATGAATTGGCAGTATCGGTAGAGGGTCGGAGACCGTGCGTTGACGCATTGAGTTACGGCCCTTGCTATTCTGAGTTCAAATCCCGCTGAGGTTAACTTTGCCTTTCATCCTTACGGGGTCGATAAAATAAAGTACCAGTCATACACTGTGATAATTGCTGGCCTTGTGCCAAAAGTAGAAACAATTATCTACTAACACAAGGTCAAGGTCAACATGGTATCTACTCACACGAGGTCAAGGTCAATGGGCTATCTACCAACACAAAGTCAAGGCCAACTTGTTACCTACTAACACACGATCAAGGTCAACAATATCATTTACTAACACAAGGTCAAGGTCAACAATGTTATTGTGGAGAGACTGAAGTCCATGTGTCAAAATCAGTGCAGGACCTAGGATCTTATGTAAGCAATGACGTCTTGTTTTCTGTGCATATCACCAAGATAGCAGCAATGTGCCGATGAATGGACAGAGGGATTCTGAGGCCATTCAAGACAAGAGACTAGGAAGCAATGTTGGACCTCAGCTGCCTTCACTATTGCCCCCAGCTCTGGTCACCCCACAATACCCAGCTCTTGTCACCCCACAGCTCCCATCTCTGGTCACCCCACAGCTCCCAGCTCTGGTCACCCCACATCTCCCAGCTCTGGTTCCCACCCCAGCTCTGGATACCCCACAGCTCTGGTCAGCCCACAGCTCCCAGCTCTGGTCAGCCCACAGCCCCCAGCTCTGGTCACCCCACAGTACCCAGCTCTGGTTACTCCACAGCTCTGGTCACCCCACAGCCCCCAGCTCTGGTCACTCCACAATACTCAGCTCTGGTCACCCCACAGCCCCTAGCACTGGTCACATGCCCCCCCCCCCCCCCCCCCCCCCACATTCCCCAGCTCTGGTCACCCCACAGTCCCAGCTCTGGTCACCCCACAGTACCCAGCTCTGGTCACCCCACAGTCCCTAGCTCTGGTCACCCCACAATACTCAGCTCTGGTCACCCCACAGCCCCCAGCTCTGGTCACTCCACAATACTCAGCTCTGGTCACCCCACAGCCCCTAGCACTGGTCACATGCCCCCCCCCCCCACATTCCCCAGCTCTGGTCACCCCACAGTCCCAGCTCTGGTCACCCCACAGTACCCAGCTCTGGTCACCCCACAGTCCCCAGCTCTGGTCACCCCACAATACTCAGCTCTGGTCACCCCACAGCCCCCAGCTCTGGTCACACCACAGCTCTGGTCACCCCACAGCCCCCAGCTCTGGTCACTCCAGTCCCCAGCTCTGGTCACCCCACAGCCCCTAGCACTGGTCACATGCCCCCCCCCCCCCACATTCCCCAGCTCTGGTCACCCCACAGTCCCAGCTCTGGTCACCCCACAGTACCCAGCTCTGGTCACCCCACAGTCCCTAGCTCTGGTCACCCCACAATACTCAGCTCTGGTCACCCCACAGCCCCCAGCTCTGGTCACCCCACAATACTCAGCTCTGGTCACCCCACAGTCCCCAGCTCTGGTCACCCCACAGTCCCCAGCTCTGGTCACCCCACAGCCCCCAGCTCTGGTCACTCCACAGTCCCCAGCTCTGGTCACTCCACAGCTCTGGTCACATGCCTCCCACCCCACCCCCACCCCCACGTCACCCCACAATACCAAATTGAATGTGGAATTTAAAGCAATCCAACAATGCTACACCAAGAATATTGGCTCAGTGAAAGAGATGAGTTACTGGGAGATGCTGAAAACAAAAGTCAACTCCTTGGAATGAAGAGACATACATATGGCAGATCCTGGTCCAGAAATCGAACTGACAGTCTTACAAATGCAAGTCCAACACCCTAACTACAAGGCCACCCACTTCCACAGGTAATAATAAACATTAACCAGTAATTTGCAGACATTGTGTTTGGGTGTGTAATGAAAATAGTTTCCAATATTTTTCTGCTATATTTAGTTGTTGGTGATTTACAATTCCATGTAATTTGTTGTGTTTGGTTTTATGAGGGCTTTTAGGTTTTCTAGTTTGTCTTTTGTTTGTTTCTATAATACAATTCTCTAACCAGATTTGATATGGTGTGTTCATGTAATATATTAAATAATATAGTTCTTTAACCAAAGTGAATGTGGTATGTATGGCATATATATATATATATATATATATATATAGTGTTTCTATAATACAATTCTCTAACCAGATTTGATATGGTGTGTTCATGTAATATATTAAATAATATATGCAACAGGAATCTTATTTTTAAAAAAAAATATATATATTTATTTGGTTCCTTTACCGGTTTCGCAGTTCTGCTTTTCAAAAGGTGAGTTGAGATGGAGGGTCTGTGGTTTTTCTTTATATATATATATATATATATAGTGTTTCTATAATACAATTCTCTAACCAGATTTGATATGGTGTGTTCATGTAATATATTAAATAATATCGTTCTTTAACCAAAGTGAATGTGGTATGTATGGCATATATATATATATATATATGTAAAAGTTTAACAGAAATAACAACACAATCGGTACAGTATATGGAAGGGATATATTAGGTTAATATATATATATTGTTCTTTAGCTAGGGTGTATATTATATAATACAGTTCTCAAGCCACAGAGGATAAGGTGTGTGTGTGTAAATATATATATATATATAATATAGTTTTCTAGCTAGGATGAATATAAATATGCAATATAGTAAGTTTGTTTATCTATACTGGCTGTTCTATCTATTCTTCTATTAGAATCCATTGATTTCTCTGTTGTTCCATATATTGTCTAACCGTTGTTGTGCTGTATTTATTGCGTTCAACTAATTTGTTTCTGTAGTACATATATATATATATATATACACACACACACATATATATCATCATCATCATCACTGTTTTTTACGTCCGTTCTTCTATGCTAGCATGGGTTAGACGGGTTGTCCTGTTGTGGGCAGTGTCCGGTCGGCTGACCATGCCTTGCTCATACGGGAACTGATTCTAGCTTGATTTCTACAGCTGGATGCCCTTCCTAATACCAACCTCATTTACAGTGAGTGCTGGGTGCTTTTTTGCCGTGGCACCCCCACGACCACTTTACAGTAGAATGATAGGGACCCCAGTCCCTATCATCTCATTTCTACAGCTGAGTAAACTGGAGCAATGTGAAATAAAGTGTCTTGCTCAAGGAAACAACACATCACCCGGTCTGAGAATTGAACTCACAACCTTTTGATTGCAAGGCCAATGCTCTAACCACTAAGCCATGTGCCTCCTTGATGATTATATATATATATATATATATTACGCGCCGGCTAGTTCACCCTTTCAATCACTCCCTTCTCTCACCAAATATAAATAAACCTGTTACGAGGTACGAATCTCAGAATTTGTCAACGCTTATTAATGGTCAGACCTCGTCGTCCCCTGCGAAGTGTAATGTAAATGCCATTTTTCTTTTCTTATCTCTCTCCAGCCTATCGGTCCATTCATTCATATATCCGTATCATCGCCCAGAATCCAATCTTTTGCTCTCTCTCAATGCTATTCTATAATTCTGTCTGGTTGTTTCTAAATAATCTTCTTGTATTTTAAAACCCCATTATTCGCTTATTATTACTGTTATATGCTTGTCCAATTATGCCCAAAATTCAAAGATTTCATTTAAACCCTCTCGCTAACTATCCCATACCCCTCCCACCTGCCCCCACTCTCCACCATTATTATTAGGACCAATCATAAGTCAGCGGCCTATGCTATCACTTCTGGTTGCTTACCGATATGATGGATGGACTATGGAATTCTGGAGAGTCTGAAAATTCTGGACACTCAGTGACAATGCCAAAGATAAAGACAAATTCACCACATGCTGCCGGACGAAAAGACAAGGACTCCTCCTCTTTGTTTCGGCCGCGGATGGCCAACATAACTCCAACCCCATCTCCCTCCCCGCGCCCCACCAAACGCAATCCAAAACTTCAGAGTTGGTACCATGAATGTAGGCACCTTAAAAGGTCGCTCTAACGAGGTTGTAGAAATGCTTGAACGTAAGGAGGTTGATGTTTGCTGTATCCAAGAGACCAGGTGGAGGGGTGGGTAAAAAATGATGCTATAAGCTTTTGTGGGTGGGAAATGAAAATGGGCTGGATGAGGTAGGAATCATGTTAGCAGAAAAATGGGTAGATAAGATAATAGACGTAAATAGAGTGAACGACAGAATAATTAAAATAAGACTTGTCCTAAATAGAACTACTGTGACAGTAATATCTGCGTATGCACCCCAATCCGGACTGCCTGGCGCTATACAAGATAGATTCTATGAGACATTGATGCTCACTACCTCCCAAATAACTGACAGTGACTACATAATTATTGCTGGCGACCTAAATGGTCACGTTATACAACAGTGTGACGGCTATGACGGAATCCATGGAGGCTATGGGTTTGGTACTAGAAATGAGGAAGGCTCCAGAATCCTGGAATTCTGCGACGCAAATAACCTAACTATCTGTAACACTAACTTAAAAAAAACGAGACAATCACTTGATCACCTATAGATCAGGGGGAACACGCCAGTCAGATAGATTATATCCTTACCAGAAGACGTGATAGAGTGTCTGTTGTAAACACTAAATCCCTCCCCCATGAAGAATGCACCTCCCAACATAGACTCATAGTCAGCGACCTCATAGTCAGGACAAGACGTACTCGACAACAGAGGAGGACTATCCTCAGGAGAAAAATATGGAAGTTAAAGGACCCCACAGCCAGTAATAAATTTAAAAGATATTACTTGATGCTTTCGACAGTAGGGAGGAGCAATTAGAGTCGTACAATATAGAGGAACAGTGGGAATTCCTGAAAGCTAACCTGCTGAAGGCGGCAGATGAAGTCTGTAGCTGGAGCAGGCCTATAGGCAGGAGGAGAGTAACGTGGTGGTGGAACAGTAAGGTGGAGGAGTCAATTAAGGCCAAAAAGCAGGCTTGCAAAGTATGGCGGGATGGGGGAAGTAGAGAAGACTATCAAGTGGCCAGGAGGGAAGCTAGGAGACAAGTGTACTTTGCAAGACAGGAAGCAGAGGAAAGAAAGTTCAAGCATGTTCTACAACGCGAGGACCAAAAACGTGAGGTGTTCAGGATTGCTAGGCAATGTGTCAAGGAAAACCGTGATATTGTCGGGGAGAAGTGTGTCCTTAATGATGATGGTGTACTTGTCATCACTGATGCTGATAAGAAGGTAGCTTGGAAGTGTCACTACGAAGGGCTACTAAATGAGGAGAATAAATGGGAGAAAGACAGTCTCCCCCACATCGATCCAATAGAGGGACCAACAGTGTTAGTGGAAGGTAGTATAATAAGTAAGGCAATCAAAGATATGAAGACGGGTAAGGCGGCTGGGCCTTCGGAAATAGTTGCTGAAATGCTGAAAGCATCTGGAACGGTGGGACACACTAAGGTCACCCGGATAGTAAACCAAGTCATACAGAATGGGGCCGTTCCGAAGGACTGGCGTAGCAGCATCATCATTAACTGCTACAAGGGTAAAGGAGATGCTCTTGATAAGGGTAACTATAGAGTCATTAAATTAATTGACCAGGTCATGAAGGTCACAGAAAAAGTAATAGCACAACTAATCAGAGAGAGAATTGATCTAGATGAAATGCAGTTCGGGTTTGTGTCAGGTAAAAGTACCACAGATGCTCTTTTCATTGTACGACAACTGCAGGAGAAGTACCTAACTAAAAGTAAACCCCTATACTTAGCTTTTGTTGACTTGGAGAAAGCCTTTGACAGAGTCCCCCGCTCCATTATCTGGTGGGTGCTTAGAAAACTAGGCGTTGATGAATGGCTTGTGAGAGCTATACAAGCCATGTATAAAGAAACAGTCAGCAAGGTTAGAATTAACAACGAATCTAGTGAAGAGTTTAGCGTAAAAGTTGGTGTTCATCAGGGCTCCGTTCTTAGCCCCCTACTATTTATTATTGCCCTTCAGGCTATAACAGAGGAGTTCAAGACCGGCTGCCCATGGGAACTCCTATATGCAGATGATCTAACGCTCATAGCTGAATCAATGGCTGAACTAGAGAAGAAATTCCAAACATGGAAGCATGGCCTAGAATCAAAAGGCCTTAAAGTTAACTTGTCTAAGACTAAAGTTCTAGTTTGTAGGAAGGAAAATAGGGCACCTGTCCCATCTGGGAAATGGCCATGCTCAGTGTGTAGGAAAGGAGTAGGCATAAACTCCATTTTATGTCCCAAATGCAAAGCATGGGTGCATAAAAGATATAGTGGGATCACAGGTAAGCTAACTAAGAATATAGATTTTTTATGTGGCCGGTGCTCTGGTGCAATAAGTAGCAGCAAGTGCTCACAGAATACTAGCTCATTCCATTGCACAGATGGTTCTATAGAAATAGTGGACACCTTCCGTTACCTGGGTGACAAAATCAGCAGTGGGGGAGGGTCCTCTGAAAGTACAGTAGCTAGAATCAGAATGGGCTGGAAAAAGTTCAGAGAGCTTATACCACTATTGGCCGCTAAAGGGTTCTCTCTAAAAATGAAAGGCAGGCTGTATGATGCCTGCATATGAACAGCAATGTTACATGGCAGTGAGACCTGGGCATTGTGTGCAGAGGACCTGCGCAGACTGGAGAGGAACGAAGCTTGCATGCTCCGCTGGATGTGTAATAGTAATATACGTGAACGGCAAAGCATAAACGAACTAAGGGAGAAATTAGGAATAAGAGGGATCAGATGTTGTTTACTCGAGAGAAGACTACGTTGGTACGGTCACGTGATGCCCATGAAAGACGACAGCTGTATAAAAAAGTGCAGGACGATAAAAATAGATGGTAGCCACGGAGTAGGTAGACCCAGAAAAACCTGGGACGATTTGATAAATTCCGACCTCACACACTTACACCTCTCCAAGACAATGTCACTGGACCGAGATCTACAGTCATACAGAAGACCCGCCTTGCCTAAGTACAAAGCGAAACCTACAGTCAGTAGGCACCTCTAACAAAATACCCCCCTCCCCCCCTCCTAAATGTGAAGTTATGTTGGTACCACAACATCCAGTCCGAAACAAATGAGGTCGTGTAGGTGTCACGACAAAAAAAAACACACAGTCCACGCTGTAATGTGGCCGTGTAGGTAACACGGTAAAAACCTCCCAGTCCACACTGTAAACGTGGTTGGTGTTAGGAAGGGCATTCAGCCGTAGAAAACCCGCCAGACAGTCCTATACGAGCAGGACAACCAATCTTGCCTCAAGTGGGAAAACTCCCGTCCAAACCCATGCAAGCATGGAAGATGGACGTTAAACGATGATGATGATGATGATATATATGTGTGTGTGTGTGTGTGTTTCTATGCTACCATGTTGGTAAAGATTATCTCAAAATCAATCTTCAAAGTCGTTCATTAATTAACCTTCTATTGTATTTTGATTAGTTGTCATCTGGTACATCATTAACAGAAGGAATTAATTACAAAACTGCAGCAGCTAGTCCAAGATTTTAATTAAAGAACACCAGCACTAAGATGAGACAACATGGAGACATCTATGACATCATTGAACCAGCTTGAAACTACACAGCTATTCCTGCGTAGTGAAATAATTATGACAGATGGATATATAGTCAAAGTGATATAAATCAGCTCGATGTAACGCCTCAAAAAAGCTCTAAAAAGCTGAAAAAAATGAAGTTTTTCACCTAATGCAGGCCCTAGGCCAGAAAAGAGTTGGATTTTCTTTTCTCATGGTATGAAGGAGAGACTAACTAATACATAGTTACAATTTCAAGGAAATCGGTCTGACATAATGACTCAAAAAAACCCTAAAAAACTGAAAAAACGCAGTTTTTCACCTAATGCGGGCCGTAGGAGATCAAAAGGTTGAATTGTATGTGCATAACACTCTCTGAAACATAAATACTACACATGTAAAGTTTGAAAACAATCGGTTGGGTACTTCTCGAGTTTTAGGGATTCAAACTCACAGACACACACAGACATCCTCAGGGAAGTGACGTAATGCAGACAGCCAGACATACTGACAGATATTATAAGGGCACGATGTGATATGTATGTATCTATCTAAAAAGAGAAAGACTAAGAATTAGAGAGAGAGATCGCTAAATCGCCTAATGCGGTCCCTAGGACATTGAAAATTTAAAATTTCTTTTGCTCAGAACATTCCCTGAAACATAAGTATTACATGTGTAAAGTTTGAAAACAGTAGGTTGGGTGCTTCTCGAGTTTTAGGGATTCAAACTCACACACACACACACAGACAGACACCCTCAGTTTTATATATATAGATATATTTAGGAGACGAAGCAAGTCAAATAGAACAGACATAACTTCAGCTATTTCCCCACTCGATGAACAATTAACCCTTTAGCATTCACATTACTCTATATTTACTATTGTATTTTCACAGTAAAGGCTTTACCTCACATAATATCTCACATAACATTTACATTACTCTATATATACTATTGTATTGTCACAGTAAAGGCTTTACCTCACATAATATCTCACATAACATTTACATTACTCTATATATACTGTTATATTGTCACAGTAAAGGCTTTACCTCACATAATATCTCACATAACATTTACATTACGCTATATATACTGTTATATTGTCACAGTAAAGGCTTTACCTCACATAATATCTCATAACATTTACATTACTCTATATATACTATTGTATTTTCACACTAAAGGCTTTACCTCACATAATATCTCACATAACATTTACATTACTCTATATATACTATTGTATTTTCATGGTAAAGGCTTTACCTCACATATCTCTCATAATATTGAATCTATAAGATTTTGAAAGTATTTATTTGAGAACAATACCTTAACTTTAGTTTGAGTAACCAGTTACAGCCAGTTTCAACAGAAAGAGGTAGAGAATTCTGGCCGGTTTTGGCCGGTTTGAACTAGCGTGGAAGATGGACGTTAAACGATAATGATGATGATGATGATAAACCTGCTTTTAGATATTTTCTGCTAAATCATTACAAGGTGTTATGGGTTGATAGTGAAACTAGTCACCAGAAGGGGTGGAAGGGAGAATATGGGTCACTGAAACAAACCAATATATAAATATATATTTCAATGTGTACTGGAATGAATGGTGTCGACCTTAATGCATTGAAACCATAGTAATTTCCAGAGATTGACTGAGAAGGGACTGTCCGCCTTGCTGTTGTTTTTTTTCCATTGATTTTGTCCTGTGTGCTCCCTAATTTGAATTCATCATTTCATTTTATGTCTGCTTTTCCCTGCTTGCAAGGGTGGGACGGGAACTGATTTTGGCTTGATTTCTACAGCTGGATGCCCTTCCTAACACCAACCTCATTTACAGTGAGTGCTGGGTGCTTTTTTTGTCGTGGCACCTCCACGACCACTTTGCAGTGGAATGATAGGGACCCCAGTTCCTATCATCTCATTTCTACAGCTGAGTAAACTGGAGCAATGTGAAATAAAGTGTCTTGCTCAAGGAAACAACACATCACCCGGTCTGAGAATTGAACTCATAACCTTTCGATTGCAAGGCCAATGCTCAAACCACTAAGCCATGTGCCTCCATATATATATATATATATATACAAACTTCATGAATTATCAATGTTCTAGGAGTATTTCAAATTGGAAAACATGAGAACTTGAGATTCTCAAATGCAGAATATAACTGTAATAACAGTTTATAGGAGGGTGTTCTGAAAGTACAGTAGCCAGAGTCAGAACGGGATGGAAAAAGTTCATAGAGCTTATACCACTGTTGGCCACAAAAGGGTTCTCTCTAAAAATGAAAGGCAGGCTGTATGATGCCTGTATACGAACAGCAATGTTACATGGCAGTGAGACCTGGGCATTGTGTGCAGAGGACCTGCGCAGACTGGAAAGGAACGAAGCATGCATGCTCCGTTGGATGTGTAATTGTAATATACGCAAACAGCAAAACATAAATGAGCTAAGTGAGAAATTAGGAACAAGAAGGATCAGATACTGTTTACTTGAGAGAAGACAACGTTGGTATGGTCACGTGATGCGCATGAAAGACGACAGCTGTATAAAAAAAGTACAGGCCGATCAAAATTGATGGACGTTAGGTAGACCCAGAAAAACCTGGGACGATTTGATGAATTCCAACCGGATAAATTGATAAATTTGATAAATTCCGACTGGAGAGGACTGGTCTAACCCATGCTGTACTGGAGAGGACTGGTCTAACTGTACTGGGGAGGACTGGTCTAACTGTACTGGGGAGGACTGGTCTAACTGTACTGGGGAGGACTGGTCTAACCCATGCTGTACTGGAGAGGACTGGTCTAACCCATGCTGTACTGGAGAGGACTGGTCTAACTGTACTGGAGAGGACTGGTCTAACCCATGCTGTACTGGAGAGGACTGGTCTAACCCATGCTGTACTGGAGAGGACTGGTCTAACTGTACTGGGGAGGACTGGTCTAACCCATGCTGTACTGGAGAGGACTGGTCTAACTGTACTGGGGAGGACTGGTCTAACCCATGCTGTACTGGAGAGGACTGGTCTAACTGTACTGGGGAGGACTGGTCTAACCCATGCTGTACTGGAGAGGACTGGTCTAACTGTACTGGGGAGGACTGGTCTAACCCATGCTGTACTCGAGAGGACTGGTCTAACCCATGCTGTACTGGAGAGGACTGGTCTAACTGTACTGGAGAGGACTGGTCTAACCCATGCTGTACTGGAGAGGACTGGTCTAACCCATGCTGTACTGGAGAGGACTGGTCTAACCCATGCTGTACTGGAGAGGACTGGTCTAACTGTACTGGGGAGGACTGGTCTAACCCATGCTGTACTGGAGAGGACTGGTCTAACCCATGCTGTACTGGAGAGGACTGGTCTAACCCATGCTGTACTGGAGAGGACTGGTCTAACCCATGCTGTACTGGGGAGGACTGGTCTAACCCATGCTGTACTGGAGAGGACTGGTCTAACCCATGCTGTACTGGAGAGGACTGGTCTAACTGTACTGGGGAGGACTGGTCTAACCCATGCTGTACTGGAGAGGACTGGTCTAACTGTACTGGAGAGGACTGGTCTAACCCATGCTGTACTGGAGAGGACTGGTCTAACCCATGCTGTACTGGAGAGGACTGGTCTAACCCATGCTGTACTGGAGAGGACTGGTCTAACTGTACTGGGGAGGACTGGTCTAACCCATGCTGTACTGGAGAGGACTGGTCTAACTGTACTGGGGAGGACTGGTCTAACCCATGCTGTACTGGAGAGGACTGGTCTAACTGTACTGGGGAGGACTGGTCTAACCCATGCTGTACTGGAGAGGACTGGTCTAACCCATGCTGTACTGGGGAGGCCTGGTCTAACCCATGCTGTACTGGAGAGGACTGGTCTAACCCATGCTGTACTGGAGAGGACTGGTCTAACTGTACTGGGGAGGACTGGTCTAACCCATGCTGTACTGGAGAGGACTGGTCTAACTGTACTGGAGAGGACTGGTCTAACCCATGCTGTACTGGAGAGGACTGGTCTAACCCATGCTGTACTGGAGAGGACTGGTCTAACCCATGCTGTACTGGAGAGGACTGGTCTAACTGTACTGGGGAGGACTGGTCTAACCCATGCTGTACTGGAGAGGACTGGTCTAACTGTACTGGGGAGGACTGGTCTAACCCATGCTGTACTGGAGAGGACTGGTCTAACTGTACTGGGGAGGACTGGTCTAACCCATGCTGTACTGGAGAGGACTGGTCTAACTGTACTGGGGAGGACTGGTCTAACCCATGCTGTACTGGAGGCCTGGTCTAACCCATGCTGTACTGGAGAGGATTGGTCTAACTGTACTGGGGAAGACTGGTCTAACTGTACTGGAGAGGACTGATCTAACTGTACTGGAGAGGACTGGTCTAACCCATGCTGTACTGGAGAGGACTGGTCTAACTGTACTGCGGAGGCCTGGTCTAACCCATGCTGTACTGGAGAGGACTGGTCTAATTGTACTGGGGAGGACTGGTCTAACCCATGCTGTACTGGAGAGGACTGGTCTAATTGTACTGGGGAGGACTGGTCTAACCCATGCTGTACTGGAGAGGACTGGTCTAACTGTACTGGGGAGGACTGGTCTAACCCATGCTGTACTGGGGAGGACTGGTCTAACTGTACTGGGGAGGACTGGTCTAACCCATGCTGTACTGGAGGACTGGTCTAACCCATGCTGTACTGGAGAGGATTGGTCTAACTGTACTGGGGAAGACTGGTCTAACTGTACTGGAGAGGACTGATCTAACTGTACTGGAGAGGACTGGTCTAACCCATGCTGTACTGGAGAGGACTGGTCTAACTGTACTGCGGAGGCCTGGTCTAACCCATGCTGTACTGGAGAGGACTGGTCTAATTGTACTGGGGAGGACTGGTCTAACCCATGCTGTACTGGAGAGGACTGGTCTAATTGTACTGGGGAGGACTGGTCTAACCCATGCTGTACTGGAGAGGACTGGTCTAACCCATGCTGTACTGGAGAGGACTGGTCTAACTGTACTGGGGAGGACTGGTCTAACCCATGCTGTACTGGGGAGGACTGGTCTAACTGTACTGGGGAGGCCTGGTCTAACCCATGCTGTACTGGAGAGGACTGGTCTAACTGTACTGGGGAGGACTGGTCTAACCCATGCTGTACTGGTCTAACTGTACTGGGGAGGACTGGTCTAACCCATGCTGTACTGGAGAGGACTGGTCTAACTGTACTGGGGAGGACTGGTCTAACCCATGCTGTACTGGAGAGGACTGGTCTAACTGTACTGGGGAGGCCTGGTCTAACCCATGCTGTACTGGAGAGGACTGGTCTAACTGTACTGGGGAGGACTGGTCTAACCCATGCTGTACTGGAGAGGACTGGTCTAACTGTACTGGGGAGGACTGGTCTAACCCATGCTGTACTGGAGAGGACTGGTCTAACTGTACTGGGGAGGACTGGTCTAACCCATGCTGTACTGGAGAGGACTGGTCTAACCCATGCTGTACTGGAGTGGACTGGTCTAACTGTACTGGGGAGGCCTGGTCTAACCCATGCTGTACTGGAGAGGACTGGTCTAACTGTACTGGGGAGGACTGGTCTAACCCATGCTGTACTGGAGTGGACTGGTCTAACCCATGTTGTACTGGAGAGGACTGGTCTAACTGTACTGGGGAGGACTGGTCTAACCCATGCTGTACTGGAGAGGACTGGTCTAACTGTACTGGGGAGGACTGGTCTAACCCATGCTGTACTGGAGAGGACTGGTCTAACTGTACTGGGGAGGACTGGTCTAACCCATGTTGTACTGGAGAGGACTGGTCTAACTGTACTGGGGAGGACTGGTCTAACCCATGCTGTACTGGAGAGGACTGGTCTAACTGTACTGGGGAGGACTGGTCTAACCCATGCTGTACTGGAGAGGACTGGTCTAACTGTACTGGGGAGGACTGGTCTAACCCATGCTGTACTGGAGAGGACTGGTCTAACTGTACTGGGGAGGCCTGGTCTAACCCATGCTGTACTGGAGAGGACTGGTCTAACTGTACTGGTCTAACTGTACTGGGGAGGACTGGTCTAACTGTACTGGGGAGGCCTGGTCTAACCCATGTTGTACTGGAGAGGACTGGTCTAACTGTACTGTGGAGGACTGGTCTAACCCATGCTGTACTGGAGAGGACTGGTCTAACTGTACTGGGGAGGACTGGTCTAACCCATGCTGTACTGGAGAGGACTGGTCTAACTGTACTGGAGAGGACTGGTCTAACTGTACTGGGGAGGACTGGTCTAACCCATGCTGTACTGGAGAGGACTGGTCTAACTGTACTGGAGAGGACTGGTCTAACTGTACTGGGGAGGACTGGTCTAACCCATGCTGTACTGGAGTGGACTGGTCTAACCCATGCTGTACTGGGGAGGACTGGTCTAACCCATGCCAGCCGGGATATATGGACGTAAAGATGATGATAATGTTGATTTATCTCTCAGTATCAACATTTTCATCAAACTGTTTTTGACCTGGTGACTAACACAGTTACACTGAGGTGCATTGTGTCAGTAACCAGGTCGCAGAGAGTGTGATGAAAAACGTAAAATGAAGTTAGCAGTCTTTGTGTTTTGAATGGATAAAATAATTCTTGGATGGTGTAATTGCTTTAGTTTCAACACATCGCCATCTTAGATGTCACATGTCAACTCGCAGACTAATATATATGACAGTGGAGCAGGTGGAATGATTGAAAGACAACCAAAAAATCTATATGCCAAAAATAAAAATGATTTCAAAATTTCAAATATTATTATGGATTAATTGTAATTACGTGAGTCCCAGGATAAATAGTGAAAATTAATTATTGACTGATTTTATCATTGTGATATTTTACATTGGAGGAGAGAGTTATCACCAATAATGTTCTGACTTTGAATCTGCTGTTATCTCTTTTTAACCCTCCCTCTGGACCTTCTTTGCAGCAGGACTGCTTGCACCTACTAGGACTTACGTTCCCCTGATCTGGTGTCTTCGATTCCAGTCACACGTGCCTCTGATCCACACTTCTGTCCTGCCTGGCAATACCATCTTTGGTACGTTTTACTTTATTTTCAGCCCCTTCTTCCTTTTCTTCTCCTTTTTCTCATCTTTTATTCTATTTGTTTTTCTTTTCAAAGTAAATTTTAATAAATCTTTCACAAACATTTAACTAACAAAACATTTTAAACAGTCATATAATGGGGGTGGGGTGGGGTGAAATGGGGTGAGGGGTGAGAAGGAGAGAGAAGGAGAGAAGGGGAGAGGGGAGAGAGAGGAAGGGAGAGGGGAGAGGTCTGGGGGAACAAGTCATATGTCTTACCAACAAACTGGATTTTCAAAACTGCTTTCACTTACCTGCAGAAAAATAAGAAATAAAGAAATAAAGAAAGGAGAAGCAATATCATCACCATCACCATCATCATCACAATCACCACCACCATCATCATCATCATCACCATCATCACCAACATCATCATCATCCCCACCATCATCATCCCCATCACCACCATCATCATCCCCATCAGCATCAGCATCACCACCACCATCATCATCATCATCATCCCCAGCACCACCACCACCACCATCATCATCATCACCATCACCACCATCATCATCACCACCACTATCATCATCAACACCATCACCATCACCACCAACACCACCACCACCATCATCACCACCACCACCGTCACCACCACCACCATCACCACCACCACCACCACCACCATCGTCCTCACCACCGCCACCACCACCACCATCCCCATCACTACTCCTGTGCCAAAAATATGAAGGCCCACATCACCACCAACCCCAAGAGCTCAACCCCAGCTGGATGCTCTTCCCAAACACCAAAAGCTTGTCCCCTTCAACAAGAGTGCAACACACCCGCTTTAGTTTATGAAGCTGTAGTGACATCTAACAGACCAAATCAACAACAAGAGGTCAGATGTAGGTATGGCAGCCGTTTGGTTTAAAGAACACTTCCTTAACCATCTGTCGACGTTTAAACACCTGGATAAATGATCGTCCACAAAGCTTGCAAGTCACATATGGTCCCTCAAGGACGCAGGTGCGGATGACTCCATTCAATGGAAAGTTATAACCAAGTCTAGGCCATATGGAAATGGGAATTCATCTTGCAGGCTGTGCATCAAAGAAAGAATCAATATCTTGAGATTATGTAATAGTACCTGTCTCAAGACGAGATCCGAGTCCTATTCACACTGTCCCCACGCAGCCAAGCACCTATTACATCATTTTAAAGCCCTGGACTAACTTCCAGGTGTAACACTCCTGGCCTTTTCTATACTGAACTCTCTCAGTCACCTCCCTAACATCGATCTAACATGAGTTAACTCCCCTTCAGAATATCCTCTGTACATTTTGAATGTTCGTCTTATAGACTTCCTTTTCCTGATGTAAGACATTCCTGCCAAGCTGAGGATCCGTCAAGGTGACACAATTGTCCCCGGCAATGGTTAATTAACTACCGAACTCATCCCATGGCCTGCTGAGTGTTCTACTACTGCAGATAAAACCTCCACCACCACCACTCGTCGACTACTGTCGAGATGATGGATCTCACTCTCATGCCCCAGAATCCCATCCCCCATCGCTGCCCCCAGGTCCTGTCTACTGATTCCCGTATCCCTAGAGATAACTGTTTCTACTTTAGGCACAAGGCCAGCAATTACCCAGTGCATTACTGGTACTTTATTTTATCGACCCCGTAAGGATGAAAGGCAAAGTCAACCTCGGCGGGATTTGAACTCAGATCGTAAAGGGACGTAACTATACTGGAAAGCATGGCGACCGACCCTCTACCGATACTGCCAATCCACCGTATCCCTAGAGATAACGTCAGGGAATGACAGCTTCCTACTCCTAGTCAGGCTGGAGTCAGGGTTCCAGAGCAAGAGAGCGGATATGATTTCATTGCTGGCACGGTGACAGTGGCCAGCAAACTGAGCTCTCCGGGATTTTAGATAAAACCTACCATTGTTCTACCACTATATAAAGAAGCTTCGATCACAGGCATTGTTTGATATGTAACATTTTTTATGATGCATGGTATTGCTGGCTACAGGCAAGTCCCTAGCAGGACTAAAGAGCCACATCCGTGATGCTCACGCTAAAGTAACAAGCAATGGCATTACACGAATCGAGTTGCAGCCATCATTATATATATATATTTAAAAAAATAGAGGTGTGACACACGAGTTGTGATATATTAGTAAAAAAAAAAAAAAAAGAAAATGCTGACAAATTTTTCCCAGTGAAAAATAGTTTAATTAGGAATAAGTATAAATTAGTAATAAGTATTGGTTAAAGCATTAGAAATGCGCACCCAGTAAAAACTGAATACTAACCAATACTTATTACTAATTTATACTTATTCCTAATTAAACTATTTTTCACTGGGAAAAATTTGTCACCATTTTATTTTCCTTTTTACTAATATATATATATATATATAATAAATAAATAACAAAGAACGCTTATAGCATATGCATATCTTTACTTGCTAACATTGTTTCATCCGCACTATAAGTGGGACTCATCAGAGCATAAAGGTTAATTACATACCATACAAGCAATAACAAATCCAAGACATTGAAGAATGAAAGGTAATAATAGACGATAGAGGATAAGAATAAAAATAAAAATAAAAATAAAAATAAAAATAAAAATAAAAGTAAAAATAAAAATAAAAATAAAAATAATGGGTGCTATCAGTCACAGTTGGGCAGGGTGCCGTCAACATATAGTTACATACAAGCATACACATGGATAAGAGTACAGACAAGAGTAGACACATGGATAAGAGAACAGACAAGAGTAGATAAGATAATGGATATATATATATATATATATATTTAAAAGAATAGAGGTGTAACACACGAGTTATGATATATTGGTAAACGGAAAAGAAAATGCTGACAAATTGTTCACAGTGAAAAATAGTTTAATTAGGAATAAGAAATAAAGAAATAAAGAAATAAAGAAAGGAGAAGCAATATCATCAATTATTCCTAATTAAACTATTTTTCACTGTGAACAATTTGTCACCATTTTCTTTTCCGTTTACCAATATATATATATATATATATATACAATATATTAATAAATGGAAACTATATTTATAAAACCATAATTATTTTATTATATATATTTCAAGTGCAACCAAGGCAAATTATGGTGCGCTTTCATCAGATAAAATACAGATTTGTTTTATAAATAAATATTGACATACCCGGAAATTTTTAAGCTTGTTGAAT
>OZ024759.1:9346330-9403830 GCA_964016885.1 Eledone cirrhosa | reverse complement strand
TGTGTGTGTATATATATATATGATGTATATATATGATGTATATTACATGTGTGTGTATATATGATGGAGATGGAACATATGGTGAGGCGAAAGCAGGAGACTCCAGTGATGTAGGGTGACCGTCGATGGAAATATGGAAGATAAATATTACTTCTTCTTCTTCCTGGTCGAAATGTGAGAGATTTGCAGCTTTGTTGGGTTAAATGACAGCAGTGAGAGGGTGGGAGGGGGGGGGGGAAGAAAAGGGAAACAAGGAAAAGGCCGAAGAGAGATAGACTAAGAGAGTGGGGAAGAAAGAGAGATAGACAGAGTAGGAAAGGAGAGAGTGCAGAGAGAGTAGGGAGAGAAAGTGGGGAGTGTGGGGGGGGGGGGTCGAGAGAGATGGTGAGAGATAGATAGATAGATAGAGAGAGAGAGAGAGAGAGATGGTGAGAGATAGTGAGAGAGAGATGGTGAGAGATAGTGAGAGTAGGGAGAGAAAGTGGGGAGAGAGAGAGAGGGGGACGAGAGAGATGGTGAGAGATAGTGAGAGATGGTGAGAGATAGTGAGAGTAGGGAGAGAAAGTGGGGAGAGAGAGAGAGAGGGGGAAACGAGAGATAGTGAGAGTAGAGAGAGAGAGAGAGAGATGGTGAGAGATAGTGAGAGTAGGGAGAGAAAGTGGGGAGAGAGAGAGAGAGAGGGGGAAACGAGAGAGATAGTGAGAGTAGAGAGAGAGAGAGAGAGAGATGGTGAGAGATAGTGAGAGTAGGGAGAGAAAGTGGGGAGAGAGAGAGAGGGGGGACGAGAGAGATAGTGAGAGTAGGGAGAGAAAGTGGGGAGAGAGAGAGAGAGAGAGAGGGGGAAACGAGAGAGATAGTGAGAGTAGAGAGAGAGAGAGAGATGGTGAGAGATAGTGAGAGTAGGGAGAGAAAGTGGGGAGAGAGAGAGAGAGGGGGGGAAACGAGAGAGATAGTGAGAGTAGAGAGAGAGAGAGAGATGGTGAGAGATAGTGAGAGTAGGGAGAGAAAGTGGGGAGAGAGAGAGAGAGAGGGGGAAACAAGAGAGATAGTGAGAGGAGAAAGAGAGTAGGGAGAGAAAGAAAAAGAAGCAGCAAGCAGAGAGGGATTAGAAAAAGAGGTGTGGAAGGAAGTGGAGAAGAATAGGAATAAGGAGGGAGGGGGATAAAAGAAGGGGAGGATAAGGCAAATAGATGGGTGGCGGGGAGAGGAGGGAAATAAAGAAGAATAAGGAAATGGAGGAGAGTATAGACGGTGGGGGGGGGGGGGGGGTAGAGGAGAATAAAAAAGAGGAGAGAGGGTTAAAAAGAAAGATACGGAGAATGATTTCAATATTGAGCGCAGTGGTGATGATGGTGGTGGTGGCGTGTTGTTGCCATTGTGGTGCTAGTAGTAGTAGTAGTAGTAATAGTAGGGTGGGGGGGCTGGACTTCCTGCCTAATCAAGGACAGTGATGCGATGACAGGGCCTCTCCTGTCCAGGGGAAGTAACTGTGTCTGCATGCCTACGGCCTCTCTGTCTCAACTGTCTCCAGCAACACATTCCTGTGGTACCTCCTGGTATACACCAGGTACTCAGCAGTATAACTGGACGATGGGCAGGCTCGACTCATATTAGGTTTGGTTGGCAACCAGCCTAGGAGAAGGGAAACTGTGACTCCAAATCCCCAGTACCCCCAGGGATAAGCTTTTGAACGAGAGGCCAGGAGGACACTCTGATGTAAAACCTACAGCCTGGCAGTCGCCACAGTCATCTCAGCATGCTGAGCCACTGGGGAAGGACTCCATATCCTAAAGAGTGGGATCGGTTTATGGGAACTGACTCTCACTTAAAAACCACTGAGTGCAGGTGGGAAGTTATTGTTTAACTCTTTAGTGTTCAAACCGGCCAAAACTGGCCAGAATTCTCTACCTCTTTCTGTTGTAACTGGTCACTCAAACTGATGTTAAGGTATTGTTCTCTAAATAAATACTTTCAAAATCTCATAGATTCGAAATTATGTGAGATATTATGTGAGGTAAAGCCTTTACCATGAAAATATAATAGTATATATAGAGTAATGTAAATGTTATGTGAGATATTATGTGAGGTAAAGCCTTTACTGTGAAAATACAATAGTATATATAGAGTAATGTAAATGTTATGTGAGATATTATGTGAGGTAAAGCCTTTACTGTGAAAATACAATAGTATATATAGAGTAATGTAAATGTTATGTGAGATATTATGTGAGGTAAAGCCTTTACTGTGACAATACAATAGTATATATAGAGTAATGTAAATGTTATGTGAGATATTATGTGAGGTAAAGCCTTTACTGTGACAATACAATAGTATATATAGAGTAATGTAAATGTTATGAGAGATATTATGTGAGGTAAAGCCTTTACTGTGAAAATACAATAGTATATATAGAGTAATGTAAATGTTATGTGAGATATTATGTGAGGTAAAGCCTTTACTGTGACAATACAATAGTATATATAGAGTAATGTAAATGTTATGTGAGATATTATGTGAGGTAAAGCCTTTACTGTGACAATACAATAGTATATATAGAGTAATGTAAATGTTATGTGAGATATTATGTGAGGTAAAGCCTTTACTGTGAAAATACAATAGTAAATATAGAGTAATGTAAATGTTATGTGAGATATTATGTGAGGTAAAGCCTTTACTGTGACAATACAATAGTATATATAGAGTAATGTAAATGTTATGTGAGATATTATGTGAGGTAAAGCCTTTACTGTGACAATACAATAGTATATATAGAGTAATGTAAATGTTATGTGAGATATTATGTGAGGTAAAGCCTTTACTGTGAAAATACAATAGTAAATATAGAGTAATGTAAATGTTATGTGAGATATTATGTGAGGTAAAGCCTTTACTGTGACAATACAATAGTATATATAGAGTAATGTAAATGTTATGTGAGATATTATGTGAGGTAAAGCCTTTACTGTGACAATACAATAGTATATATAGAGTAATGTAAATGTTATGTGAGGTATTATGTGAGGTAAAGCCTTTACTGTGACAATACAATAGTATATATAGAGTAATGTAAATGTTATGTGAGATATTATGTGAGGTAAAGCCTTTACCATGAAAATATAATAGTATATATAAAATAATTGTTTCTACTTTTGGCACAAGGCCAGCAATTATCCCAGTGCATTACTGGTACTTTATTTTATCGACCCCGTAAGGATGAAAGGCAAAGTTAACCTCGGCGGGATTTGAACTCAGATCATAAAGGGAGGTAACTCTATGCTTCAAAGCATGGCGTCCGACCCTTACCGATACTGCCAATCCACGTGAATGCTAAAGGGTTAAAAGTCCTACAGCGATGGAGAAGGGGTGAACCAACAGGTACTAGATGGACCGGAAGTCGCAGTCTCAACTGCACATGTAGGCGGCTCAGATGTATGGGTTGGTTGCCTGCTGAACGAGACAACAGCAACATTTGGCAGCACTCAGGGCGACCAAGCAGCTCTCTAAATGGACAGTACTGCTTTCTCCACAAGGAGACGGACCTAGAAAAGGTGGTCTAAAAAAGCTTGTCTCGCCCTTACCTGGTTGGCTCATTGAAACAAGAAAATTATAAAAACGAGAAGTTTTAAACTGGCATGTTGGAATGTTTGCACCATGCAGGATTCTGTCGACAACAACTGCCCAGAGGTGCTCAACATTACTAGCCAAGGAGCTAGATTGACTGAGCATTGACATTGCAGCCATGACGATCACAGGCTGTCTGGAGTTGGTTTCATGATAAAAAACAATATCACTAATCGTCTTGAAGGTCTCCCAGTAGGTCACTCTGACTGACTGATGTCTCTCCATCTTCCCTTGCAAGACAACCAAGTCCTCACTATCATTAGTGTCTATGCCCCAAGCAGACACTACTCTGCAAAAGAATCCTTTTACAGTGAGCTGAGATCACTCATCCAGGAAACCAACAGCTCTGACAAAATCGTCATCATGGGCGATTTCAACTAAGGGGTTGGCAGAGACCATGCCACTTGGCCTGGCATGCTCGGAGGGCATGGAATAGGAAACTGCAATGACAACGGCTGGCTGCTCCCTGTGCTATGCATTGAGCACACCCAGGCCATCACCAACACCCTTTTCCAGCAAAAATATACAAATTCAAAACAACATGGAGGCATTCATGCTCCAGGCATTGGCACCTACTGGATTATATCCTTGTGCAACAGATAGATACAAAAGATGTGCTGAATACCAGAGGCATACCGAGTGCTGACTGTTACATTGACCATCGGCTCATATGATCAACTCTCAGATTGACAATCAAGCCAACAGTGAAGAAAATGGCCCCACAATTCAAGAAAATCAATGTTGATCGCTTCCCCTTGCTGAAATTTCAGGAAAAGTTGGAAGCAAAGCTCAACACCATTGCAGCTCCCAACACTGAACCAGAGACTTATTGGAACAACCTGAAGAGGACATCACAGGACATAACAACAAAAGTGGTGGGTTTCTCTACAAGGAAGAACAAAGACTGGTTTGACGAGAAATGCTCTGCACACTGAGGAATGTTGTCGAGTCCGAATAACCAGTCAGCCAGGTCGACATACAGGAAAACCTGCAGCACCCTTCAGCAGCAGCTCAGGGAGATCCAGAATAACTAGCGGACAGGCAATGAGAATACAGCTCTATGCAGATACTGATAAAACCAGAGCCTTCTATGAGGTACTCAGGAAGGTCTATGGCCCTATTCACCAAACACAAGCCCCTCTCCATTCAGCAGATGGGTCGGCGCTGCTCACAGACAAAAAGGCCATTCTGAACTGCTGGACTCAACACTATGGCAACCTGTTTGGAGACAAACGCTCGGTAACAGACACTTCAATCAACAACATCTCACAGCTGCAAGTCAAAAGTGGGTTGGATGCACTACCCTCCCTAGAGGAGGTAAAGACTGCAGTCACCCACCTGAAAACACACAGGGCTCCTGGTGTTAACAGTATTCCTATTGAGGTGTATATGTATGGCAGTGGCTCATTCCTTGAGAAGCTCATGGACTTGTTTGTTCAGTGCTGGTCAGAGGGAGAGATACCAACAGACCTCCGAAATGCCGTAGTAGTATCCCTGTACAAGAACAAAGGCCAAAAATCAGACTTCTCAAACTACCATGGCATCACGTTACTCTCAATTGCAGGCAAATTTCTAGCTCATGTCCTGCTCAATAGACTCATCTCGGCCATTGCAGAGAATGTCCTCCCAGAAAACCAATGTGGATTCCGTGCCAACCACAGCACCACAAACATGATTTTTGTCCACCACAAGATCTGAGAGAAATGTAGAGAACAAAATATGGCCTTGCATGCTGCCTTCATTAACCTGATGAAGGCATTTGATAGAGTTAGTGGGGATGGACTGTGGATGATCCTCAGCAGACTTGGATGTCTGCCAACTTTCTTGACCATGCTCCAGCAACTCCACACGGGACAGCAGGGACAGATGAAGCACAATGGTGGCCTCTCCCATCAATTCCTCATCGAGAATGGCATGAAACAAGGCTGTGTCCTTGCCTCAACCCTATTTGCAATCTTCTTCAATATGATGCTCCACGAAGCAAAGAAAGATCTGTTGGAGGGCATTTACATCTGGTTCCGTACTTATGGAAGTGAGTTTAACTTGCGACGACTGCTCACCCACACCAAAACACTGGAGGAGTTGATCCTGGATCTGCCGTTCCCAGACGACTGTGCCATTCTGGAACACCTAGTGGAAGATCTCCAGGTAGCTGTCAGCTGCCTTTCTGGGGCAGCAAAAGCCTTTGGCTTGACCCTCAGCCTCAAGAAAACTGAAGTCATGTCCCAGAACCCAGCAAATGATAAGTACCACCCTCCACAGATTAACATCGACGAGCACCCCCCTCAGTGCAGTGGAGCACTTCACATACTTGGGAAGTGTCATTACCAACGACGCTACCTCAGCAAAGGACGTTGACAACCGTATTGCCAGGGCCAGCAGCTCATTCGGAGGTTTGCAGAAATGCGTGTGGCAGAACCCTTCTCTACGCCTCACAACAAAGATCAGAGTCTACAAAGCTGTTGTGGTCACTACCCTCCTCTGTGGAGCTGAAAGCTGGGTCCTGTACTGGAAGCAGATCAAGCTACTGGAAAGATTCAATGAGAGATGCCTTTGCTCCATCATAGGCATCCATTGTCAGGACTACGTAACAAATGAGGAAGTTCTCAAGAGGGCCAATATCACAAGCGTTGAGAGCATGCTGATGCTGAGCCAGCTCCACTGGGCAGGTCATGTCTCGAGCATGAACGACTCTAGGATGCCAAAGGAAGTTTTCTACAATGAATTACGGCAAGGCAAGCCAAACCAAGGGGCCCCCTGAAAATGCTTCAAGGACCAAATCAAACGCCATCTGATCCAAGGCAATATTAATCACAGGGAATGGGAACACCTGGCTGAGGACAGAGAGAAATGGAGAGTGACCAGTAAAACAGCTGCAGCCAGCTCTGAGGAGGGCAGGAAGGCGGCAGCTGAAGACAAACAACAAAGAAGAAAGCTTTCCCCCACCCAACCACCAAGTACACACAGGTCCAGGATTGGCCTCTACAGCCACCTCAGGGTGTGCCACCACACAGAAGAGGATAATTATTCCCACTGATCTTCGCCATTCCATTAGTATTAGTATTAGTATTATTATTATTATTATTAGTAGTAGTAGTAGTAGTTGTAGTGATGGTGATGGTAGTAGTGGTGGACTTGGTCGTTATTGTTGTTTAGTACCGGGTCAGCCATGACCTAGTAGGCCTGTGATCAAATGCATTTTGTTGTGCGTGTGTATGTATATATATATATATATATATATATATATATATATATATATATATATATATATATATATATATACATGTATACATACATATATATATATATATATATATATATATATATATATATATATATATATTAGAAAGTGAGGATTTTTTTACAAAATGAAAAATAACCGAGGTGTCCTACACGAGTGAAAGTATAAAGAAAAAAAGATGAAATCGAAAATGCAAATGGAGTCTTATTTTTAAAAAAAATATATATATTTATTTGGTTCCTTTACCGCTTTTGCAGTTCTTCTGCTTTTCAAAAGTAGAGTTGAGATGGAGGGTCTGTGGTTTTTCTCATATATATATATATATATATATATATATATATATATATATATATATATATATATATATATATAAAAGAGTTAAACAAGATTCAATGAGTACATCAAAGAATGAGTTTTACCTTGATTAAATCTACCTTGATTAAATCTTAACCATCTAACATGTCAGGGTATGTCATGTATCATTTTATTTTATCTGATGAGGACGTACTGTTGAACTTGATTCAGTACCTCTGAAATATGTATAATAAAATGTAATTGATCACAAGAATATCTATTTTGTTAATATTTGAATTAATATATATATCATCATCATCATCATCATCATCATTTTACGTCCGCTTTTCCCTGCTTGCAAGGGTGGGACGGGTCTTATTCAGCACAGCATCTCTCCACTCGTCACGGTCCCTCGTCATCTCCACCGTGAGCTTCAATGATCTGAGGTCTGTTCTCACCACCTCCGCCCATGTTTTTCGTGGTCTACCTCTACCACGTCTTCCTTCAACTGGCATTTCCTGGCACTTCTTCACCCATCGGTCATCCTCCATGCGCATCACATGTCCATACCACCTCAGTCTCCTCTTCCGTACACTACATTCTATCCCTCTCAGACACAGTTTCTCTCTCAACACATTTATGCTGGGTCGTTCACGCACATTTACACTGCACATCCAACGGAGCATGCTTGCCTCATTTCTCTCCAGCCGTCGCATATCTTCTGCGGTTGCTGCCCATGTCTCACTACCATGCAACATCGCGCTCCTCACACAGGCATCATACAACCGGCCTTTCGTACGCAGGGAGAAACCCTTCTTCGTCAACAGAGGAAGCAGCTCCCTAAACTTCTTCCAACCCGTCCTTATTCTAGATACTATGGCCTCGGAACACCCTCCTCCCATGCTAATCTGATCTCCTAGGTACCGGAAGCTATCCACCACTTCTATAGCGCCCTCTCGCATTTGAAAAATGTGTCTATCAGTGCGACTTCTACTGTCTAATTTCCCTGTACATCTACTGCATACATATTTCTCCCTACCTGTTAGTTTGCCTGCTATCCCGCTACATCTCTTGTGTACCCAGGACCTGCATTGTGTGCATTTTATAGAATTTATGCCAGTTCCTTTTCTGCATATCGAACATGGCCATTTCCCTGACGGAATCAGGGTTTTGTCCTCTTTATATATATATATATATATATATATATATATATATATATATATATATATATATATATATATATATATATATATATATATATATATGTATATATATATACAGGGTGCAGACGATATTTGTTCGCAATTTTCAACTGCTAATTTTATGCAAATTTTTTTTACTTCCGTTGTCACTCTTGTCTTCATAAAAACAGTGACTATATTTCCATTATTTATTTTCAGAATAATTGATTATGAATATCTTTGAACCTCCAAATTTGTGGAATCCGCGCTGGGAGGACAAATAAGGAAATTTCCGAAACTCCTAGAACAACAGGTGGCTCGCTGTCTCATCCAAAGACGTGCCCAGAGTCATGCAGACAAAGTTTCCAGCGACAACATTGGTCTTAGGTGTCGTCAACAGTCAAGGTGACGTCATGCCACCTCACTTCTTCCCTGAGGGCCTCAAGCTGAATACCGATGGCTACATCCACGTTCTGAGCGAGGTAGTAAAGCCCTGGATCGACCAGGTAGCTGCAGGTAGGCCGTATGTGTGGCAGCAAGACTCAGCGCCCTGCCATACCAACCGAAAGACCCAAGCCTGGCGTTCAGAGAACTTTGTCGACCACACTTCACCTGACATCTGGCCTCCCAGCTCGCCTAACTGCAACCCCCTCGACTTCTTTGTGTGGGGCGCAGTGGAACGAGACACCAACAGATCTAGCTGCAATACGAAAGACGATCTGAAGGCCAGGATCACAAGTGCCTTTAGGGGCCTAAGTCGGGGGACAGTGACGAAGGCCTGTAGTCGGTTCTGAGGCCGCCTTGAGGCCGTCATCAAAGCCAATGGCAGGTTTATCGAGTGAGATTGAAAGAACAAGTCATGAAGACAACCTGACCCAAGTTAGAAAAATATATCTTAAAAAATAAAACTACTGTGTTAATTTTTCCTAGACAGTAATCTTGCAAACAAGTATCGTCCACACCCTGTATATATGTATAAAATGTACACAATGCAGATCTTGGTTACACAAGAGACGTAGTAGGATAGCAGGCAAACTAACAGGTAGGGAAAACTACATATGCAGTAGATGTACAGGGAAATGTGACAGTAGAAGTGGCAGTGATAGACACATTTTTCAAATGCAGGTGGGTTCTATAAAAGTTGTTGATCGCTTCCAGTACCTAGTGTTCCGAGGCATAGTATCTAGAATAAGGATGAGTTGGAAGAAGTTTAGGGAGCTGCTTCCTCTGTTGACAAAGAAGGGTTTCTCCCTGCATACGAAAGGATGGTTATATGATGCCTGTGTGAGATGTGCGATACTGCATGGTAGTGAGACATGGGCAGCAACTGCAGAAGATATGCAACGGCTGGAGAGAAATGAAGCAAGCATGCTCCGTTGGATGTGCAGTGTAAATGTGTCTGAATGACCCAGCATAGACGAGTTGAGAAAGAAACTGGGTATAAGAGGGATAAGTTGCGGTGTGCAGGAGAGAAGGCTGAGATGGCAGTTTGGCAGGTGAACAGTGAGCTGTACTGATGAAGGGTAATACCCAGAAAGAGTAGTGTCTGCAGTTCAGTTTACATGCCAACACAAGAGCAAGAATGAAGGGTTCATTCTACTGACATGGCTATAAAATTGAGGCTTGTTTGCATAATTGCAAACGAATCAAATGTTATTAATAATATCCGAAAAACTCAGATTACATTTATTGTATTCAGCCATGCAGAACGAAATTTTCTTTTTTATTTATATATACATATGTATATATATATATATATATATATATATATATATATATATGTATAACATGCCAGTTATTGTTGCATGGAGACATGGCTGAACCGCTTCACTGATTTACAGGACAGGAATATGAACTTATGCTACGCTTCAGTAATTTCTGATATATTGCTATATAATATTCCCCCTTCCCCTGTTTACTATCTAAATACTATTGTATGTCTCACTTGACTGATTTCAGGTCAGTAGGCCAGCAGTTGGTCCAAAGTCTGGCACTTATTGATCCCCTATTTTATTGAACCACTAACTTAAGGGCCATAAACATGTAGAGAGGCTACAGTGTTTACATCAACATTTCTTATATGATTCATTATACAACCCCAGTTATATAATGAATATATAACTGGGGTTGTATAATGATCTCCACAATGTCACAGGATCAAGATCTTTGGCGCTATACACCAATACAGAAGACCTGCCTGCCCTTACGTACGAGCTTAAACCTACATTCAAGGCACCTTTTAACCCAATATACACCCCCACACCCCTACACCATCCCCCCACTTCCGTCCACACCACCCTTTCTCTGTAAAGTTATGATGGTACCGCAGAACATCCAGTCCACACTAAAGTGGTCGTGTAGGTGTCACGACAAAAAGCACCCAGTCCACACTGTAAAGTGGTCGTGTAGGAGACATGGTAAAAAGCATCCAGCTCACACTGTAAATGAGGTTGGTGTTAGGAAGGGCATCCAGCTGTAGAAAACCAGCCAGAAACAGTCCTATATGAGCGAGACACAGTCACCCGACCCAATTTGCCTCAAGTTTGACAAACCCATCTAACCCATGCTAGCATGGAAGATAGATGTTAAATGATGATGGTGATGATATATATATATATATATATATATATAAGAAAATTCCGTTAAGGGTGAAAGCAACGATTCTTTGCTTAAACTTTAATCTGTTCTTATAATAAATATGGTAGTGAGACATGAGCAGCAACTGTGGAGGATATGCAACGGCTGGAAAGAAATGAAGCAAGCATGCTCCGTTGGATGTGCAATGTTAATGTGCATGAGTGACTGAGCATGGATGTGTTGAGAGAGAAGCTGTGTATAAGAGGGATAAGTTGTGGTGTGCAGGAGAGAAGGCTGAGGTGGTATGGACATGTGATGTGTTGAGAGAGAAGCTGTGTATAAGAGGGATAAGTTGTGGTGTGCAGGAGAGAATGCTGAGGTGGTATGGACATGTGATGTGTTGAGAGAGAAACTGTGTATAAGAGGGATAAGTTGTGGTGTGCAGGAGAGAATGCTGAGGTGGTATGGACATGTGATGCGCATGGAGGATGACCGCTGGGTAAAGTAGTGCCAAAGAAATCCCAGTTGAAGGAAGACGTGGTAGAGGTAGACCACGAAAAACATGGGCGGAGGTGGTGAGAGCAGACCTCAGATCGCTGAAACTCACTGAGGAGATGATGAAGGAGAGATGCTGTGCTAAATAGGATCCATCCCACCCTTGCAAGCAGGGAAAAGCGGACGTAAAATAATGATGATGATGATACACACATATATATACATACATACATACATATACATATATATACGATAATAAGGGCACTGCGGAGTTGCAAATGGGTTACATATGAAAAAAGTTTGTCCTTCATCAGTGATCTTCCAACTATCATAGGCATTTCATCGCTTTAAAGACCATATACCTCCGGTTGGTGCGAGCAACGGCTAAAAAAAGTCGTTGGGACACGTAAATAAAGGGGACGTGAGGGTAAACAAACAAAATGGTGAAGCAACAGAAAGTGAGGAAGAAGGAGACAAGTCCCAGATTTCTATGAATTTAAGTTCAGTGAAATCGTGAACGAGAGAATAAAGACCATCAAACCTGGTTGAAATGTGAGCAAGGAAGGAATTTCGCACAGGTCTAACGGGAGGAAGAAGGGGTCTGGTCTGCGAATTCGGTAAACATAAGTTCTGTGAAGTCGCAGACGAGATATATATATATACGTTTAAATTTGGTGGTTTACCACTGGGTAGAATTGGTCATTCTGCAATGTTTATCATGATGTAATAAGAGGAAAGCACTTGACGTTATGCAACTGATCCATCTTCGATGTTGAATCATGTTGGTGGTGTGTGAATGGAGTAAATGTATTATAAAGTGAAATGACAGGAGGTCAAATATGCTGAATTTCTTAAATTTTTTATTACTGTAAACATTATGCACATTTCAATGGCCATGTTGCATAAGAACCCGGTGCCCTCATCAGGTGTAAATTGCGTAATAGATATATACCAACGGATGATGGTAAACTTTGAGGAAACAAGTGAAGAATAAACAGAGAGGAAAAAGTTTGTGTTTATGTTTTTGACCCAAAAGAAGCATGCCGCCACATTGCTCCTCCAAGACAGGGGAAGAATGTGGCAGGAAAGACAGAAAAGTGTGTAAAAGAATTGTGAAGAGAGGAAGGGAAGCCATTAAAGTTATATCACAAGCAGACGAGAAGATAGACAGACGAGAAGATAGACAGAGAAGATAGACAGACGAGAAGATAGACAGATGAGAAGATAGACAGATGAGAAGATAGGCAGATGAGAAGATAGACAGAGAAGATAGACAGGCAAGAAGATAGACAGACGAGAAGATAGACAGACGAGAAGATAGACAGAGAAGATAGACAGACAAGAAGATAGACAGATGAGAAGATGGACAGACGAGAAGATAGACAGATGAGAAGATAGACAGAGAAGATAGACAGACAAGAAGATAGACAGATGAGAAGATGGACAGGCAAGAAGATAGACAGACGAGAAGATAGAAACTGCTATGGAAACAACTAGCTTCATAACAATGAAAATAAAAATAATATTAAAAATATCGAACATATGAAAATAAAATGACGTCTGAAGAAATGTCCTAAGTAAAGCAGAGAAAAGCAACAAAAATTACAGAATTGAGGAGAAAATATTGTCTTTTACTAGTTTCAGCCATTAACTGCAGGCAGTGTTGCTGGAGCAATGGCTTCATATTTACCTGATCATATCGATCCCAGTAATTATTTCTTTTCAAGTCTGGTAACAATTTTTTCTCGTTTTGTCGAACTACTTGAATGTGGGACACAAGTAGACACATATGCACACTTATATGTATCTATTTATCTATATATATATATATATTTATTAAAATAACAGATTAAAGTTTAAGCAAAGAATCGCTGCTTTCACCCTTAACGGGATCTTCTGAAACTTTGCTTAAACTTTAATGTTATTTTAATAAATATTTGCTCTACGGTTCTTATATATATATATATATATATATATATATATATATATTTATCCTTATCGAGCCCTCTTTGGATTTTAGTCTTCAAATTTATTATTATTACTATATATATATATATATATATATATATATATATATATATATATAGATAGATAGAGAGAGAGAGAGAGAGAGAGATAAATATATACCCATTTGAGGCAAGTTGGGTAAGATGACCGTGTTTTGCCCATATAGAACTGTTTCTGGCTAGATTCTTACAGATGGATGCCCCTCCTAACGCCAATCACATTTACTGTGTGTGTGTGTGTGTGTACACATCAGTACTAATCTTTTTCCATTTCTTAGAGGATTCTAAACCCCACTGTCAGGCTAAAATTTCTTTAGTCAAAAATCCGGCGAAAGCTTCTATTTCTAATTTCAAACTCTCTCGCTGTTTCAAAGCATACTTACATATATATAAATATATATGTATATATATATATATATATATATATATATATATATATATATATATATATGTATATATATATATATAATATATATATATATATATATATAATATATATATATATATATATAATATATATATATATGTATATATATATATATATAATATATATATATATATATATAATGAAATAGATATGGTTTTATAAATGTAGTTTCCATTTATTTAATATCGTATATGTATATATATATATATATATATGTATATATATATATGTAAAAGTTCTATTTAATTTGTTGGGATACAACAAGCAAATATTTTTATAACTGATAAAAAGCACTCAACAAATAATTGGAGTAAAAATACGATATTAACGAATGGAAACTATATTTATAAAACCATATTTATTTCATTATACATATTTCAAGGACACCAAGTTAAATTATGGTGTGCTTTCATCAGATAAAATATAATATAGAGCAGTTTTATAAATAAATATTGACATACCCTTAAAGGGAGCTTCCAACAGTAATGGTTGCATTCTTTAAGGGTATGTCAATATTTATTTATAAAACTGCTCTATATTATATTTTATCTGATGAAAGCACACCATAATTTAACTTGGTGTCCTTGAAATATGTATAATGAAATAAATATGGTTTTATAAATATAGTTTCCATTTGTTAATATCGTATATATATATATATATATGCAAAAGTTTTATTTAAAATTGTTGGGATACAACAAGTAAATATTTTATAACTGATATAAAGCACTCGACAAGTTTTTGGCGTAGATATACGATATTAAATAAATGGAAACTATATTTATAAAACCATATTTATTTCATTATACATATTTCAGGGATTCCATATTAAAAATATGGCATGCCTTCATCAGATAAAATACAATATATAAACAGTTTTATAAATAATTTTGACGTACCATAATATAGGCAGCCTCCTAATTTAATGGTCGCTTATATTATGGTACGTCAAAATTATTTATAAAACTGTTTATATATTGTATTTTATCTGACGAAGGCATGCCATATTTTTAATATGGTATCCCTGAAATATGTATAATGAAATAAATATGGTTTTATAAATATAGTTTCCATTTGTTTAATATCGTATATATATATATATCTATCTTCTTCACCCACTTATTCCTGAGAAGGCTGTGGGAAAAGGGTCCTCAAACACTCCTTCCAGTGGGTCCTGTCAGAAGCAACCATCTCCAGCTGATCCAACTGGATCGCCAAGCGAGAACGAAGCATGCTCATTGATATTATCCAACCATCTTGCTTGGGGTCTACCTCTGGGTCTCCTGCCACTTGGTTTTGCCCATAAAATCTGTCAAGTGCTAACCACATGCCCATAGTGTCGGAGCTGTAATCTCTCGGAGAAGTAGGTACTCTACCTGGAGTGACTCTCTGATCTCCAAGCTACGTACTCTATCGAGTAATGTTACTCCAAAGACCCTTCGAAGGAAACCACATTGTGGTTGCTCATATTCGTGATCATATTCTTTTGGTGATTACCTAAGATTCATGACCATAGGTAAGGGTTGGCATGAAAACCGAATTGAAGACAGCGAGTTTGGCTTTTACACCTACCTCCCACTTCTTCTGATTACTGAATGCTGAAGCTGGTGCATTACTGCACCAGCTCCTGCAATTCTTGCACTTAATTCAGCCTCCTGCCTTCCATTACTCGTGAACACGGCCCCGAGGTTCTTGAACTTCTCTACCTACTTCAGTGGAACTCCATTCACATGTAGAGTGCACTGTACTGGCTTCCATGAGAGGAAAAGTGTCTCAGTTTTCACATCACTGATTTTCATTCCAGCCATGCAGCACTCAGCATCAAACCTATCAAATGCAAGTCAAAGATCAACTTCTGTTGAGTTAAGTAACACAATGTCGTCTGCAAATTCCAGGCAACTGATTCTACACCTGCCAGTCATGAAACCACTTCCAACCCGGCTGTGTATTCTAGTCAGGCTGTGTCAATCCTGTTCATGTAAATAACGAACAGGAGAGGTGACAGTACGCACCCTTGGTGGAGTCTGACTCCCACATTAAATGGTTTTGATTTAGCACTATTTATCTGAACACAAATACTCGGGCATTTGTATAAAGACATCAGGGCAGCAAGAAGCTGACCATCGATCCCATACTCCTGCACAGCCTTCCACAGCAGGTCCCGAGGAATGCAGTCATATGCCTTATATAATGCATACTAGCCGAGGTTCCCAGCTTTGCCTAGGCAAACAGATGGTAAGATAAGATAGGTAGAAAAGAAAATGATTGTATTTGATGTTTGTCTGGTTTACAGTATGGGACAAGACCGCAGTTTGTGTGTGTGATATAAGGAAAACAGTAATAAATCTTCAAGATACACCAGATACACCAGATTCTTCATTTTACCCTTCATGCATAGTATATGAAGATTTCTAGGTGTTCTCACTCATGAACAACCTACATACAACTGTTCATGGGCAAAAACCGATTCTCTGATCCTGAGCTTTATTTATGGTCATAGCAAAAAAGACTGACATTTTGAGAATTTGAATGGCAGCTCAGTAGAGGAAGGGATAAGGGGAATCTTGGGAATAAATGCATTTTCTCTAGGAGATGATTCATTATCCACCTGTTTCAAGAGAGGAATTACTGTCCTGATGATGGCCAGAGCCTGAAATGTACATTGACAGTTGTCTCCCACTGCTTCAGCTGGAGTCCACTAGACGGCGCTAGCTGTCAGCCTTTTATTATTCATAGCTAGAAGGCTTTCCAAATTTAATAAACATATCATATATCATTAGATATATGATATTCACACACTCTGGGAGTTTACTTAACATTACCTATTGAGTACGCTGAGATGCAACCGGTCCTAGCAGTGAAACCCATGCTAGTTCCGTCAACTTATTATTATTTTCTCCTAACATATCGGTAGAGGGTCGGACATGCTTTCTAGCATAGAGTTACGTCCCTTTACGATCTGAGTTCAAATCCCGCCGAGGTTAACTTTGCCTTTCATCCATACGGGGTCGATAAAATAAAGTACCTGTAATGTACTGGGTAATTGCTGGCCTTGTGCCTAAAGTAGAAACAATTATTTTCTCCTGACTAGTAGATTAACAATGAGAGTAAGTTGAACAATTTTTCACATTTTTTGTTGTGTTTTGTTTTAATATACTCTCTAATACAAGTTCAATCTTCCTCTCTCACTCACCTATTGAATCGTACAAGTTGGGAAATTGACCGGTTTACTCACGTGATTAGTCAAAATATCTAAAATCCAGACTCTAACCACCGTGCTACTCTTTATTGCTGTGTAATTGCCTGTTGGCATTTAATGTCTGGAAAGGTTGTAGGCACGACCATTGTTACTGTCGCACTATTTTCACCATGGTACTTGGAGACTGGAGCTGAATGTTACCATTGTACCACGATTGGAGACTGATTTTCTTCATAACCGTTTTTTTTTCACTCACTTGTTAATTTGTGTTTGAGATGTCCAGGCATGCAGTTTTACCACGATTAGGTCTGTTGGCGGCCCGCATTCCAAAATACCTTATCCCGTGCAACGCCGGGTACCACTGCTAGTATTTTATAAATGTCACACAGATGACGATGACAAAACCTTAACCCACACACATGACGATGGCACCTTAACACACACCTTCACACACACATACTATGACACTAATAACTGTGACACCACCACAGTATTGTGACACTAACAACAGTCACACCACCACAGTATTGTATGTAACAAAAACAACTGTCACACCACCACAGTATTGTGACAGTAACAACTGTGACACCACCCCAGTAGTGTGACACTAATAACTGTGACACCACCACAGTATTGTGACACTAACAACAGTCACACCACCGCAGTATTGTATGTAACAAAAACAACTGTCACACCACCACAGTATTGTGACAGTAACAACTGTGACACCACCCCAGTAGTGTGACACTAATAACTGTGACACCACCACAGTATTGTGACACTAACAACAGTCACACCACCACAGTATTGTATGTAACAAAAACAACTGTCACACCACCACAGTATTGTGACAGTAACAACTGTGACACCACCCCAGTAGTGTGACACTAATAACTGTGACACCACCACAGTATTGTGACACTAACAACAGTCACACCACCACAGTATTGTATGTAACAAAAACAACTGTCACACCACCACAGTATTGTGACAGTAACAACTGTGACACCACCCCAGTAGTGTGACACTAATAACTGTGACACCACCACAGTATTGTGACACTAACAACAGTCACACCACCGCAGTATTGTATGTAACAAAAACAACTGTGACACCACCCCAGTATTGTGACACTAACAACTGTCACACCACCACCAGGTGATAAAGTAGCAGACTTGAAGGAAGTGCTGCAGCATGGCCACAGTGTAATAACTGAGTAATCAGAAACCACTAGACTACATTACATTTTACCACATGATGAACAGTGTGTATGTGTGTGTGTGTGAGTGTGTGTGAGTGTATATGCGTGTGTGTGTGTGAGTGAGTGTATATGTGTGTATATATATGTGTGTGTGCATGTATATATGTGTGTGTGTGTGTGTGTATATATGTGTGTGTATGTGTATATATATGTGGGTGTGTGTATGTGTGTATATATATATATATATGTGTGTATATATGTATATATATATATATGTGTGTGTATGTGTGTGTGTGTATATATGTATATATATATATATGTGTGTGTATGTGTGTGTGTCTATATATATATGTGTGTGTGTATATATATATATATATATACATGTGTGTGTGTGGCCTTGATACTTTTAACTGGTACTAGCAGTAAAGCCCGGCGTTGCTCGGGGTCGCTCAGTAGCTGTGTTAAAGTTACAATGTTAAGTTTCTTTCTTGGCTTAAAAACTGTAGTGTCTACTGTGCAGACTTGCATGTGGTGTTTTTGATTAATATTCCCTCAACCAACAATATGCCTTATGAAGTTAAGAAAACATAACGATAACCCGAATGTTATAACAAAAGAGGATGCTGGGGATAGAAACTGGACTGGTTATTTATTAACAAAGATCGAAAATGTAAACACTGCAACGCAGAGAAAAACATTAGCGTAACCAAATTATCAGTTATGTCTGTCTGCACGCCTATATCACCTCTCTGCACGACTGTCTGTCTGCACGCCTATATCACCTCTCTGCACAACTGTCTGTCTGCACGCCTATATCACCTCTCTGCACGACTGTCTGTCTGCACGCGTATATCACCTCTCTGCACGCCTGTCTGTCTGCACGACTGTCTGTCTGCACGCCTAACGACGAAATATTTGCTTGTTTTACGTAGTCTTTAAATAGACTTGTTTTCAAGTAAAAATATTGTTTTAAAATGCTTTTAAATGGAAATGAAGCAAAACGGAAGCTTAGTGTTCGAACTGATGAATTTTGCAGGTCAATATTTTGCTGGCTCGACAACTGTTCGAAACGCTGAGAAAGCCAGCGTAATTTTTTACGTAAGACGCTCAATGTAAACAGAACAAAGGGAAATAACTGATAACTTACGCTCAAAAATCTATACATTATATTCGATTTCGTCACATAGGGTGGGTCAATTTGAAATTTTTTTTTCTTCCGATGTCTTCGCTAGGGCTCAATGTACAAGTATAGCAATTTCGGTGCAATTCCGTGAGAGATTCTAAGAGGAGATGTGTGCCAAAAATCGATAGACAGACAGACAACCACAGTTTTATATATATATATATAGATAGATTACGTTTTGAAACGTGTTGGGTCTTGCCTATGATGTAAACTGTATATATGTTTGTATGGTGGTGGTGGTGTGGTGGTGGTGGTGCTGGTAGTGGTGTTGATGTAATACTAAGAAAATCACTGTATTTCCACCTCAGCTTTCACTATCTCTCTCTCACACTCCATCTCTCACTATCTCTCTCTCACACCCCATCTCTCACTATCTCTCTCTCACACCCCATCTCTCACTATCTCTCTCTCACACCCCATCTCTCACTCTCACACCCAATCTCTCTCTATCTCTCTCTCACACCCCATCTCTCTCTATCTCTCTCTCACACCCCATCTCTCACTATCTCTCTCTCACACCCCATCTCTCACTATCTCTCTCTCACACTCCATCTCTCACTATATCTCTCTCACACCCCATCTCTCTACATCTCTCTCTCACACCCCATCTCTCACTATCTCTCTCTCACACCCCATCTCTCACTATCTCTCTCTCACACCCCATCTCTCACTATCTCTCTCTCACCCCATCTCTCACTATCTCTCTCTCACACCCCATCTCTCACTATCTCTCTCTCACACCCCATCTCTCACTATCTCTCTCTCACACCCCATCTCTCACTATCTCTCTCTCACACCCCATCTCTCACTATCTCTCTCTCACACCCAATCTCTCTCTATCTCTCTCTCACACCCCATCTCTCTCTATCTCTCTCTCACACCCCATCTCTCTCTATCTCTCTCTCACACCCCATCTCTCACTATCTCTCTCTCACACCCCATCTCTCACTATCTCTCTCTCACACTCCATCTCTCACTATCTCTCTCTCACACCCCATCTCTCACTATATCTCTCTCACACCCCATCTCTCTACATCTCTCTCTCACACCCCATCTCTCTACATCTCTCTCTCACACCCCATCTCTCACTATCTCTCTCTCACACTCCATCTCTCACTATCTCTCTCTCACACCCCATCTCTCACTATCTCTCTCTCACACCCCATCTCTCACTATCTCTCTCTCACACCCCATCTCTCTCTATCTCTCTCTCACACCCCATCTCTCACTATCTCTCTCTCACACCCCATCTCTCACTATCTCTCTCTCACACCCCATCTCTCACTATCTCTCTCTCACACCCCATCTCTCACTATCTCTCTCTCACACCCCATCTCTCACTATCTCTCTCTCACACCCCATCTCTCTCTATCTCTCTCTCACACCCCATCTCTCACTATCTCTCTCTCACACCCCATCTCTCTCTATCTCTCTCTCACACCCCATCTCTCACTATCTCTCTCTCACACCCCATCTCTCACTATCTCTCTCTCACACCCCATCTCTCACTATCTCTCTCTCACACCCCATCTCTCTCTATCTCTCTCTCACACCCCATCTCTCACTATCTCTCTCTCACACCCCATCTCTCACTATCTCTCTCTCACACCCCATCTCTCACTATCTCTCTCTCACACCCCATCTCTCACTATCTCTCTCTCACCCCATCTCTCACACCCCATCTCTCACTATCTCTCTCTCACACCCCATCTCTCACTATCTCTCTCTCACACCCCATCTCTCACACCCCATCTCTCACTATCTCTCTCTCACACCCCATCTCTCTCTATCTCTCTCTCACACCCCATCTCTCACTATCTCTCTCTCACACCCCATCTCTCACTATCTCTCTCTCTCACCCCATCTCTCACTATCTCTCTCTCACACCCCATCTCTCACTATCTCTCTCTCACACTCCATCTCTCACTATCTCTCTCTCACACCCCATCTCTCACTATCTCTCTCTCACACCCCATCTCTCACTATATCTCTCTCACACCCCATCTCTCACTATCTCTCTCTCACACCCCATCTCTCACTATCTCTCTCTCACCCCATCTCTCACTATCTCTCTCTCACACCCCATCTCTCACTATCTCTCTCTCACCCCATCTCTCACTATCTCTCTCTCACCCCATCTCTCACTATCTCTCTCTCACACCCCATCTCTCACTATCTCTCTCTCACACCCCATCTCTCACTATCTCTCTCTCACACCCCATCTCTCACTATCTCTCTCTCACCCCATCTCTCACTATCTCTCTCTCACACCCCATCTCTCACTATCTCTCTCTCACCCCATCTCTCACTATCTCTCTCTCACACCCCATCTCTCACTATCTATCTCTCACCCCATCTCTCACTATCTCTCCCTCACACCCCATCTCTCACTATCTCTCTCTCACCCCATCTCTCACTATCTCTCTCTCTCACCCCATCTCTCACTATCTCTCTCTCACACCCCATCTCTCACTATCTCTCTCTCACCCCCCATCTCTCACTATCTCTCTCTCACACTCCATCTCTCACTATCTCTCTCTCACACCCCATCTCTCCCTATCTCTCTCTCACACCCCATCTCTCACTATCTCTCTCTCTATCTCTCTCACTATCTCTCTCTCACACCCCATCTCTCACTATCTCTCTCACCCCATCTCTCACTATCTCTCTCTCACACCCCATCTCTCAATATCTCTCTCTAACACCCCATCTCTCACTATCTCTCTCTCACACCCCATCTCTCACTATCTCTCTCACACCCCATCTCTCACTATCTCTCTCTCACACCCCATCTCTCACTATCTCTCTCTCACCCCATCTCTCACTATCTCTCTCTCACACCCCATCTCTCTCTATCTCTCTCTCACACCCCATCTCTCTACATCTCTCTCTCACACCCCATCTCTCACTATCTCTCTCACACCCCATCTCTCACTATCTCTCTCTCTATCTCTCTCACACACCATCTCTCACTATCTCTCTCTCACACCCCATCTCTCACTATCTCTCTCTCACCCCATCTCTCACTATCTCTCTCTCTATCTCTCTCACACCCCATCTCTCACTATCTCTCTCTCACCCCATCTCTCACTATCTCTCTCTCACCCCATCTCTCACTATCTCTCTCTCACACACCATCTCTCACTATCTCTCTCTCACACCCCATCTCTCACTATCTCTCTCTCACCCCATCTCTCACTATCTCTCTCTCACCCCATCTCTCACTATCTCTCTCTCACACCCCATCTCTCACTATCTCTCTCTCTCACTATCTCTCTCTCACACCCCATCTCTCACTATCTCTCTCACACCCCATCTCTCACTATCTCTCTCTCACACCCCATCTCTCACTATCTCTCTCTCACACCCCATCTCTCTCTATCTCTCTCTCACACCCCATCTCTCACTATCTCTCTCTCACACCCATCTCTCTCTATCTCTCTCTCACACCCCATCTCTCACTATCTCTCTCTCACACCCCATCTCTCTCTATCTCTCTCTCACACCCCATCTCTCACTATCTCTCTCACACCCCATCTCTCTCTATCTCTCTCTCACACCCCATCTCTCACTATCTCTCTCTCACACCCCATCTCTCACTATCTCTCTCTCACCCCATCTCTCACTATCTCTCTCTCACCCCATCTCTCACTATCTCTCTCTCACACCCCATCTCTCACTATCTCTCTCTCACCCCATCTCTCACTATCTCTCTCTCACACCCCATCTCTCACTATCTCTCTCTCACCCCATCTCTCACTATCTCTCTCTCACCCCATCTCTCACTATCTCTCTCTCACCCCATCTCTCACTATCTCTCTCTCACACCCCATCTCTCACTATCTCTCTCTCACACCCCATCTCTCTCTATCTCTCTCTCACACCCCATCTCTCACTATCTCTCTCTCACACCCCATCTCTCACTATCTCTCTCTCACACCCCATCTCTCACTATCTCTCTCTCACCCCATCTCTCACTATCTCTCTCTCACACCCCATCTCTCACTATCTCTCTCACACCCCATCTCTCTCTATCTCTCTCTCACACCCCATCTCTCACTATCTCCCTCTCTCACCCCATCTCTCACTATCTCTCTCTCACACCCCATCTCTCACTATCTCTCTCACACCCCATCTCTCACTATCTCTCTCTCACACCCCATCTCTCACTATCTCTCTCTCACACCCCATCTCTCACTATCTCTCTCTCACTATCTCTCTCTCACCCCATCTCTCACTATCTCTCTCTCACACCCCATCTCTCACTATCTCTCTCACACCCCATCTCTCTCTATCTCTCTCTCACACCCCATCTCTCTCTATCTCTCTCTCACACCCCATCTCTCTCTATCTCTCTCTCACACCCCATCTCTCTCTATCTCTCTCTCACACCCCATCTCTCACTATCTCTCTCTCACTATCTCTCTCTCACACCCCATCTCTCTCTATCTCTCTCTCACACCCCATCTCTCACTATCTCTCTCTCACACCCCATCTCTCACTATCTCTCTCTCTCACCCCATCTCTCACTATCTCTCTCTCACACCCCATCTCTCACTATCTCTCTCACACCCCATCTCTCACTATCTCTCTCTCTATCTAATCTGCCTGTCTGTTCTCCAATCGTACAGTACTGTAGTATACACTCCCTCGTCCTCTCTCCCTCCCTCTCTGTTCTAGATTAGGTCAATCTGGGATTAACATGGAACCTGGAACCTGACTGTAGTCACGTGCCCCCACCCCCTACTGCTATCAGTAGAGAGACAACTGTTGAAGATCTGACCTTCATTTGCTGCAATATTACAGTTGAATGTTTGATCGGACCAAACAATCAACGTTTCCATTCGTCTTTCTATTACTGAGAAATATATCATCATCATCATCATCATCGTCATCACAATTTAACGTTCATTTTTCCACACTAGCATGGGTTAGACGAGTTGTCCTGTTGTGAGATAAGCCAGAACTAATTCTGGATTGATTTCTACAGTTGGATGCCCTTCCTAATACCAACCACATTTACAGTGTGGACTGGGTGCTTTTTGTTGTGGCACCCACATGACCACTTTATGTATATATAGAGATATATAAATCAGAAGGGATTCAGTTTGAAACTAGTTAGGCCATTACTCACCAGAGTACTTGATACTTCGGGTAGTAGAGTGGGTAATAATAAGTTGGGACCCCCAACGGCTGAGCTCTTGCCGTTTCAACAGCTAGTTCCAGACTCTTTATAATATATATATCATCATCATCATTTTACATCCACTTTTCCCTGCTTGCAAGGGTGGGACAGGTCCTATTCAGCACAGCATCTCTCCACTTGTCACAGTCCTTCCGGTGAGTTTCAGCGATCTGAGGTCTGCTTTCACCATCTCTGCCCATGTTTTCTGTGGTCTACCTCTACTGCGTCTTCCTTCTCCTGGCATTTCCTGGCACTTCTTCACCCATCGGTCATCCTCCATGCATATCACATGTCCATACCATCTCAGCCTTCTCTCCTGCACACCACAACTTATCCCTCTTATACCCAGTTTCTTTCTCAACTCGTCTATGCTTGGTCGTTCACGCACATTGACATTGCACATCCAACGGAGCATACTTGCCATCGCATATCCTCTGCAGTTGCTGCCCATGTCTCACTACCATACAGCATCGCGCATCTCACACAGGCATCATATAACCGTCCTTTCATATGCAGGGAGAAACCCTTCTTTGTCAACAGAGGAAGCAGCTCCCTAAACTTCTTCCAACCCGTCCTTACTCTAGATACTATGGCCTCCCATGAGATGAATATTTTGGGCATAATACCAGTTTTTTATAATATAAATATATTTATGCAAAAAGTAAATGCAAATAACAAGCAAACAACACTGTTTCTTCAACAATGAAGAAATATATCAGTTTAACTCTTGATAAAGTAGGAAAAGAGTATTTAAGTTTCAGACACTACTCCTTCATCAGAAGATAGAATGAGAAATAAAAGATGAATTAGAAATTTAGAGAGTTAGAAGAGGAAGGAATGGAAAATTGTTTTGAGAAAAAGCCCATGTGTATTCAGTCAGCCATTATATACATATGGTGAATTGGCAGTATCGGACGCCATGCTTTGATGCATAGAGTTACGGCCCTTGCCATTCTGAGTTCAAATCCCGCCGAGGTTAACTTTGCCTTTCATCCTTACGGGGTTGATAAAATAAAGTACCAGTAATACACTGAGTAATTGCTGGCCTTGTGTCAATAGTAGAAACAATTATATATATATATATAAGGGAGGCACATGGCTTAGTGGTTAGAGCATTGGCCTTGCAATCGAAAGGTTGTGAGTTCAATTCTCAGACCGGGTGATGTGTTGTTTCCTTGAGCAAGACACTTTATTTCACATTGCTCCAGTTTACTCAGCTGTAGAAATGAGATGATAGGGACTGGGGTCCTTATCATTCCACTGCAAAGTGGTCGTGGAGGTGCCACGGCAAAAAAGCACCCAGCACTCACTGTAAATGAGGTTGGTGTTAGGAAGGGCATCCAGCTGTAGAAATCAAGCCAGAATCAGTTCCCGTCCCACCCTTGCAAGCAGGGAAAAGCGGACGTATGATGATGATAATGATATATAATAGCTCATAAAATTAGGTAAATAAGCCAAGAGACAGCAAAAAAGTGACTAGTAGCTGCCATTACTTCTGTCTATAGGAATATTTTAACCAATTTTATAACTTATTATTCATAGCAAACAACTGCTGTTACATTATTTCCTGCATTCCAGATAAGAATTTCAAACCTAGCCAACACTGATATTTTTTAATTAATTATATATATGTGTGTTGTGTGTTCTGGGCAGAGCTGTTTGCTTGAGGATGGGTCGCAGGGGGTGGAAAGCGATACATCCATCAAATATGATGGTTAGTTGTGATATAAGCGAGCAACTGCTGGACAGATAAGCAACCCCGGACCAACACTGGTAAACTACTAAGGGAGAAGGAGCAATGGGTGACACCTGCAGCTCCCAAGAAAACTCTCATAACCCAGTGACATAGCTACGATGAATTGAGTTAAGGCCACTTCTAAAAAAGCCTAGTCTTCGCAGGTTTGACAAAATACCAGATTGGTGACTGGTGTCTACTGAAACTGCAATATGGTAAGGAAAACAAAGAAGGAGGATACCAAATGGGTTAACAAGGGTCACGTTCAGGAAGAATCACAGCAGAGACAGTACAGCTGTCCACAGACAAGGGAGGACTTCAGTCCTCCTCCACAACTACTAGCAAGAACACGTCTGGGGTTCTCCTCTCTTCAGAGACGTACATCCTTGCAAGGTGGAGAGAATACTTTGCTGATCTCCTAAACTCGATTACAACAGCATCTTTTGATGTGCACGAGGTAGAGAGATGCAGGGAGGTTGTCGAGTCCAAGCTAGCTGATGAACAGTGTGGTTTTCACCCCGGACACAGCACAGCTGACCAAATATTCACTGTGGCAGGTATTCAAGAAATCATGGAAGTATTGCCAAGAGGTATATTCTTATTTTGTTAACCTTGAGAAGGTATATGACCGCATTCCTCGGGACCTGCTGTGGAAGGCTGTACAGGCGTATGGGATCGATGGACAGTTTCTTGCTGCCCTGATGTCTTTATACAAATGCCGAAGTATTTGTGTTCAGATAAATAGTGCTAAATCAAAACCATTTAATGTGGGAGTCAGACTCCACAAAGGGTGCATACTGTCACCTCTCCTGTTCGTACTGGATAATTGTTGGCCTTGTGCCTAAAGTAGAAACAATTATTTACATGAATAAGGCAGGAGATTGGCAGTCGGACACCATGCTTTGAAGCATAGAGTTACGTCCCTTTATGATCTGAGTTCAAATCCCGCCGAGGTTAACTTTGCCTTTCATCCTTACGAGGTCGATAAAATAAAGTACCAGTAATGCACTGGGTAATTGCTGGCCTTGTGCCTAAAGTAGAAACAATTATTTACATGAACAGGATTGACACAGCCTGACTAGAATACACAGCCGGGTTGGAAGTGGTGTCATGACTGGCAGGTGTAGAATCAGTTGCCTGGAATTTGCAGACGACATGGTGTTACTCAACTCAACAGAAGTTGATCTTTGACTTGCACTTTATAGGTTTGATGCTGAGTGCTGCATGGCTGGAATGAAAATCAGTGATGTGAAAACTGAGACACTTTTCCTCTCATGGAAGCCAGTACAGTGCACTCTACATGTGAATGGAGTTCCACTGAAGTAGGTAGAGAAGTTCAAGAACCTCGGGGCTGTGTTCACGAGTAATGGAAGGCAGGAGGCTGAATTAAGTGCAAGAATTGCAGGAGCTGGTGCAGTAATGCACCAGCTTCAGCATTCAGTAATCAGAAGAAGGGAGGTAGGTGTAAAAGTCAAACTCGCTGTCTTCAATTCGGTTTTCATGCCAACCCTTACCTATGGTCATGAATCTTGGGTAATGGCCGAAAGAATACAATTGTGAATACAAGCGGCTGAAATAAGGTTTCTGCGGAGTGTCTTTGGAGTAACATTACTTATTTAAGTGTGTCACTCCAGGGAGAGCCGTTTCTTCTCTGAATTGAGAGATCAATTGTGTTTGGTGGTGGTGTTAGTGGTGGTGTTGCTGGTGGTGTTGGTGGTGATGGTGGTGGTGGTGTTGGTGGTGATGGTGATGGTGTTGGTGGTGATGGTCGTGGTGGTGATGTTGGTGGTAATGGTGGTGATGGTGTTGGTGGTGGTGGTGATGGTGGTGATGTTAGTGGTGGTGTTGGTATTAGTGGTGTTGCTGGTGGTGGTGGTGTTAGTGGTGGGGTGATGGTGTTGGTGGTGATGGTGGTGATGTTAGTGGTGATGGTGTTGGTGGTGATGTTGGTGGTAATGGTGGTGATGGTGTTGGTGGTGTTAGTGGTGGTGGTGATGGTGTTGGTGGTGGTGGTGGTGATGGTGGTGGTGGTGATGTTGGTGGTAATGGTGGTGATGGTGTTGGTGGTGGTGGTGATGGTGGTGATGTTAGTGGTGGTGTTGGTGTTAGTGGTGTTGGTGATGGTGATGGTGATGGTGGTGGTGGTGGTGATGGTGTTGGTGGTGATGGTCGTGGTGGTGGTGGTGTTAGTGGTGATGGTGGTGATGGTGGTGGTGATGGTGGTGATGGTGTTGGTGGTGGTGGTGGTGATGGTGGTGATGGTGTTGGTGTTAGTGGTGATGGTGGTGATGGTGTTGGTGGTGGTGATGGTGATGGTGGTGATGGTGTTGGTGTTAGTGGTGATGGTGGTGATGGTGATGGTGGTGATGGTGTTGGTGGTGTTAGTGGTGGTGATGGTGGTGATGGTGTTGGTGTTAGTGTTAGTGGTGATGGTGGTGATGGTGATGGTGGTGGTGGTGATGTTAGTGGTGATGTTGGTGGTGTACAACTGTGTCCATCATCAATAAAATAAACTTGACTACAGTTCTGTGAAATCAATCAACCACTTAACTGTTGTTTTATTGATCTCAGTAGAGGGAAACAAAATAAATACCACTCTTAGTTGATACTGCCTGGAGGTGGTGGTGGTGGTGGTGGGTAGTGGTGGTGGTGGTGATAGTGGTGGTGGTGGTGATGGTGCTAGTGGTGGTGGTGATGGTGATGGTGGTGATAGTGGTGGGTGATGGTGCTAGTGGTGGTGGTGGTGGTGGTGATGGTGCTAGTGGTGGTGGTGGTGATGGTGCTAGTGGTGGTGGTGATGGTGATGGTGGTGGTAGTGGTGGGTGATGGTGCTAGTGGTGGTGGTGGTGATGGTGCTAGTGGTGGTGGTGGTGGTGATGGTGGTGGTGGTGGTGGTGGTGGTGGTGGTGGTGGTGATGATGGTGATGGTGGTGGCAGTGGTGGGTGGTGATGGTGATGGTGGTGGTGGTGGGTGATGCTGGTGGTGGTGGTGATGGTGGTGCCGGTGGTAGTGATGGTGGTGGTGGTGCCGGTGGTGGTGGTGGTGTTGGTGGTAGTAGTGGTGATGGTAATCATCATCATCAACATCGTCCAGTGTTACTGTCTCCGTGTCTGCCTGGTTTTGAGAGGATTTGATCTCAGAACATAAAATATTGAACTAAATAGTGAAAGACAGCATAATCTTTGAAAAGTCGGAAATATATATATATATATATATATATATATATATATATATACGATATTAAACAAATGGAAACTATATTTATAAAACCATATTTATTTCGTTATATATATTTCTGGGATATCATATTAAAAATATGGTATGCCTTTCTCAGACAAAATACAATACATAAGCTGTTTTATAAATAATTAGTGACATACCTTTTGAGAATGCAACTTCCTTTTAAAAAAGTTGATTTTTTAAAAGGAAGTTGCATTCTCAAAAGGTATGTCACTAATTATTTATAAAACAGCTTATGTATTGTATTTTGTCTGAGCAAGGCATAACATATTTTTAATATGATATCCCAGAAATATATATAACGAAATAAATATGGTTTTATAAATATAGTTTCCATTTGTTTAATATCGTAAACCTACTCCAGAAACTGTCGAGTGCTTTTATATCAGTTATAAAATATTTACTCGTTGTAACCCAACAATCTTAAATAAAACTTTTGCATATATATATATATATATTTATATATACTAGCAGTGGTACCCGGCGTTGCATGGGATAAGGTATTTTGAATCGCGGGCTGCCAACAACAGGCCTAATCGTGGAAAAACTGCATGCCTGGATAATATGTAATGAAAATAAACCGAATACTCTGATGGCTGGATAATCTTTAAGATTTTCCTTGATGAAGCAGGAAAAATGCAGGTTTTCACCTAATGCGGGCCCTAGGGGATCAAGAAAATGAATTTTTTTTTATGTGCATAATATGCCTTGAAATACCGGGAAAATCGGCTAGACGTAACGCCTCAAAAAAGCCCCAAAAAGCTGAAAAAATGAAGTTTTTCACCTAATGCGGGCCCCAGGCCATAAAAAAGTTGGATTTTCTCTGCTCACGGTATGAAGAAGAGACTGACTAATACAGTTAGAATTTCAAGGAAATTGGTCTGACGTAAAGCCTCAAAAAACCCCTAAAAAGCTAAAATAACGCAGTTTTTCACCTAATGCAGGCCCTAGGGGATCAAAAAGTTGAATTTTTTTATGTGCATAACACTCCATGAAACTGGAGTCCCTATCATCTCATTTCTACAGCTGAGTAAACTGGAACAATGTGAAATAAAGTGTCTTGCTCAAGGAAACAACACATCACCCGGTCTGAGAATTGAACTCACAACCTTTCGATTGCAAGCCCAATGCTCTAACCACTAGGAGTTATATTTAGGAGTTATATTTAATTTGTTGGGATTCCAACAAACTTAAATGTTTATAACTGATATAGAGCACTCAACAAATTACTGGAGTAAATATACAATATATTAATAAATGGAAACTATATTTATAAAACCATAATTATTTTATTATATATATTTCAATGGCGACCAAGCCAATCTTGGTGCGCTTTCATCAGATAAAATACAAAATTTGTTTTATAAATAGTGACATAACCATGGAAAACAACCTTGACGGTTGAAAATTCGCTGGATAGTGGTTATGTCACTATTTATAAAACAAATTTTGTATTTTATCTGATGAAAGCGCACCAAGATTGGCTTGGTCGCCCTTGAAATATATATATTATATATAATAAAATAATTATGGTTTTATAAATATAGTTTCCATTTATTAATATATTAATTATATATATATATATATATATATATATATATATATATATATATATGTATATATATATGTATATATATATATATATATATATATATATATATATATATATATATATACACACACATATATTTGTCCAATTGTTATATTGTTTATAGGAAACTGAGGACAACAGGAAACCTTGACACAAATAAGATTACAAACACATTAAGCTGATTTATATACATGTATGTGTATATATGTATACATATATATATGTCTGTGTATATATGTATACATATATGTCTGTGTATATATGTATATATATATATATATGTCTGTGTATATATGTATACATATATAGATGTGTCTGTGTATATATGTATACATATATAGATGTGTCTGTGTGTTTATGTATGTATATATATGTGTCTGTGTGTATATATATGTCTGTGTGTATATATATGTGTATGTATACATATATATGTGTGTCTGTGTGTTTGTCTGTGTATATGTGTATGTATGTATATATATATATATATGCATGTGTGTGTGTATACTCACACATGCATATATATTCACATGCACACAATATTTGTGTGCATGTGAATATATATATATACAATCATTTTCATCATCATTTAACGTCCATTTTCCCTGCTGGCATAAGTTGGATATATATATATATATCCAACTACATCATCATCATTATTTTACATCTGCTTTTCCCTGCTTGCAAGGGTGGGATGGGTCCGATTCAGCACAGCATCTCTCCACTTGTCACGGTCCTTCGTCATGTCCTCCGTGAGTTTCTGAGGTCTGTTCTCACCACCTCCGCTCATGTTTTTCGTGGTCTACCTCTACCACGTCTACCTTCTACTGGCATTTCTTGGCACTTCTTCACCCATCGGTCATCCTCCATGCACATCACATGTCCATACCATCTCAGCCTGCTCTCCTGCACACCTCAACTTATCCCTCTTATACCCAGTTTCTTTCTCAACTCGTCCATGCTTGTCGTTCACGCACATTGACATTGCACATCCAACGGAGCATGCTTGCCTCATTTCTCTCCAGCCATCGCATATCCTCTGCAGTTGCTGCCCATGTCTCACTACCATGCACCATCGCATATCTCACACAGGCATCATATAACCGTCCTTTCGTACGCAGGGAGAAACCCTTCTTTGTCAACAAAGGAAGCAGCTCCCTAAACTTCTTCCAACCCGTCCTTATTCTAGATACTGGTCACCTAGGTACATAATAGTAATAAACGGACAATTTGTTATGTCGTCATTACGTTTATTGAGGCGTGATGCTCATTTCGCTATTGATCAGCTCAAGGTTCGATATGTATTGATCTGAACAGACTCTGGAATCAAAAGCTCGTTGGACTTCTGTTGGGGTAATAACACAATGAACCTCTTAGGGCTTTGAAACTGTATATAACGATTCCCATTCATTTATGGTGGTCAATTTTAGTTGATTTTGACTGGTGATGTTGTTAGAAGGAATGTTTGGGTATGTGTGATAGATGAGGGGGAGGATTATAATGGAGGGGTGGAGAGAGAGAGAGAGATGGAAGGGTGGAGAGAGAGAGATGGTGGTGGGGAGTTGTGTGTGTGTGTGTGGGGGGGGATCAGAGACATTGCGCCGTTTATGTGGTGAAGTGAGGGTGCTGGGTGAGATTGTTGAGGTGGTTAGGGTTGGTGAGAGAGAGATGGTGGTGAGAAGCAATGGTTGATGGAGGTTGTGTGTGTGTGTGTGTGTGTGTGTGGGTGTGTATATACATACATGGAATAGTGAGTGTTCAGTCTGACTCTGAAATTAACGTGTAAGCGGCTGAGCATTCCACAGAAACGTTAAATTACAGGTATAGTCCAACAGGCTTCCACACAATTTCTGCCTACATAGTTTCAAACACAAGGCACAAATGATACAAGCCTTAAAAGCAAATATTTTAGCTATTGGCCCATGCTGTATCCACATTTAACTTGTGCTCTCCCACCCCCTCCTGTTTTGGGTGTATATTCGAAAGTCTTACATGGGTTTTCAACTATAAACAATGAAACACTACGCAGCAGTCTGTCTTCCTCTATGCCCACTTCCTACCATCTTTTAAGCCTCCATATCATATGTCTCTCTTTCTACAATCGACTACGATCAACGATCTTTGGCTTAGCTACCACACAGTTTCTCCCTCTTCCTTTTGTAGCATTTTTTCTGTCTTATTGCGTCTTTATGTATGTAATTCCTCAAAAAAACACAACTAGTTCTGTGTCTACCCGTTTTGTTGCATTCCAACATGCACTGAAACAAATAGTATCAACCTTGACACAGAAACTACAGCGATTTCCAGAGATTGACTGATGAGAAGAGACTGTTTTTTGTTTTGTTGACTTTGTCCTGTGTGCCCCTCCTGTTTTGGATATATATATATACCTCGGTATACACACAGCTGTGTATTCCAGCTAGTCCTCACAATGTATAGTTTGGCATCCTAATATAAACAGGGAAAATGTGTGAGTCACTCGTTAGTGTAACGGTAACACACTTCTGCAATATTTGAGAGATATGAGGTTTGATTCCTCTTTAGCCCTTCTGGTCACATCTTTCCATCTCTAAGAGGATTTTACTCAAATTTTTCAGCTATTATCTATAACAATCGATAGATATTCCAGTTATTTTTTGCATTTGGGACTCTCACATTTTCAAATATATATATATTAAACCAGATGTGGAGATGATGATGATATAAATCTCACTTTATTGTTATATACATATAAACATATGCTATAATATAAGCACATATGTTCATACACACACATACATGTATCCACACATACATACACACAAGCACACACATTAAATATATACAAACACATGCATATACAAACACACATGTATTCTTACACACACACATATATATACACACAATCAACCACACACCACAACACCCATACACTCACACACACACACACATTATATATATATATATATAGACATATATACACATACATACATACATGTATATATATATACATACAGACATATACACACATATATACATACAATCTCACACTCACTTCCCTACACCAACATACATACAACATATATATATATACATACAGACATACATACATATACACATACACACATATATACATACAATCTCACACACACTTCCCTACACCAACATACATATCATCATCATCATCATCATCATCAACGTTTAACGTCCGTGTTCCACGCTTGCATGGGTTTGGACGGGGGTAGTCCCACTTGAGGCAAGAGTGATTGTCTTGCTCGCATAGGACTATCTGGCAGGTTTTCTACAGCTGGATGCCCTTCCTAACACCAACCACATTTACAGTGTGGGACTGGGAGGTTTTTACCGTGTTGCCTACACGGCCACATTACAGCGTGGACTGTGTGTTTTTTTGTCGTGACACCTACACGATCTCATTTGTTTCGGCCTGGATGGCGCGGCACCAACATAACTTTACATAGAACGGGGTGGTGTGGATGGGGTGGGGGTTGTGGTGGTGGGACGTGGTGTATTTTGTTAGAGATGCCTACTGGCAAGGCGGGTCTTCTCTATTACTGAGTACCGCCAAAGGTCTCGGTCCAGTGACATTGTCTTGGTTTATATATATTTATATATATATATATATATATATATATATATATATAGGAATGAGTAGGACCCCGACGGCTGAGCTCAAGCCGTTTCGACGGCTAATTCAGAATTAGCCGTCGAATTAGCCATCGAAACGGCTTGAGCTCAGCCGTCGGGGTCCTACTCGTTCCTATTACCCACTCTACTACCCTAAGTATTGAGTACTTTGGTGCGTTATGGTCCACCTGGTTCCTTACCACATTTCCTTCGTTATATATATATATATGTATATATACTAGAATGACTCAGATATCAACTATATGATTATCTAATTATTACCTTCTATACTTTAAATTTCATTTGTCATTTTCATTAAGATATATATATCTTAATGAAAATGGAGGCACAAGGCTTAGTGGTTAGACCATTGGCCTTGCAATCGAAAGGTTGTGAGTTCAATTCTCAGACCGGGTGATGTGTTGTTTCCTTGAGCAAGACACTTTATTTCACATTGCTCCAGTTTACTCAGCTGTAGAAATGAGATGATAGGGACCCCAGTCCCTATCATTCCACTGCAAAGGGGTCGTGTAGGTGCCACGGCAAAAAAGCACCCAGCACTCACTGTAAATGAGGTTGGTGTTAGGAAGGGCATCCAGCTGTAGAAATCAAGCCAGAATCAGTTCCCGTCCCACCCTTGCAAGCAGGGAAAAAGCGGACGTAAAATGAAATGATGATGATGATGATGATGATGATATATATATATATTTGTGTCTAGTGGTAGCTATGGTGCTTCCATAGGCGGTATGCCAAAATTAGCACTCGATATTCATCAGAGTAGAGTGTAGATATTATAAAGAAAACGAAAAATCAGTGATGCATCTGGACTTAGTTTATTTCGTGTTACAAATGAAGAATCAGCCAGATCCATACAGGGACCATGACTCGAGCTACATGCTGGCGAAACATTTGTAACACGAAATAAACTAAGTCCAGATGCATCCCTGATTTTTCGTTTTCTTTACAATATATATATATATATATATATATATATATAGTTCAATAAATGAACAGAGAACAAAAAACAGAGAAGCAGTACAAATGATATGGTTTTTAGTTTCACACTTGAGAGTGAGGGGTGGGGGATATATATATATATAAACCCCACACACACGTGCTTTCCACCACATATTTACACCCTCAGCCTCCTGATTCCTCTCCCCCCCCACCCCTCTATCCACACACGCACAGACACTCCGACCTACACCCCCCCCACACACACACCTCTTCCTGAACATGCAACCCCGTTCTTCCCCCAACCCTTGCTTTCACATACACACACACACACACGTACACCCACACACACACACACACACACACCACCTTCAGCCCTCCCCGCTCGGACACCCCATCTCCCTCTCCCCACTCCACCACCCCTACACACCCCACACCCTTCCACCACCTGTTTTACCCCCCTTTTAATTTCAGTTTATTTTGATCATGCTTTTATATTTAAATTTATTTCATTCCTTGTATTTTGATCATGCTTTATTTTTATTTTTATTTTTTTCATTCGCACCGTTTCCTTTCGCTATATGTCTCTCCACCACTCCCCTACACACCCTTTGAACTCTGTTCCCACACACTTCTCACCTGAGGAAGGGCTTATGCCCGAAACGTCGTCCCCCACCAACACCCCACTCTCCAGAGCGTGAAATTAATAAACATTCGTTGTACTGCCTCTCTGTTTTGTTCCTGTTCAAATTTTTCCATTATATATATATATATATATATATTTATGTTTGTTGGTTCACCACTGGATAGAACTGGTCACTCCGTATGGTCAACCTCGATGTAATATTAGGGAGAGCACTCGACGTAATGCAACTCAATGTCTTCGTTTGTGTTGTTGGTGGTGCGAGTACGGAGTTAATTATTATAAAATAACGGGAGGCTGGACTGGTGTAATTCCTTAAAGGTTTATTATACTATGAACATTTCAATGACCGGGTTTAGTATAAACCTGGTGACATCATCAGGTATTCAAAATTTAACAAAGGAATATAACCCATGGGGCTGAAAAGGCAGAGAGACAAGAAGCGGCCACACATTTAGCAGTTTCTAGTTCGGTCGGCTGCCCTCAATACATATATATATACACATACATACATATATATATACATACATACTTATATATATACATATATATATACATATATACATATATTTACATACATATATATATACATACATTAAATGTGGTTGGTGTTAGGAAGGGCATCCAGCCGTAGAAAACCCGCCAGACAGTCCTATACGAGCAAGACAACCACTCTTGCCTCAAGTGGGAAAACTCCCGTCCAAACCCATGCAAGCGTGGAATATGGACGTTAAACGATGATGATGATGATGATATATACATACATATATATATACATACATAAATATATACATACATATATATATACATACATATATATATACATACATAAATATATACATATATATATATATACATATATATATATATACATATATATACACACATATATATATTTATATATTTAATTTTTGAATTTGTTTTGCAATATTTCATGTGTTGAACCAGGTATTGTTATACTTTGGGAGGGCCATGCTGCCAATAAAAACACATGCACCTGGTTTTCACTTTAATTTATTATAATAAATTTCCAGTTGGTTGGCACTGAGGGAGATAGGTGAGACAGCCTGTAGCCTAGGAGAAAGGATAAATGAACACTGGCAAGAACTCCAGGATGGGAAAAACTCATCAGTACTCCACCAGGATTGGAAAAACCATTAGTACTCCACCAGGATGGGAAAAACCATGAGTACTCCACCAGGATGGAACATTGGGGTATACTAGAGAACATAGAAATAAAAATTATATCCACACACAGAAAAGATGCAATGCTCAGAGAAATCACAGAAGCGACAAACATAAACGAACTCCAACCAAAATTAAACAGAAAACATGAGTGGAATAGCAACATGACAACTAGTAATTAAGGACAAAATGAAGACATACAGACACACACAAAAACCAAACTAACAAAACTAATCAGACACACACAGATAGAACAAACAACTAACAAATGCAAGTAAATAAACATATAGATAAATAAATAAAAACACACATACACGCAGATGTAATGCATGCACGAACTAAGCACACAATACACAAAAACAAAATGGTGTAGGACAGAACAAAGGAGAGACACAAAATAGAAACCTAGTTACTGAGGAGGTCATAGAATGTGACGAAAGAGCTTTGACAATATATTAACAACCATCCGGCTATTGGACCAAAAATTTATTATAATAAATTGAAGTGAAAACCAACAGGTGTATGTATTTTTATTGGCAGCATGACCCTCCCAAAGTATAACTATATATATATATATATATATATATATATATAGGAACGAGTAGGACCACGACGGCTGAGCTCAAGCTGTTTCGACAGCTAATTCTGGACTAAATTTAGTTCAGAATTAGCCGTCGAAACGGCTTGAGCTCAGCCGTCGGGGTCCTACTCGTTCCTATTACCCACTCTACTACCCTAAGTATTGAGTACTTTGGTGCGTTATGGTCCATCTGGTTCCTTACCACATTTCCTTCGTTATATATATATATATATATATATATATATATACGTGTGTGTGTGTATGTCATCATTTCATTTTACGTCCACTTTTTCCCTGCTTGCAAGGGTGGGACAGGAACTGATTCTGGCTTGATTTCTACAGCTGGATGCCCTTCCTAACACCAACCTCATTTACAGTGAGTGCTGGGTGCTTTTTTGCCGTGGCACCTCCACGTCCACTTTGCAGTGGAATGATAGGGACCCCAGTCCCTATCATCTCATTTCTACAGCTGAGTAAATTGGAGCAATGTGAAATAAAGTGTCTTGCTCAAGGAAACAACACATCACCCGGTCTGAGAATTGAACTCACAACCTTTCGATTGCAAGGCCAATGCTCTATCACTATGTGCATGTATATATATATATTAGTTAAATCTTAGACAGGAACAAAAACAGAGAGGCAATATATACCATTGTATATATATATATATATGTATATATATATAAATATATATAGGAAGACGTAGTAGAGGAAGACCACGGAAAACATGGGCGAAGGTGGTGAGAGCTGACCTCAGATCGCTGAAGCTCACGGTGGAGATGACGAAGGACCGTGACAGGTGGAGAGATGCTGTGCTGAATAGGACCCGTCCAATCCTTGCAAGCAGGGAAAAGCGGATGTAAAATGATGATGATGATGAGATATATGATGTGAAAGGTATGTTGATAGCTAGAAAAAGCAGCCAAAACCTTTCAACGATATAAAGCTTTCTTATTCCTTAGAATCTTTCTTTACAAATGCATTGAACATTATTATTAATGTTTGATCTAAACCATGTGTGTGTGTGTGTATGTCTATATATGTATAACATACATAATTATATATGTGTGTGTGTGGTGTGTGTGTGGATGTATGTGTGTTTTTGTATGAGTGTGTATATGTGGTTGATGCTTTTATATACTTATGTAAGAATATAATTGGATATATGTATGTGTGTGTACATGTATGTATATTTAAGTGTGTACATGTATATTTATATATGTGTATATATATATATATTTTTTCCATTATAAGATGTTATTTTAACATTTTTAATAGATATTTGGCAGTATCAGTAGAGGGTCGGACGCCATGCTTCGATGCATAGAGTTACGGCCCTTTCCAATCTGAGTTCAAATCCCGCCGAGGTTAACTTTGCCTTTCATCCTTACAGGGTCGATAGAATAAAGTACCAGTAATACACTGGGTAATTGCTGAGATGGTATGGACATGTGATGCGTATGGAGGATGATCTCTGGGTAAAGAAGTGCCAAGAAATCCCAGTAGAAGGAAGATGTGGTAGAGGAAGACCACAAAAAACATGGGCAGAGGTGGTGAGAGCAGACCTCAGATCGCTGAAGCTCACAGAGGAGATGACAAAGGACTGTGACAAGTGGAGAGATGCTGTGCTGAATAGGACCCGTCCCACCCTTTAACTGATATAGATGATGGTTATATATAAATACTACTTAACAGAACCTGGCATTGTGCCTCCAAAGCAGAAACAAGAACAAGTCAGCATCACTTCAATAAACATATCATTATTTACTTGTGTTGTTGGTTTTCAACTGCCATTACTACAGGTAGTATTGATTTCTTTCAATATAAGACAGGGTTCAATAATTGAGGAGAGGAGCAGCTGTCTGTTATGTTTCTCTCAAATAGAAACTAGTGCCAGAGTTCTTAGCTGTTACAACACCTTAGCCTCGCTATCACCTCTGGCAATGGCTTGTCTTGGCTTACCCCAAATATAGAAAGACCAACATTCACTACATCATCTTGTATTTATTGAACTAAAGTCATACAATGATGAGAATATAAAAAAAAAAGGATAAAAACAAATGATGAAAAGGGGAAAGGGTAAAAAAGGACAGATCTGGCTGTGTAGGAAAGTAAAGGAAAGGACTATAAATGAGAGAAAAGGTGGGAAAGAGCAAGGTGAGGGACCCACTACCACGTGTGGTAATGCTATGTCTTGGTTTACCTCAAATATAGAGGGAAACACCAACACACCCTATTGTAATGTATATTTGAGGAACACCCGATCACCTGTGGTAATGTCATGGGTACCTCAGCTTACCTCAAATATAGAGGGAAACACCAACACACCCTATTGTAATGTATATTTGAGGAACACCCGATCACCTGTGGTAATGTCATGGGTACCTCAGCTTACCTCAAATATAGAGGGAAACACCAACACACCCTATTGTAATGTATATTTGAGGAACACCCGATCACCTGTGGTAATGTCATGGGTACCTCAGCTTACCTCAAATATAGAGGGAAACACCAACACACCCTATTGTAGTGTGTAATCCAGTGAACTCCTATCACCTGAGGTCTCGGCTTACCTCAACATTCCCTCTTGTAGTGTGTATGTCTTAGCCATTTTTCCGAGGGTTTTTTTCTCTGATTAATTTCTATTAATTTGCAGATCATATTTATTATATAAATATATATTGTGTTTATATATAAATCATATTCACTATAGATATCGTTACATGTAAATTGTATTTATTATATGTGGATTGGCAGTATCGGTAGAGGGTCGGATGCCATCTTTGACACATTGAGTTACGGCCCTTGCCATTCTGAGTTCAAATCCCGCCGAGGTCAACTTTGCCTTTCATCCTTATGGGGTCGATAAAATAAAGTACCAGTAATGCACTGGGATAATTACTGGCCTTGAGCCAAAAGTAGAAACAATTATATATATATATAATGTAGGAGGTGAGTTTTATTGTAGTACAATAAAGCAATGCAGATATCGGATAATATCCCTAAATAAAATATTTTTTCCTCGCACATATCCTCCCTTCGTTAATTTTCAAAATTTTTTTTAATTTTTAATTTTTAATTTTTAATTTTTAATTTTTAATTTATACATTATCTTCCAACGGTTTTCAACCTCTCTATGTAAAACAATATATCTCCTCTCAGTTATAAAAACTATCTCTTTCTCTCTATCACCCATCTCTCCCTCTCATCTCCTTCCCTTTTTCATCCTTTCCACCCCCCCCCCTCTCTAAATAAAATATTTTTTCCCAATATCACACATCAATCTAAAACCACTTTTCATATGTTGATTTAAAACTGCACTATCCACAAGTGTTTTTTAGCCTTCATATCATGTTCTCCTGTTTTATCTGATGAAAACACAAATATTATTGCATGATGATGTTTGTTTTTGAAATGCGCATAATAAAATACATGGAACTCCTTTAACCATCTTTTGATTTTATATTATATATATATATATATATTTAGCAAAGAGTTACCTGCCTTTATGATCAGAGTTCAAATCCCGCCGAGGTTAACTTTGCCTTTCATCCTTACCAGGTCGATAAAATAAAGTACCAGTAATACACTGGGTAATTGCTGGCCTTGTGCCAAAAGTAGAAACAATTATATATATATATTTCTGATAAAGGACTAGCATCCAAAACATTAAGACTCTTTTCGTACTGTATCAAGCATAAAACTAATAATACTTTTCTTCATTGTATTGTGTCATTTGCTTTATTTCTGTTTGCCTTTTGCATATATATATATATATGTATATATATATATATGTATATATATGTATATATATATATATTAATTCCAAATATTAACAAAATAGATATTCTTGTGATCAATTATATTTTATTATACATATTTCAGAGGTACTGAATTAAGTTCAACAGTACGTCCTCATCAGATAAAATAAAATGATACATGACATACCCTGATATGGTAGATGGTTAAGATTTAACCATCTACCATGTCAGGGTATGTCAGGGTATGTCATGTATTATTTTATTTTATCTGATGAGGACGTACTGTTGAACTTAATTCAGTACCTCTGAAATATGTATAATAAAATATAATTGATCACAAGAATATCTATTTTGTTAATATTTGGAATTAATATTAATAACTCTGGAAAATATTTGACTGTAGAGTGCTTCCAATCTATTGTAAAACTCATTCTTTGATTTATTCATTGAATCTTGTTTAACTCTTATATATATATATATATATATATATATATATATATATACATAAATACAGACACACCCACACACATATATCATCATCATCATTTTACATCCGCTTTTCCCTGCTTGCAAGGGTGGGATGGGTCCTTTTCAGCACAACATCTCTCCATTCGTCATGGCTCTTCGTCATTTCCTCTGTGAGTTTCAGCGATCTGAGGTCAGCTCTCACCACCTCTGCCCATGTTTTCCGTGGTCTTCCTCTACTGCGTCTTCCTTCCACCGGAATTTCTTGGCACTTCTTCACCCAGCTGTCATTTTCCATGCATACCAACGCAGTCTTCTCTCTCAAACACTACAGTTTATCCCTCTTATACACAGTTTCACTCAAAACTCGTCTATGCTTGATCATTCACGCACATTGCTGTTGCAATGGTGGGATGCCCTTCCTAAATCCAACCACATTTACAGTGTGTGCTGGGTGCTTTTTGTCGTGACACCTACACGACTGCTTTACAGTGTGGACTGGGTGCTTTTTGTCGTGACACCTACACGACTGCTTTACAGTGTGGACTGGGTGCTTTTTGTCGTGACACCTACATGACCACTTTACAGAGTGGACTGGGTGCTTTTTGTTCTGACACCTACACGACTGCTTTACAGTGTGGACTGGGTGCTTTTTGTCGTGACACCTACATGACCACTTTACAGAGTGGACTGGGTGCTTTTTGTTGTGACACCTACACGACCACTTTACAGTGTGGACTGGCTGCTTTTTGTTGTGACACCTACACGACCACTTTACAGTGTGTGCTGGGTGCTTTTTATCTTGACACCTACACGACCACTTTACAGTGTGTGCTGGGTGCTTTTTGTCCTGACACCTACACGACCACTTTACAGTGTGTGCTGGGTGCTTTTTGTCGTGACACCTACATGACCACTTTACAGTGTGGACTGGGTGCTTTTTGTCGTGACACCTACATGACCACTTTACAGTGTGGACTGGGTGCTTTTTGTTGTGACACCTACACGACCACTTTACAGTGTGTGCTGGGTGCTTTTTGTCGTGACACCTACACAACCACTTTACAGTGTGTGCTGGGTGCTTTTTATCATGACACCTACACGACCACTTTACAGTGTGTGCTGGGTGCTTTTTGTTGTGACATCTACACAACCACTTTACAGAGTGGACTGGGTGCTTTTTATCATGACACCTACACAACCACTTTACAGTGTGGACTGGGTGCTTTTTGTTGTGACACCTACAGAACCACTTTATAGTGAGGACTGGACACTTTTGGGGACCACTTTATGGTGTGGGTTGGGGACTTGGGTGGGGTGGTGAAGCTGCTTGGGGAATTGGAGACGTAGGTATAGGGGTGGGATAATTACAGCGAGGGAGGTGTGTCCATACCAACGGAATCTCCTCTCCTGCTCACTATTGTTATCATTGGTAGTAAGTATTGGTGGTGATTGAGGAATGTTTCGCTGTAGTTATACATTTTCCCTGTTTCCCACGATAATCATCCGAGTAAAAGTCCCCCCCCCCTCTACTCCTCTCTCTCGAAAACACGAACGTAATCAACAAGCATACACATACATACATATATATATATATATATATATATATATATATATATATATATATATATATATATATATATATATATATATATGTACACACAGACACATATACATAAATAGAAATACAAGCACACATATACGCATGTATGCTTGTGTTTATATATATATATATATATGTACACACAGATACATATACATAAATATAAACACAAGCACACATATACACATGTATGCTTGTGTTTATATATATATATGTACACACAGACACATATACATAAATATAAACACAAGCACACATATACGCATGTATGCTTGTGTTTATATATATATATATATATGTACACACAGATACATATTCATAAATATAAACACAAGCACACATACGCATGTATGCTTGTGTTTATATATATATATATGTACACACAGATACATATTCATAAATATAAACACAAGAACACATATATGCTTGTGTTTATATATATATATATATATATATATATATATATATATATATATATATATATGTGTGTACACACAGACACATATACATAAATATAAACACAAGCACACATACGCATGTATGCTTGTGTTTATATATATATATATATATGTACACACAGACACATATACATAAATATAAATACAAGCACACATATACGCATGTATGCTTGTGTATATATATAAATATATATATTGTTATACTTTGGGAGGGTCATGTTGCCAATAAGAAACACACGCACCAGTTGCTTTCACTTCAATTTATTATAATAAATTTATAAATTTAGGAATTTTTAAATTTCCGGTTGGTTGGTTGGTTCCACAACCAGATGGTTGTTTATATATTGTCAAAGTTCTTTCGTTACACATTCTGTGACCTCTTCAGTGACTGGGGGTTCTTTTCTTTGTTTTTTTTGTGCCTCTCCTTTGTTCTGTCCTACGCCACACAGAATGTGTGACGAAAGAACTTTGACAATATATAAACAACAATCTGGTTGTGGAACCAACCAACCAACCGGAAATTTATAAATTCCTAAATTTATAAATTTATTATAATAAATTTAAGTGAAAGCAACTGGTGCGTGTGTTTCTTATTGGCAACATGACCCTCCCAAAATATAACAATATCGGTTTCAACACACGTTTTCAGATAAAGAATCTTGCTAAACAAATTCAGAAACGAAATATATATATATATATATATATATATATATATATATATATATATATATATAGATAGATAGATAGATAGATAGATATACACGGGTGTGTATGATTGTGTATAGAAGATTATATTAATAAGAGGAATTCCAACTTTGTCTGATTTACTCGTTTTATTTACAATCCTTTAAAATATATAATGGTATTATAATGAAATAGTATAATAGAATATTAAATTCTAAGTGTTAATTGAACAAGTACTTTCATGCTTTCGCAATCTTCAGGTTCATAATATTCAGGTTCATAATATGTGGTAACAGTCGAGTTTGCAATTTTCAACTGTGGAAATTGCAAACTCGACTGTCACCACATATCATGAACCTGAAGATTGCGAAAGCATGACAGTACTTGTTCAATTAACACTTAGAATTTAATATTCTATCATACTATTTCATTATAATATCATTATATATTTTAAAGGATTGTAAATAAAACGAGTAAATCAGACAAAGTTGGAATTCCTCTTATTAATATATATATATATATATATACATAAATTATATTCACTGTCATGCTATAAAATAGAAAACAGCAGATATTTATTGCAACACGTCCTGGTTCCTCTTCGTTTGAGCCACACACTGCAGTCTTTCTAAACACCGAAACATAGGTGATAAGATTAATACTGTAGCTACAACTAATCCTCCAGGGACGGGGCTTATAAACATATTTAACGATTTTCCTCTTTTGTCATGTGTCTCTGTGTGTCTTACTCTCTTTCTCTCTCTCTGTGTGACCTTACTCTCTCTTTCTCTCTATCTGTGCCTTACTCTCTCTTTCTCTCTATCTGTGCCTTACTCTCTTTTTCTCTCTGTGTGAGCCTTACTCTCTCTTTCTCTCTGAGTACCTTACTCTCTCTCTCTCTGTGAGCCTTACTCTCTCTGACTCTCTCTCTCTCTCTCTCTGTGAGCCTTACTCTCTCTGCCTCTGTGTCTCTCTGAGTACCTTACTCTCTCTCCCCCTCTCTGTAACTAACAGCCACGGCAAACAATACTATTTAGTTAACAGAGCAGGACAGCAATGAACCAGTCTAACACTTCCATTGCTCTATATAGTCTAATGAAAGATACTGCCTACGGTTCTTGAAATAAATTTGAAAATTATTGAGAAATTTGCAGGAGAGATTTAGTAATATTATTTTCTAGTCTGAGTTCAAATCCCGTCGAGGTTAACTTTGCCTTTCATCGTTACGGGGTCGATAAAATAAAGTACCAGTAATGTACTGGTGAATTTGCTGGCCTTGTGCCAAAAATAGAAACATTTTCTCATTGTTAAATTGGTGTTTGGAACATAACTTAATGAAAGTTCTTACATAAAATCATGATGGAGGGTTTTTAGATAAATATAAACACTTTGAACCTTCCGTTGCCATATAATACTTGATGAAACACACTGCCTAATATTTTCAAATAATTTTCAAAATAATCCATAATTTGGAGCCAGAGATTTAGTAATATAACTTTCTCTAGAAGCACAGAATGGTTTGTTTCCTAAAAACATTAATATATCATATATATTGAACTAAATATATTTCCATAAATAACATTAAGACCCAAATACAGAAACTGGGAGAGTCGGGCCCCTGCGAGGTTCTTGTCTTCACTGGCGGTTCGCCTATAGAGGTAACTGGTGATGATCATGGTGATTGTGCCTGGCTGTTTCAGCACCTCAGCCTCGCCATCACCAGAAGTAACGCTGCCAAAGTGCTGGCTTGCTTAAAAAATTATTAGAGAGGTTTCCCAGTGCTCCTTGCGATATTGTTATCTCTTGTCCACCCCTTTCGCCTCCCGTTTGTTGTATGTGGTCCTAGATGTGTGTATTACCTGTTTGTGTGTTCTATGTGGTCCTAGATGTGTGTATTACCTGCTGGTGTGTTGTATGTGGTCCTAGATGTGTGTATTACCTGCTGGTGTGTTGTATGTGGTCCTAGGTGTGTGTATTACCTGCTGGTGTGTTGTATGTGGTCCTAGATGTATGTATTACCTGCTGGTGTGTTGTATGTGGTCCTAGATGTATGTATTACCTGCTGGTGTGTTGTATGTGGTCCTAGATGTGTGTATTACCTGTTTGTGTGTTCTATGTGGTCCTAGGTGTGTGTATTACCTGCTTGTGTGTTCTATGTGGTCCTAGGTGTGTGTATTACCTGCTGGTGTGTTGTATGTGGTCCTAGATGTGTGTATTACCTGTTTGTGTGTTCTATGTGGTCCTAGGTGTGTGTATTACCTGCTTGTGTGTTCTATGTGGTCCTAGATGTGTGTATTACCTGCTGGTGTGTTGTATGTGGTCCTAGATGTGTGTATTACCTGCTGGTGTGTTGTATGTGGTCCTAGATGTGTGTATTACCTGCTGGTGTGTTGTATGTGGTCCTAGATGTATGTATTACCTGCTTGTGTGTTCTATGTGGTCCTAGATGTGTGTATTACCTGCTTGTGTGTTCTATGTGGTCCTAGATGTGTGTATTACCTGCTGGTGTGTTGTATGTGGTCCTAGATGTGTGTATTACCTGCTTGTGTGTTCTATGTGGTCCTAGATGTATGTATTACCTGCTTGTGTGTGGTATGTGGTCCTAGATGTATGTATTACCTGCCTGTGTGTATTATGTGGTCCTAGATGTGTGTATTACCTGCTTGTGTGTATTATGTGGTCCTAGGTGTGTGTATTACCTGCTGGTGTGTTGTATGTGGTCTTAGATGTATGTATTACCCGTTTGTGCGCTGTATTTGGTCCTAGATGTTTGTATTACCTGCTTTGTATATAGTATATGGGTTTGTGTTGTCGGGTCGATTGGCAATATCGGTAGAGGGTCGGACGCCATGCTTTGCAGCATAGAGTTACGGCCTCTTACAGTCTGAGTTCAAATCCCGCTGAGGTTAACATTGCCTTTCATCCTTACGGGGTTGATAAAATAAAGTACCAGTAATACATTGGGTTATTGCTGGCCTTGTGCTAAAAAGTAGAAGTAATTATACTATTATAATTCTTTATACTACTGTGAATAAAAGACTTTCTCTCGCAGCACAGAATGGTTTGTTTCCTAAAAACAATAATATATAATATACTTTGAACTAAATGAAATGTATTTCTATAAACTGCATTAAGACCAAAATACTGAGAATGTTTTTATCACTTACCTTGGTGTGATGTTTGTCCGTGTTCAATATATATATATATTAAATATACAGATATATATAGATATATATATAGATATATACCGATATATGCAGATATATAAATGAGTTTTGTTTTGGTTTCCCTGTTTCTTTTCTGGTGCAAAGTTAGCAATTATAACGCAACGAGATCAACATCAATAATATAATATAATGTTGATTCACACACACACATATATATATAAATATATATTATTATATATGTATATATATATGATGTTGACGTTAAAATATATATATATAATGAAAATTAAGGCGAAGGTGGTTGAAGATTGTCCCACTAAAATTTCAATTTAGGTTTCAAAACCTAATTTATTTTCTCTCTGGTGATTAATTGCTTCTGCTCTTTTTTTAAATCAATTATAATAATGAGTGGTGGTCTCCTACAATCCCAACGATCAGTGGTTGCTCGGGAGCTGTTAGCTGCTGTTGGTGGTGTTTTTATGGTAGTAAACAGCTCGGGGTGGACAGGCAAGATAATATAATCGAATAGATCGATAGAGAAATAGGTATATATATATATATATATATATATATATATATATATATATATATATATATATATATATATATATATATATATATATATATATATAGGTAGGTAAATAGACAGATAGGTAGGTAGGTAGGTAGATCTGTAGGTAGGTAGATAGGTAGGTGGGTAGATCTGTAGGTAGGTAGATATAGATAGGTAGGTAGATCTGTAGGTAGGTAGATAGGTAGGTGGGTAGATCTGTAGGTAGGTAGATAGATAGGCAGGTGGGTAGATAGGTAGGTAGGTAGATAGGTAGGTAGGTAGATAAATAGATAGGTAGATATGTAGATAGGTAGATAGGTAGGTAGATAGGTAGGTAAATAGGTAAATAGGTAAATAGATAAATAGAGATAGGTAGATAGATAGGTAGGTAGATAGGTAGGTAAGTAGGTAGGTAGGTAGGTAGGTAGGTATGTAGGTAGGTAGACAGGTAGATAGGTAGGTAGGTATGTAGGTAGATCCCTCTGAGTGTGTAAAGATCACGGGTGGACAAGACCAGCCAGGCAAGATAATTGAGTGACTAAGGTAGGTAAAATCCCTCTGGTATCATGATATTATTTCCAATGTCGTGTCTAGGGCTATAATAATAATAAGATAGAATTGATGGCTTGCTGATGTTGGTGGCTTTTCCTATCGTTTCAAACGTCTGTTGTGAAGCCGACCATAACTCTACATCTGCCAGTTGTTGACATTTTAGAAACTCTTCTCATTTTTACACTCAAAAACTGAGCTGCCTCCTCCTTCGTCTATATCTATCTCTCTATCTATCTCTTTTCTCTCTAATAACCTTTACTCTCTCTCTCTCTTTCTATTCAAACACGTTGCACTGTTTCTCCCCCCCTCTCTCAATATCTATCTCTTTATCTATTTTCTCTCGTTACTCCCTTTCTCTCTTACCCGTTTCTTTCCTCCTCCTCCTCCAGCCACACCCACTCCCTCTATCTATCTCTTTCTCTATATTTTCTCTCTATTTATCTTTTACTCTCTTCTCATCCGACTCTCTTTCACTTTAAATCTCTTATTTACACTCACAAATGTGCACACATAGACATATATATATATATATGTATATACATACATGTATATATATATATATATATACATACATGTATATATATATATATATATATATATATATATATATATATATAGTGTGGTTCACCAATGGGTATATATATATATATATATATATATATATATATATATATATACATACAGATACACCTATATACACACTTATACATACACATACACAGCGACACACAAACAAGCACACACATATGTACACGTGTATATATATATATATAAACCCATACACATAGATACATGCATTGTTTTACATATCGTATTTCTCTCTAATAATTCCCCCTCTCCCTATTACTTCATTTCTCAATCTCTCCTCCTCCTTTCTCTTTCGTTTAAACCTTGCGCGTGACCTGTTAGAAATAGCAGCCAAATCCCCCCCTAAATAACACATTACAGAAGGACGGCACACTGGGTGATGATAATATATTCAATACGATTATAATATATTCTATATATAAGAAGGCGAGATGGTCGTGGTTAGAAAAAAACTCCCTATATTCATAAGATCTGTTTGTTCAAGACCAGCCTAGGGTTAAACAACATCTAGTTAAACGGACCAACCAGTGGTTGCCCGAATTACTAGTAATAGCAGCAAAATCACCCTCATAGCGTTCGAAAGGTTTACCAGATTTACAGTATAAAATATTAAAATCTATCGTAAATAGACATTGATGGTTCGATTCCTCCCTCCTCTCTCTCCTCTCTCTTCTCTCTCTCTCTCTCCTATCTCTCCCCTCTACTGTTAGTCTTTCTACCTTCTTTTTTCTCTCTCTTTCTTTCTTTCTTTCTTTCTTTCTTTCTATTCTCTTCAAACTCATTCCCTTCTTCTACCACTACCACTACTACTACCACTACTACCACCACCAACATTACTACTACTACCACTACTACTACTACCACCACCAACACTACTGCTGCTGCTGCTACTACTACTACTACTACTACTACTGCTGCTGCTGCTGCTGCTGCTGCTGCTGCTATTCATTCACTCAGGCATTCATTCTCTACCCCCGCCCCTACTCATTGCACTCCATTATACTTAATTCCACCTTCTACCTATTTATCTACCTATCTCTATATCTATCTATCTACCTATATACATCTATCTATCTATCTATATCTACCTATCTATCTACATACACACTTCACATTCTCACCCTCCACCCCTTTCTCTTTATCTCTTAGTCTTTTAACTGCAAGTCACCTCCCACTCAAACTCATTCTCTGTCCTTCCCCTTCTCCCTATCTCTCCCCTACTCCTACTCTCTATTTCCATAAACTACTCACTCATTATCGATAAGTCTTTGTAAGAGAATACAGAGATAGACAGATCGATCAGACACAAACAGCGTAACGTCACAATTCCTTTCTTCTCCCTCCCTATCTCTCTGCACTGGCAGTATCGGTAGAGGGTCGGGCGCCATGCTTTGCAGCATAGAGTTACGGCCCTTGCCATTCTGAGTTCAAATCCCGCCGAGGTTAACTTTGCCTTTCATCCTTACGGGGTCGATAAAATAAAGTACCAGTAATGCACTGGGTAATTGCTGGCCTTGTGCCAAAAGAAGAGACAAATATTATTGTAGAAGGCGCCTAGCTTAGTGGTTAGAGTGTTCAGCTGAAGATCGTAAAGCCGTGAGTTTGATTTCTGTAGCCTCGTATTGACACCAATGCTTTGTAAGTGAAATTAGACCGACGGAAACTGTGTGGATGCCTGCTATATATATAGTAGTAATAATTGTTTCTACTTTTGGCACAAGGCCAGTAATTACCCCAGTGCATTACTGGTACTTTATTTTATCGACCCCGTAAGGATGAAAGGCAAAGTTAACCTCGGCGGGATTTGAACTCAGAATGGCAAGGGCCGTAACTCTAAGCGTCAAAGAATGGCGCCCGACCCTCTACCGATACTGCCAATCCATATAGTAGTGATAATTATTTCTACTTTTGGCACAAGGCCAGCAATTATCCCAGTGCATTACTGGTACTTTATTTTATCGACCCCGAAAGGATGAAAGGCAAAGTTAACCTCGGCGGGATTTGAACTCAGAATGGCAAGGGCCATAACTCTATGTCTCAAAGCATGGCGTCCGACGTTCTACCGATACTGCCAATTCACCGCCCTTGTAGTAGTAATAATAAATACAAAAACCAAAATCCAGATCATGTCTTTTCCTAACCTTCACACACTACTCATACATCAACCTGTTCTCTCCTTATCTGGACTTTACTGGTGAAAGACTTCCGTCCGAAAAGTTGAACCCCCCTCCACTTCATCCTAGCAAGATCTTGATATAACTGTATTTTTGCGTTCTTGTGTTTGTTTTGTTCCATTTATTAACTATTTGGTGACCATCTCCTTCTATCTGCCACAGGGATACAACAGGGTGACTTGCTCGGACCTGCACTTTTTGCTCTGGGCATTGATGACGTCACCAAGTTGGGAGTTGACCTAGATCTGAATGTCTGGTATCTGGATGATGCTTGCTTGGGGGTCCTCCAGACAAGGTCCTTGCAACTGCGAAGACGATGATTGGGGAGCTGGGCCGTATGGGCCTTCACGTCAACAGCTCCAAATGCGAGCTCTGACTCCTCAACCAACCAGCTTCACACCAAGAGACTGTTCATCTGTTCACAGAGTCTCCCCCCCCCCCCCCATCGAGGTTTCTCCCCGATCGGCGTGGTGCTCCCTTGGGGCCCCAGTTACTGACCAAGTTTTCGAGTTCATCTTTCAATCTAAGTTAGCTAACCTCAAGCAGCTTTTAAAAACCCTTGAAGTCATTGAGTCTCACCAAGTTTTTTTCATTCTCCGGAATTATCTGTCAATCAATAGGTTGTTGTATTTCCTTAGAGTTAGTCCCTCTTACAAAGTCTCGTCGTTTCTCCAACACTTCGACGACCTAATATTCAGTGAGCTCGAAGGTTTGGTCAATGTCCGACTCTCTCCAGAGTCCCGCGACCAAGCCGCCTTACGCAAACGGTTTTGAGGTTTCGGTTTGCGTAAGTGTACTTCGTTGTCCCTACCTTGCATTCTTTCCTCCATCCACGCCTGCTCCTCTTTGGTGGGTGACATCTTTTCCTTCCTAACTTGGACTAGTTCCACCAGGGAGTTGGATGAAGCTTTACTACAGTGGAGAGAGCTGGGTTTGTCAGTGACAGTTAGTTATGAGGATAGACTGAAGCTGAGAGTATGGGACAATCTGCGTTCGAGGGAGACTTTCAACTCTCTCTTTGATTTTTCCGATCAATTTTCTAGGTGTCGCTTACTTTCTGCTAGCGCAAAGTTCTCGGGGGACCGGATCGATGCCCTTCCTGTGGCCAACATTGGTGGCCATCTCAGTCAGGACGAACTCCGCATCTCCATTGCACTTTGTGGAGGTCTGAGATGTTGCTGCGGTAGGTCCCTCGACTCCACAGGTTTACATGGTTTGTCCTGCTGCCTGAATGCTGGTCGTTTTGCCCGTCACACCGAGCTAAACCTGATAATCAAACGGGCCCTGGCTCGGGTAAATATCCCCCACAGTTCTGGAGCCGGCTGGTTTCTCCAGAAGTGATGGGAAGAGACCAGACGGTCTTACCCTTTGTCCCTGGGTGAGAACTAGGTGTCTCGTCTAGGACGTCACAGTCAGTGGCTCTTATGCTCCCTCCCACATCATAGACGCCGCAGTGAATGTGGGGGGTTACTGCTTCCGTTGCTGAACGGAATAAAATTCGGAAATACCAGGACTTATCAAATAATTATTTTTTCCAGCCGAGACGTTTGGTGGAGTTGTGCCGCTGACAGCGAAGTTCTTGTCATCACTGACAGCTCACCTTACTGAGGTGTTAGGTGATACCCGTAAGGGTGCCTGGTTATTTCAGTGCCTTGCCTCACCTTACTGAGGTGTTAGGTGATACTTGTGAGGGTGCCTGGTTATTTCAGTGTCTTAACCTTGCCATCACCTGTGGTAATGTTGGCAGTGTGTTGGCTTGCCTGAAAGTGTGTAGTTAACCCCTAAGGTGTGAGGTGCGGCCGCTTATCACACCTGGTAGTAAATTGCCCCCCCCCCCTTCTTTCTTCTTTTCTTCATCATTTTTGTTCGATGAATTTGTATTATTATATTTTTATACACGGTTTAGACATTATATTTGTCCTTCTGAAATATAATGTAATAACATTATAAATTGCTCGCAATTTATATATGTTATTTATGTATTTGTTTAAAACATATTTGCAACGCTATTCTACTGTGAATTTATACAACTAATAAATATATATATATATATATATATATACGGAGAGAGTATGTGTGTGTGTTTGTGTTCACATTTACTGTTTGGTTATATCCTGTAAAAGAAGTTCAACAAAATATATAGCAGACACGATTTCTGTCTAACCAGTTCGATTCACAGAGATTGAATGACCGTTAAGCTATGGTAAATCACATTTAACTAAGATGCCGGCCAATGAGATCGAACTCAGGAACTCATGATTGCAAGGCAAATTTCTTAAGCATTCAGTTACGCCTACAAAACACCACCCATTGACACCATGTCTACTATTTTCGTGTTTCACCGGTTTTAATATTTCACACAAAGTTATGTCCCCTTAGAGGGAAACTCTTATTTTTTTTATTTGTTTGAAAATCTTTTCAAAATGTTTCGGTATTAAATCATAACTTAAATTTTTCCTTTTTCTTTCTACATTAGACAATTTATGTATGTAAACCATTAGTAATTTAGTCTATATATATATATATACCTATTGTATATATATATATATCTTCTTGTGAAAAATAACTTTATATTAACAATGAAGCCTGGCAGCAGCAAAAGAGGGAAAAGCAAAGGTACTTTACTGAAATAATTTCCTATTTTTCTCTTCTCTATTGTGATATCTGGAAAACTTGTTTCGGTATATATATATATATATATATATATATACACACACACACACACACACGCCGCATTTATACGCAAACCGCACATTATTTACATCCGTATACAGTAAAGACAACAGGGACTGCGTAAATATGTATGAATTTACACATGTAAACATACCAATCTAACGTATTTCACTGCAAATTGGAAAAACAATGATAGATCACATGTATATATATAATTTACTTAATTACATAATAAACAACAAAATATAATTATTCCATTACCAAACGTTTCAAGAAACTATACAATTCTTACAGAAACGTCCAGCTCGTTCGTCAGATAAAAAAATATATATAGAGGTGGCGAATTAGCAGAGTTGTTAGAATGCTTTGAGTTTTCCTTCCGACTTTCTGCGCTCAAAAACACGCCGGGGTTATCTTTTGAGATAATAAAAGAACCAGTTTAGTTCTGGAATCAATTTTTCATCTCTCTCTCTCTCAGAAATCGGTTATGTTCCGACATGGAGAGGTGATGGGTTCTGCTAGGTTTTCAAAAATTGTCATCAGAGTGGGATTTACGTATAAGCTAAACAAGCTATAGCTTCGGGCTCCTACTTTCTTGGGACCCCGAAAAAATTGAAAAAAAAAACTGTGTACATTTCCAAAATATAAGATAAAAAAGAACTAAAATAATGCATTAGTTTTAAACAGTTTTCTGCTTTAATATTGAACGTTTTGCAGTTTTTATAACATATAAAGGACCCCATTATCTTAAATAGCTTAGGACCTCATCAAATCTAAATCCGGCCCTGATCGTCATATGTCACTACAGTGTCACTACAGCTTCATTAGGAGATACGAGTACATACATAATATATATATATATAGTTATGTAATAAACAACATAAGGCGATTATTCCATTTACCAGTGGTTTCTTACAAGCAAAAAATTTTGCTTTCAATCCTCAGAATGAAAAAATCCTGGTCTGTTTATTGAATTTGGATTCTAAAATCCAAATTCAATAAACAGACCAGGATTTTTTCATTCTGAGGATTGAAAGCAACATTTTTTGCTTTTAAGAAACCACTGGTAAATGGAATAATCACCTTATGTTGTTTATTACATAACTATTAAGCTCTGTTACCTACATAGAGCACTCTTTTTTCCTGGACTTTTCCGACGGAATTACTTCATTTACACACACACACACACATATATATATATATATATATATATACACACACAAACATATGTATGTGCGTTGCCCGCATATATATATATATACATATGAAAAAATGTCGTATTTTACAAAAATAATATAAAAAATTGGAAGGACGTAGGTGGAGAAGTTAAAACAGCTCAAAATACAGTAATTTATTATAATAAACAGCATGTGTACAAAATACTATTGTGTTAAAAATAATAATTATGTATGAAGCAAATTATTCATTAAACTAAATACGTTTTTATATTAGATGTTGATTTACAGACGTTTCGTCCCCTTCTGAGACTCCCTCCCCCCTCTCTCTTTCTCTATATATATATAGAGAGAGAGAGAGTCACACTCTACTATCCCAAGTATTGAGTACTCTGTTGAATAATAGTCTAACTAGTTTAAAACAGGTTTAATCCTCATATATATATACATGCACACACACATACAGTATATGCATATACATATTTATTAACCCGCCATTGAACCACACTGGCATTTGGTTGGACAATACATGCGTACCTTGGCGCCTTGTGCGTGAAGGAACGTATATCCTATTACTATTTATATATACATATGTATTTATATATATACATACATATATATATATATATATACATATATATATATATGCATATACAATATATTAATAAATGGAAACTATATTTATAAAACCATAATTATTATTTTATATATATTTCAAGGGCGACCAAGGTAAATTATGGTGCGCTTTCATCAAATAAAATACAGATTTGTTATATAAATATATATATATATATACATATATATATGTAGGAGGTGAGTTGAAATGCGCATAATAAAATACTTGGAACTCTTTTAACCATCTTTTGATCTTATATTATACATATATATATATACACACATATATATATATATATGATGGCTGCCTCCTCGTTATCGAGTATGGCTATTGCACGATATACCATTATTAATTAATTATTAATTCTATTGTGCAATGCCTGTGCGTGAAAATATTTTTTAAAGTGAGTAAAGACTGTGCACTGAGCCAATCCCACTCTCTGAGCGACAGTAGCTATAACATCAGAAAAGATCAACATCATCGGTTACTACTGAGCCGCGGGTTTTATGTCGGAGTTATCCCAGCTTCCTGAGTTGCATTTTAGAAGAATGCCCTGACAAAAGGCTAGGGGTCCTTCACTCCCAGTGGTTTAACCGCGCGATCAGGTGTCCAGCCCGACTATTTCTATGTCCCTGTGCATATACATATGTACATGTGTATATACATAATTACACACTTTTGGATGGCCGTTGACTCGTATGAGTTCTTCCACCCTTTGTCAGGTTTTGTTTTTTGTCCTGCAGGGTGTTCAAAATCACCCTCCTTACCAAGTAAACTTGGTGGGGTTGCTGGTTGTTTAGTCGCCGAAGACCCGACCATGCGACAGGTTGTACTGGGTTACATGTTACCAGTAGCACTCAAGAGTGACCCG
>OZ024759.1:9156330-9341330 GCA_964016885.1 Eledone cirrhosa | reverse complement strand
CTTCCAAGACGACCAACAAAAAATGCTCTCCGCTTTGGTTTGTACCCTTGTACCAAATATTGACATTATCTTTATTATTATTATTAACACCTCCACCTCTTCCAGTGTTGCTGACCTTGAGACTTCATCACCCACTTATTCCTGATAGGGTCGTGGGGGGCAGAGTCTCTTGTGTCTAAATTAGAGACTATTTATTAGGTGGATTGGCAGTATTGGTAGAGGGTCGGACGCCATGCTTTGACGCATAGAGTTACGGCCCTTGCCATTCTGAGTTCAAATCCCGCCGAGGTTAATTTTGCCTTTCATCCTTAGAGGGTCGAGAAAATAAAGTACCAGTAATACACTGGGGTAATTGCTGGCCTTGTGCCAAAAGTAGAAACAATTATTAACGATTGTTGGATTGTCAGAATCGTTAGAGCATTGGACAAAATGCTGTGTCTCATTTAGTTATGCTAATGGTGGACAGAATTAGAGTTCAAATCCTGCTGAGGTTAGCTTTGCTTTCTACCCTTATTTGGTTGATAAAATAAAGCACCAGTAATTCACTGGGGTTGATTCAATTAACTTTCCTCTTCCCCATAAATTGTTGGCCTTGTGTCTGGGGTCGGACGCCATGCTTTGCAGCAAAGAGTTACGGCCCTTTATGGTCTCAGTTCAAATCCTGCCGAGGTTAACTTTGCCTTTCATCCTTACGGGGATCGAGAAAATAAAGTACCAGTAATACACTGGGATAATTACTGGCCTTGTGCCAAAAGTAGAAACAATTATTAATGATTGTTGGATTGTCAGAATCGTTAGAGCATTGGACATTTAGTTATGCTAATGGTGGACAGAATTAGAGTTCAAATCCTGCCGAGCTTAACTTTGCCTTTCATCCTTACGGGGATCGATAAAGTAAAGTACCAGTAATACACTGGGATAATTGCTGGCCTTGTGCCAAAAGTAGAAACAATTATTAAAGAGAGATAAATTGGCAAAATCATTAGTGTGGCATTTAGTTACAGCTATTTATGTTCTGAGTTCAAATTCCATCAAGGTTAACTTCCAAGGTTGATAGAATAAAGTACTAGGATCTGTATATTTGACTTTACCTTTCCACCAAAATTGCTGGCCTTGTGCCTAATTTAGAAACCATTATGAAGTGGCAGTGGATTGACACAATTGTTAGGAAGACAGATAAAATGACTAAAGCCATTGGTTCTTTACATTCTGAGTTTCAAATCCCGCCGCTGTTTGTCAACTCTGCCTTTCATCTTTTCGAGGTTGGTAAAATGAAGTACCAGTCATGTCCTTGGGTTGAGTTAATTGACTCCCCCACGCCCCCAATTACTGGCCTTGTGCCTAAATTGAAATTATTATTAACAACTTGACATTTCTTGACAGTTTATATTCCCCTCTTTCATTTTAAACAAGAAATTGGTGGATGTTAAAAGTGTTTCTTTAGATAACTATCAAGAATGTTTTTAATTTAAAAAAAAAAAAAGTTTTTGTTTTCTAATTTTCAAGCAGTTTATATTTTGATGCAAATATTAATTTTATTAAAATATTTAATGAAAAAGGTTATGTTAATATTTTTATGCTAATTACAATTTTTTAAATAATTTTAATTTAATGCTAATTCTACTTTTGAGGATATTCCCTCCTCATTTTTTCTTACAACATTTTATTTTATTTTTTTTTCATTTCAGAATTAACATTTTTTAAAATTATTAATAATAGCCTTATCTATGGTCGTGACTGTGGTATGGCTGTTTAAGGGGTTCACTTTGCTGGGTTGCCATTGTGTGGAATCTTGGGTATTATTTACCTTGTGAGGGAAATTAGGGAGACGGAAGGTACACATGTCTGTGGAATACTACACTATACCTACACTGTAATATAAGATGGACTCTACCTGGAATTCAAAGGGCCATCTTTGTTGTGTTAAATCTCCCTGAGACTTACATTGAAGGTACACATGTCTGGAATGCTCAGCCACTTGCACATTAATCTCACAAGCAGGCTGTACAGTTGACCAACTAGAACACTCTTGTATACACTGGCAATGGAGTCAGTAGAGGCTTGTGACAGACTGAAGTGTGAGTGTGACCTCATACTGATCAGTTGAGTGGACTAGAGATTGGAGTGCGACATTACACTCATCAGTTGAGTGGGGGAGGTTAGAGTATGAGTGGCTTTTTGGTTGTGGACAAAGCTAAAGTTTGATAGTTTTTTATTTGTTTATATATTTTTTACATATTCTACACACACACACACACACACACACACACACAAGGGTCAGCTGAAAAGTCCATAGTCTGACCAAGATACTCTCATGGAAGGACCAAATGAGGTTTATTTTTCAACATGGTCCCTGGAAAGAAGCAATACAGTTATTAAGAAGAAGAGTTATAATTAATGCATGCAAGATTTCACTGCTTTAGCATCACTCCTTCATAGTCAGCCTATGAACTTTTCAGCAAACCCTCATAATTCTACACTTGTGTATGTATATAATATATATATATATATAATTCTATATGTATGTATATTATATATATATATACATATATATAATTCTATATGTATGTATATTATATATATATATATATATATATAATCCTACATGTATGTATATTATATATATATATATATATATATATATATATATATATCTAATTCTACATGTATGTATATAATATATATATATCTATATCTAATTCTACATGTGTGTATATAATATATATATGTATGTATATAATATATATATATATGTAACTCTACATGTATGTATATAATATATATATATGTAACTCTACATGTATGTATAATATATATATATATGTAACTCTTCATGTATGTATAAAATATATATATATATATATGTAACTCTTCATGTATGTATATAATATATATATGTGTAACTCTACATGTATGTATAAAATATATATATATATGTAACTCTTCATGTATGTATATAATATATATATATGTAACTCTACATGTATGTATATAATATATATATATGTAACTCTACATGTATGTATAATATATATATATGTGTAACTCTACATGTATGTGTATAATATATATATATATGTGTAACTCTACATGTATGTATATAATATATATATATTTCTAACTCTACATGTATGTATAATATATATATATATATCTAATTCTACATGTATGTATAATATATATATATCTAATTCTACATGTATGTATAATATATATATATGTAACTCTACATGTATGTATAATATATATATATCTAATTCTACATGTATGTATATAATATATATATATATGTAACTCTACATGTATGTATAATATATATATATATGTAACTCTACATGTATGTATAATATATATATATATGTAACTCTACATGTATGTATAATATATATATATCTAATTCTACATGTATATATATAATATATATATTTCTAACTCTACATCTATGTATAATATATATATATATGTAACTCTACATGTATGTATAATATATATATATATGTAACTCTTCATGTCTGTATAATATATATATATATATATAAACGTTTGTATATGTATAATAAAGCCAAAACAATGCAGGTATGGACATAGAATAAAGAATGCAAATGCAAAAGATATTGTTGACAATTAGTCTTTTACCTTAGATTTATTTAAATGTCCTTAATTTTCAAGATAATATCTCATCTTCAGAGGGAAGTAAAGCTCTCAAACCAGTGTTCTACTATAGCATGACTTGGCAAGCTATTTAGAACACTGGTTTGAGAGCTTTACTTCCCTCTGAAGATGAGATATTATCTCGAAAATTAAGGACATTTAAATAAATCTAAGGTAAAAGACTAATTGTCAACAATATCTTTTGCATTTGCATTCGTTATTCTATGTCCATACCTGCATTGTTTTGGCTTTATTATACATATACAAACGTTTATACCTCATTACACAACGCTTCAAGTCAACTATAACCTCCTCCATATATATATATGTAACTCTACATGTATGTATAATATATATATATATCTAATTCTACATGTATGTATAATATATATCTATCTAATTCTACATGTATGTATATAATATATATATATCTAATTCTACATGTATGTATAATATATATATATATATCTAATTCTACATGTATGTATAATATATATCTATCTAATTCTACATGTATGTATATAATATATATATATTTCTAACTCTACATGTATGTGTAATATATATATATCTAATTCTACATGTATGTATAATATATATCTATCTAATTCTACATGTATGTATATAATATATATCTATATCTAATTCTACATGTATGTATATAATATATATCTATATCTAATTCTACATGTATGTATATAATATATATATATATGTAACTCTACATGTATGTATAATATATATATATATGTAACTCTACATGTATGTATAATATATATATATCTAATTCTACATGTATGTATATAATATATATATATATATATAACTCTACATGTATGTATAATATATATATATATGTAACTCTACATGTATGTATAATATATATATATCTAATACTACATGTATGTATAATATATATATATATATCTAATTCTACATATATGTATATAATATATATATATGTAACTCTACATGTATGTATAATATATATATATATGTAACTCTACATGTATGTATAATATATATATATATGTAACTCTACATGTATGTATAATATATATCTATCTAATTCTACATGTATGTATATAATATATATATATCTAATTCTACATGTATGTATATAATATATATATATATCTAATTCTATATGTATGTATAATATATATATATCTAATTCTACATGTATGTATAATATATATATATCTAATTCTACATGTATGTATAATATATATATATATATCTAATTCTACATGTATGTATAATATATATCTATCTAATTCTACATGTATGTATATAATATATATATATCTAATTCTACATGTATGTATAATATATATATATATGTAACTCTACATGTATGTATAATATATATATATATATCTAATTCTACATGTATGTATATATATATATATCTATCTAATTCTACATGTATGTATATAATATATATCTATCTAATTCTACATGTATGTATAATATATATCTATCTAATTCTACATGTATGTATATAATATATATCTATCTAATTCTACATGTATGTATATAATATATATATATCTAATTCTACATGTATGTATAATATATATATATCTAATTCTACATGTATGTATAATATATATATATATATCTAATTCTACATGTATGTATAATATATATATATATATCTAATTCTACATGTATGTATAATATATATATATATATATAATTCTACATATATGTATAATATATATATATATATCTAATTCTACATATATGTATAATATATATATATATATATATAATTCTACATGTATGTATAATATATATATATATATATCTAATTCTACATGTATGTATAATATATATATATATATCTAATTCTACATGTATGTATAATATATATATATATATCTAATTCTACATGTATGTATAATATATATATATATATCTAATTCTACATGTATGTATATAATATATATATATCTAATTCTACATGTATGTATAATATATATCTATCTAACTCTACATGTATGTATAATATATATATATATATCTAATTCTACATGTATGTATAATATATATATATATATCTAATTCTACATGTATGTATAATATATATATATATATATATATCTAATTCTACATGTATGTATAATATATATATATATATTTAATTCTACATGTATGTATAATATATATATATATATCTAATTTTACATGTATGTATAATATATATATATCTAATTCTACATGTATGTATATAATATATATATATATATCTAATTCTACATGTATGTATATAATATATATATATATATATCTAATTCTACATGTATGTATATATATATATATCTATCTAATTCTACATGTATGTATATAATATATATCTATCTAATTCTACATGTATGTATAATATATATCTATCTAATTCTACATGTATGTATATAATATATATCTATCTAATTCTACATGTATGTATATAATATATATCTATCTAATTCTACATGTATGTATAATATATATCTATCTAATTCTACATGTATGTATATAATATATATCTATCTAATTCTACATGTATGTATAATATATATCTATCTAATTCTACATGTATGTATATAATATATATCTATCTAATTCTACATGTATGTATATAATATATATCTATCTAATTCTACATGTATGTATAATATATATATATCTATCTAATTCTACATGTATGTATAATATATATCTATCTAATTCTACATGTATGTATATAATATATATCTATCTAATTCTACATGTATGTATATAATATATATATATCTAATTCTACATGTATGTATAATATATATATATATATCTAATTCTACATGTATGTATAATATATATATATATATCTAATTCTACATGTATGTATAATATATATATATATATCTAATTCTACATGTATGTATAATATATATATATATATCTAATTCTACATGTATGTATAATATATATCTATCTAATTCTACATGTATGTATAATATATATCTATCTAATTCTACATGTATGTATAATATATATATATCTATCTAATTCTACATGTATGTATAATATATATCTATCTAATTCTACATGTATGTATATAATATATATATATCTACTTCTACATGTATGTATAATATATATATATCTAATTCTACATGTATGTATAATATATATATATATATATCTACTTCTACATGTATGTATATAATATATATATATATCTAATTCTACATGTATGTATAATATATATATATATCTAATTCTACATGTATGTATAATATATATATATATGTAACTCTACATGTATGTATAATATATATATATATATCTAATTCTACATGTATGTATAATATATCTAATTCTACATGTATGTATAATATATATATATCTAATTCTACATGTATGTATAATATATCTAATTCTTCATGTATGTATATAATATATATATATATATCTAATTCTACATGTATGTATAATATATATATATCTAATTCTACATGTATGTATATAATATCTATATATATATCTAATTCTACATGTATGTATAATATATATATATCTAATTCTACATGTATGTATAATATATATATATCTAATTCTACATGTATGTATAATATATATATATCTAATTCTACATGTATGTATAATATATATATATCTAATTCTACATGTATGTATAATATATATATATATTTCTAACTCTACATGTATGTATAATATATATATATATGTAACTCTACATGTATGTATAATATATATATATTTCTAACTCTACATGTATGTATAATATATATATATATATATCTACTTCTACATGTATGTATAATATATATATATCTAATTCTACATGTATGTATAATATATATATATATATCTAACTCTACATGTATGTATAATATATATATATCTAATTCTACATGTATGTATATAATATATATATATATATATCTAATTCTACATGTATGTATATAATATATATATATATATATCTACTTCTACATGTATGTATAATATATATATATCTAATTCTACATGTATGTATAATATATATATATATATCTAACTCTACATGTATGTATAATATATATATATCTAATTCTACATGTATGTATATAATATATATATATATATATCTAATTCTACATGTATGTATAATATATATATATATATCTACTTCTACATGTATGTATATAATATATATATATCTACTTCTACATGTATGTATAATATATATATATCTAATTCTACATGTATGTATTGTTCTAGCTCTTCCTCCCCCCGGCGACTTCATAGCCCTCGGTAAACAGACAAAATCTTCATCTGAGACCGAACTAAGGGTAACTTCTAGCAGTGCTGGCAAGAAATCAAGTTTGTCCAATGCTGACCGCAAACGTGAACCTGGTGCTGCCGTGCCAGTCAGTTTGGCTAAAAAACCCAAACTCCTCGGTGCTACTTTCACCCCCCTTGGACGTCCTTCAGAATTGGAGAAGAAAAGTTCTTCCATTGTCCAGATACCGATGTATGAAGAATCTGCCATTGAAGGTTTGTGTCTCTATTACATTGTCTTCATTCCTACATCTATCATCATCATCATCATTTCATTTTACGTCCGCTTCTCCCTGCTTGCAAGGGTGGGACGGGGACTGATTCTGGCTTGATTTCTACAGCTGGATGCCCTTCCTAACACCAACCTCAGTTACAGTGAGTGCTGGGTGCTTTTTTTGCCGTGGCACCTCCACGACCACTTTGCAGTGGAATGATAGGGACCCCAGTCCCTATCATCTCATTTCTACAGCTGAGTAAACTGGAGCAATGTGAAATAAAGTGTCTTGCTCAAGGACACAGTAAACTGGAGCAATGTGAAATAAAGTGTCTTGCTGAAGGACACAGTAGACTGGAGCAATGTGAAATAAAGTGTCTTGCTGAAGGACACAGTAGACTGGAGCAATGTGAAATAAAGTGTCTTGCTCAAGGACACAGTAGACTGGAGCAATGTGAAATAAAGTGTCTTGCTCAAGGACACAGTGGACTGGAGCAATGTGAAATAAAGTGTCTTGCTCAAGGACACAGTGGACTGGAGCAATGTGAAATAAAGTGTCTTGCTCAAGGACACAGTGGACTGGAGCAATGTGAAATAAAGTGTCTTGCTCAAGGACACAGTGGACTGGAGCAATGTGAAATAAAGTGTCTTGCTCAAGGACACAGTAAACTGGAGCAATGTGAAATAAAGTGTCTTGCTCAAGGAAACAACACATCACCCGGTCTGAGAATTGAACACACAACCTTTCGATTGCAAGGCCAATGCTCTAACCACTAAGCCATGTGCCTCCATCTATCTATATTATAAATGAAAAGCTCTGTCTCTCACACATATATTTAGAAGGAATGAAAAGGAGAGGTAATCTCTTCTTTTAACCCTTTAGCATTTAAACCGCCCGTATCTGGCCATAATTCTCTCACCTCTTCTTCTTCAAACAAGCTGTAACTGGCCATGCATAAATATCAAAATTTCATAGTTTCGATGTTATCTAAGGTAAAGCTTTTACTGTGACAATACAATAGTATATATAGAGTAATGTAAATGTTATGTGAGATATTATGTGAGGTAAAGCCTTTACTGTGAAAATACAATAGTATATATAGAGTAATGTAAATGTTATGTGAGATATTATTGAGGTAAAGCCTTTACTGTGAAAATACAATAGTATATATAGAGTAATGTAAATGTTATGTGAGATATTATGTGAGGTAAAGCCTTTACTGTGACAATACAATAGTATATATAGAGTAATGTAAATGTTATGTGAGGTAAAGCCTTTACTGTGAAAATACAATAGTAAATATAGAGTAATATAAATGTTATGTGAGATATTATGTGAGGTAAAGCCTTTACTGTGACAATACAATAGTATATATAGAGTAATGTAAATGTTATGTGAGGTAAAGCCTTTACTGTGAAAATACAATAGTAAATATAGAGTAATATAAATATGTGAGATATTATGTGAGGTAAAGCCTTTACTGTGACAATACAATAGTATATATATAGAGTAATGTAAATGTTATGTGAGGTAAAGCCTTTACTGTGAAAATACAATAGTATATATAGAGTAATATAAATGTTACGTGAGATATTATGTGAGGTAAAGCCTTTACTGTGAAAATACAATAGTATATATAGAGTAATGTAAATGTTATGTGGGATATTATGTTAGGTAAAGCCTTTACTGTGACAATACAATAGTATATATAGAGTAATGTAAATGTTATGTGAGGTAAAGCCTTTACTGTGAAAATACAATAGTATATATAGAGTAATATAAATGTTACGTGAGATATTATGTGAGGTAAAGCCTTTACTGTGAAAATACAATAGTATATATAGAGTAATGTAAATGTTATGTGAGATATTATGTGAGGTAAAGCCTTTACTGTGACAATACAATAGTATATATAGGGTAATGTAAATGTTATGTGAGGTAAAGCCTTTACTGTGAAAATACAATAGTATATATAGAGTAATATAAATGTTACGTGAGATATTATGTGAGGTAAAGCCTTTACTGTGAAAATACAATAGTATATATAGAGTAATGTAAATGTTATGTGAGATATTATGTAAGGTAAAGCCTTTACTGAGAAAATACAATAGTATATATAGAGTAATGTAAATGTTATGTGAGATATGTGAGGTAAAGCCTTTACTGTGACAATACAATAGTATATATAGAGTAATGTAAATTTTATGTGAGGTAAAGCCTTTACTGTGAAAATACAATAGTATATATAGAGTAATATAAATGTTACGTGAGATATTATGTGAGGTAAAGCCTTTACTGTGAAAATACAATAGTATATATAGAGTAATGTAAATGTTATGTGAGATATTATGTAAGGTAAAGCCTTTACTGAGAAAATACAATAGTATATATAGAGTAATGTAAATGTTATGTGAGATATGTGAGGTAAAGCCTTTACTGTGACAATACAATAGTATATATAGAGTAATGTAAATTTTATGTGAGGTAAAGCCTTTACTGTGAAAATACAATAGTATATATAGAGTAATATAAATGTTACGTGAGATATTATGTGAGGTAAAGCCTTTACTGTGAAAATACAATAGTATATATAGAGTAATGTAAATGTTATGTGAGATATTATGTAAGGTAAAGCCTTTACTGAGAAAATACAATAGTATATATAGAGTAATGTAAATGTTATGTGAGATATTATGTGAGGTAAAGCCTTTACTGTAACAATACAATAGTATATATAGAGTAATGTAAATGTTATGTGAGGTAAAGCCTTTACTGAGAAAATACAATAGTATATATAGAGTAATGTAAATGTTATGTGGGATATTATGTTAGGTAAAGCCTTTACTGTGACAATACAATAGTAAATATAGAGTAATGTAAATGTTATGTGAGATATTATGTGAGGTAAAGCCTTTACTGTGACAATACAATAGTAAATATAGAGTAATGTAAATGGTTAAGTTTGACATGCTTATAGTTTATTGCAAACTTAACAATCTGCAGGGTTAGAGGTAATAAGGTAGAGATCTGTTCATTACCATATTTCTAATGAAAGACACTACCTATAGCTTTCAAGGGTTATAAATGAATTTGTCATGAGCCACCCTGAAGCCACTGGTTTTCTTCTTTTAAATTGTTCACATTTAAATTGAAGCTTTTTGTTTCAACTTTATGTACATCTTCATCCTTTTAGTGGTGGTGGTGATAGTGGTGGTGATAGTAGTGGTGATAGTGGTGGTGGTGATAGTGATGGTGGTAGTGGTGGTGGTGGTGACAATGATGGTAGAGATGACATCGATGAGAGAAGGAAAATGAAGGTGATAGTGATGATAGCTTACAGCTGATGGTGGATTGGCAGTATCGGTAGAGGGTCGGACGCCATGCTTCGAAGCATAGAGTTACCTCCCTGTATGATCTGAGTTCAAATCACGCCGAGGTTAACTTTGCCTTTCATCCTTACGAGGTCGATAAAATAAAGTACCAGTAATGTACTGGGATAATTGCTGGCCTTGTGCCAAAAGTAGAAACACTTATATTATATAAAATAAAGTACCAGTAATGTACTGGGATAATTGCTGGCCTTGTGCCAAAAGTAGAAACACTTATATTATATAAAATAAAGTACCAGTAATGTACTGGGATAATTGCTGGCCTTGTGCCAAAAGTAGAAACACTTATATTATATAAAATAAAGTACCAGTAATGTACTGGAGTAATTGCTGGCCTTGTGCCAAAAGTAGAAACACTTATATTATATAAAATAAAGTACGAGTAATGTACTGGGTAATTGCTGGCCTTGTGCCAAAAGTAGAAACAATTATATTATATAAAATAAAGTACCAGTAATGCACTGGGTAATTGCTGGCCTTGTGCCTAAAGTAGAAACACTTATATTATATAAAATAAAGTACCAGTAATGTACTAGGATAATTGCTGGCCTTGTGCCAAAAGTAGAAACACTTATATTATATAAAATAAAGTACCAGTAATGTACTAGGATAATTGCTGGCCTTGTGCCTAAAGTCGAAACACTTATATTATATAAAATAAAGTACCAGTAATGTACTAGGATAATTGCTGGCCTTGTGCCAAAAGTAGAAACACTTATATTATATAAAATAAAGTACCAGTAATGTACTAGGATAATTGCTGGCCTTGTGCCAAAAGTAGAAACACTTATATTATATAAAATAAAGTACCAGTAATGTACTAGGATAATTGCTGGCCTTGTGCCTAAAGTCGAAACACTTATATTATATAAAATAAAGTACCAGTAATGTACTAGGATAATTGCTGGCCTTGTGCCTAAAGTAGAAACACTTATATTATATAAAATAAAGTACCAGTAATGTACTAGGATAATTGCTGGCCTTGTGCCAAAAGTAGAAACACTTATATTATATAAAATAAAGTACCAGTAATGTACTAGGATAATTGCTGGCCTTGTGCCTAAAGTCGAAACACTTATATTATATAAAATAAAGTACCAGTAATGTACTGGGGTAATTGCTGGCCTTGTGCCAAAAGTAGAAACACTTATATTATATAAAATAAAGTATCAGTAATGTACTGGGATAATTGCTGGCCTTGTGCCTAAAGTAGAAACACTTATCTATATATATATATATATATAAAACTGTGGTTGTCTGTCTGTCTATCGATTTTTGGCACACATCTCCTCTTAGAATCTCTCACGGAATTGCACCGAAATTGCTATACTTGTACATTGAGCCCTAGCGAAGACATCGGAAAAAAAAAAATTTCAAATTGACCCACCCTATGTGACGAAATCGAATATAATGTATCGATTTTTGAGCGTAAGTTATCAGTTATTTCCCTTTGTTCTGTTTACATTGAGCGTCTTACGTAAAAAATTACGCTGGCTTTCTCAGCGTTTAAAATGACATTGCTGCAAAATTCATCAGTTCGAACACTAAGCTTCCGTTTTGCTTCATTTCCATTTAAAAGCATTTTAAAACAATATTTTTACTTGAAAACAAGTCTATTTAAAGACTACGTAAAACAAGCAAATATTTCAGGCGTGCAGACAGACAGTCGTGCAGAGAGGTGATATAGGCGTGCAGACAGACATAACTGATAATTTGGTTACGCTAATGTTTTTCTCTGCGTTGCAGTGTTTACATTTTCGATCTTTGTTAATAAATAACCAGTGCAGTTTTTATCCCCAGCATCCTCTTTTGTTATAACATTCGGGTTATCGTTATGTTTTCTTAACTTCATAAGGAATATTGTTGGTTGAGGGAATATTAATCAAAAACACCACATGCAAGTCTGCACAGTAGACACTACAGTTTTTAAGCCAAGAAAGAAACTTAACATTGTAACTTTAACACAGCTACTGAGCGACCCCGAGCAACGCCGGGCTTTACTGCTAGTATTATATAAAATAAAGTACCAGTAATGTACTTGGATAATTGCTGGCCTTGTGCCAAAAGTAGAAACACTTATATTATATAAAATATAGTACCAGTAATGTACTGGGATAATTGCTGGCCTTGTGCCAAAAGTAGAAACACTTATATTATATAAAATAAAGTACCAGTAATGTACTGGGTAATTGCTGGCCTTGTGCCAAAAGTAGAAACACTTATATTATATAAAATAAAGTACCAGTAATGTACTGGAGTAATTGCTGGCCTTGTGCCAAAAGTAGAAACACTTATATTATATAAAATAAAGTACCAGTAATGTACTGGGATAATTGCTGGCCTTGTGCCTAAAGTAGAAACACTTATATTATATAAAATAAAGTACCAGTAATGTACTAGGATAATTGCTGGCCTTGTGCCTAAAGTAGAAACACTTATATTATATAAAATAAAGTACCAGTAATGTACTGTAGTAATTGCTGGCCTTGTGCCAAAAGTAGAAACACTTATATTATATAAAATAAAGTACCAGTAATGTACTGGGATAATTGCTGGCCTTGTGCCAAAAGTAGAAACACTTATATTATATAAAATAAAGTACCAGTAATGTACTGGGATAATTGCTGGCCTTGTGCCTAAAGTAGAAACACTTATATTATATAAAATAAAGTACCAGTAATGTACTAGGATAATTGCTGGCCTTGTGCCTAAAGTAGAAACACTTATATTATATAAAATAAAGTACCAGTAATGTACTGGAGTAATTGCTGGCCTTGTGCCAAAAGTAGAAACACTTATATTATATAAAATAAAGTACCAGTAATGTACTGGGATAATTGCTGGCCTTGTGCCTAAAGTAGAAACACTTATATTATATAAAATAAAGTACCAGTAATGTACTGGGGTAATTGCTGGCCTTGTGCCAAAAGTAGAAACAATTATTTTCTATTTAATCTTATGTTTCAGTTGATGCTGCTGATTTCCTGAGTGAAGTTCTTGATGCCTTTGATGATGACATGGAGAGGGTATATGGCCTGCTGTGTGGGGCAGTGAAGTCACTGCGGGCCAACCGATCCAAACCAGACCCCTGCTTCTACCTCAGTCTACTATACCTGGTCAGAGCTAAACCCAGAATCTTTCTCAGTGAACTCGTAACTGAGGTAGGTTAACTCTTAACAGGATTTACCTGGCTTTTTTGTTTGTTTGTTTTCTCATTTACTCTTTTATCTGTTCCAACCAATGAGATTGTGGCCATGCTGGGGCAGAGAGAGAGAGGGGTGGACAAACAATGAATTGCCGAAAATGGTGGGAATAGAGCCAGTGATGAATGTTGTGAAGAGAAATGGAATGAGATGGTTAAGTCATGTGTTGTAGGTGAAAGTGACTGGGGGAGCGGAGTAGAGCCAGTGATGAATGTTGTGAAGGGAAATGGAATGAGATGGTTAAGTCATGTGTTGTAGGTGAAAGTGACTGGGGGAGCGGAGTAGAGCCTGTGATGAATGTTGTGAAGAGAAATGGAATGAGATGGTTAAGTCATGTGTTGTAGATGAAAGTGACTGGGGGAGCGGAGTAGAGCCTGTGATGAATGTTGTGAAGAGAAATGGAATGAGATGGTTAAGTCATGTGTTGTAGATGAAAGTGACTGGGGGAGCGGAGTAGAGCCTGTGATGAATGTTGTGAAGAGAAATGGAATGAGATGGTTAAGTCATGTGTTGTAGTTGAAAGTGACTGGGTGAGAGGAGTAGAGCCTGTGATGAATGTTGTGAAGAGAAATGGAATGAGATGGTTAAGTCATGTGTTGTAGGTGAAAGTGACTGGGTGAGCGGAGTAGAGCCTGTGATGGTTGTTGTGAAGAGAAATGGAATGAGATGGTTAAGTCATGTGTTGTAGATGAAAGTGACTGGGTGAGAGGAGTAGAGCCTGTGATGGTTGTTGTGAAGAGAAATGGAATGAGATGGTTAAGTCATGTGTTGTAGGTGAAAGTGACTGGGTGAGCGGAGTAGAGCCTGTGATGGTTGTTGTGAAGAGAAATGGAATGAGATGGTTAAGTCATGTGTTGTAGATGAAAGTAACTGGGTGAGCGGAGTAGAGCCTGTGATGGTTGTTGTGAAGAGAAATGGAATGAGATGGTTAAGTCATGTGTTGTAGATGAAAGTGACTGGGTGAGCGGAGTAGAGCCTGTGATGGATGTTGTGAAGAGAAATGGAATGAGATGGTTAAGTCATGTGTTGTAGGTGAAAGTGACTGGGTGAGAGGAGTAGAGCCTGTGATGAATGTTGTGAAGAGAAATGGAATGAGATGGTTAAGTCATGTGTTGTAGATGAAAGTGACTGGGTGAGAGGAGTAGAGCCTGTGATGGTTGTTGTGAAGAGAAATGGAATGAGATGGTTAAGTCATGTGTTGTAGGTGAAAGTGACTGGGGGAGAGGAGTAGAGCCTGTGATGAATGTTGTGAAGAGAAATGGAATGAGATGGTTAAGTCATGTGTTGTAGGTGAAAGTGACTGGGGGAGAGGAGTAGAGCCTGTGATGAATGTTGTGAAGAGAAATGGAATGAGATGGTTAAGTCATGTGTTGTAGTTAAAATGACTGGGTGAGCGGAGTAGAGCCTGTGATGGTTGTTGTGAAGAGAAATGGAATGAGATGGTTAAGTCATGTGTTGTAGATGAAAGTGACTGGGTGAGCGGAGTAGAGCCTGTGATGGATGTTGTGAAGAGAAATGGAATGAGATGGTTAAGTCATGTGTTGTAGGTGAAAGTGACTGGGTGAGAGGAGTAGAGCCTGTGATGAATGTTGTGAAGAGAAATGGAATGAGATGGTTAAGTCATGTGTTGTAGATGAAAGTGACTGGGTGAGAGGAGTAGAGCCTGTGATGGTTGTTGTGAAGAGAAATGGAATGAGATGGTTAAGTCATGTGTTGTAGGTGAAAGTGACTGGGGGAGAGGAGTAGAGCCTGTGATGAATGTTGTGAAGAGAAATGGAATGAGATGGTTAAGTCATGTGTTGTAGGTGAAAGTGACTGGGGGAGAGGAGTAGAGCCTGTGATGAATGTTGTGAAGAGAAATGGAATGAGATGGTTAAGTCATGTGTTGTAGTTAAAATGACTGGGTGAGCGGAGTAGAGCCTGTGATGGTTGTTGTGAAGAGAAATGGAATGAGATGGTTAAGTCATGTATTGTAGATGAAAGTGACTGGGGGAGCGGAGTAGAGCCTGTGATGAATGTTGTGAAGAGAAATGGAATGAGATGGTTAAGTCATGTGTTGTAGATGAAAGTGACTGGGGGAGCGGAGTAGAGCCTGTGATGAATGTTGTGAAGAGAAATGGAATGAGATGGTTAAGTCATGTGTTGTAGATGAAAGTGACTGGGTGAGAGGAGTAGAGCCTGTGATGGATGTTGTGAAGAGAAATAGAATGAGATGGTTAAGTCATGTATTGTAGATGAAAGTGACTGGGGGAGCGGAGTAGAGCCTGTGATGAATGTTGTGAAGAGAAATGGAATGAGATGGTTAAGTCATGTATTGTAGATGAAAGTGACTGGGGGAGCGGAGTAGAGCCTGTGATGAATGTTGTGAAGAGAAATGGAATGAGATGGTTAAGTCATGTGTTGTAGATGAAAGTGACTGGGTGAGAGGAGTAGAGCCTGTGATGGATGTTGTGAAGAGAAATAGAATGAGATGGTTAAGTCATGTGTTGTAGGTGAAAGTGACTGGGGGAGCGGACTAGAGCCTGTGATGGTTGTTGTGAAGAGAAATAGAATGAGATGGTTAAGTCATGTGTTGTAGGTGAAAGTGACTGGGTGAGAGGAGTAGAGCCTGTGATGAATGTTGTGAAGGGAAATAGAATGAGATGGTTAAGTCATGTGTTGTAGGTGAAAGTGACTGGGTGAGAGGAGTAGAGCCTGTGATGGATGTTGTGAAGAGAAATAGAATGAGATGGTTAAGTCATGTGTTGTAGGTGAAAGTGACTGGGGGAGCGGACTAGAGCCTGTGATGGTTGTTGTGAAGAGAAATAGAATGAGATGGTTAAGTCATGTGTTGTAGGTGAAAGTGACTGGGTGAGAGGAGTAGAGCCTGTGATGAATGTTGTGAAGGGAAATGGAATGAGATGGTTAAGTCATGTGTTGTAGGTGAAAGTGACTGGGTGAGAGGAGTAGAGCCTGTGATGGATGTTGTGAAGAGAAATAGAATGAGATGGTTAAGTCATGTGTTGTAGGTGAAAGTGACTGGGGGAGCGGACTAGAGCCTGTGATGGTTGTTGTGAAGAGAAATAGAATGAGATGGTTAAGTCATGTGTTGTAGGTGAAAGTGACTGGGTGAGAGGAGTAGAGCCTGTGATGAATGTTGTGAAGGGAAATGGAATGAGATGGTTAAGTCATGTGTTGTAGGTGAAAGTGACTGGGTGAGAGGAGTAGAGCCTGTGATGGATGTTGTGAAGAGAAATAGAATGAGATGGTTAAGTCATGTGTTGTAGGTGAAAGTGACTGGGGGAGCGGACTAGAGCCTGTGATGGTTGTTGTGAAGAGAAATAGAATGAGATGGTTAAGTCATGTGTTGTAGGTGAAAGTGACTGGGTGAGAGGAGTAGAGCCTGTGATGAATGTTGTGAAGGGAAATAGAATGAGATGGTTAAGTCATGTGTTGTAGGTGAAAGTGGCTGGGTGAGCGGAGTAGAGCCTGTGATGGATGTTGTGAAGAGAAATGGAATGAGATGGTTAAGTCATGTGTTGTAGGTGAAAGTGACTGGGTGAGAGGAGTAGAGCCTGTGATGAATGTTGTGAAGGGAAATGGAATGAGATGGTTAAGTCATGTGTTGTAGGTGAAAGTGACTGGGTGAGAGGAGTAGAGCCTGTGATGGATGTTGTGAAGAGAAATAGAATGAGATGGTTAAGTCATGTGTTGTAGGTGAAAGTGACTGGGGGAGCGGACTAGAGCCTGTGATGGTTGTTGTGAAGAGAAATAGAATGAGATGGTTAAGTCATGTGTTGTAGGTGAAAGTGACTGGGTGAGAGGAGTAGAGCCTGTGATGAATGTTGTGAAGGGAAATAGAATGAGATGGTTAAGTCATGTGTTGTAGGTGAAAGTGACTGGGTGAGAGGAGTAGAGCCTGTGATGGATGTTGTGAAGAGAAATAGAATGAGATGGTTAAGTCATGTGTTGTAGGTGAAAGTGGCTGGGTGAGCGGAGTAGAGCCTGTGATGGATGTTGTGAAGAGAAATGGAATGAGATGGTTAAGTCATGTGTTGTAGGTGAAAGTGACTGGGTGAGAGGAGTAGAGCCTGTGATGGATGTTGTGAAGAGAAATGGAATGAGATGGATAAGTCATGTGTTGTAGATGAAAGTGACTGGGTGAGAGGAGTAGAGCCTGTGATGAATGTTGTGAAGAGAAATGGAATGAGATGGTTAAGTCATGTGTTGTAGATGAAAGTGACTGGTTGAGCGGAGTAGAGCCTGTGATGGTTGTTGTGAAGAGAAATGGAATGAATGAGATGGTTAAGTCATGTGTTGTAGGTGAAAGTGACTGGGTGAGCGGAGTAGAGCCTGTGATGGTTGTTGTGAAGAGAAATGGAATGAGATAAGTCATGTGTTGTAGGTGAAAGTGACTGGGGGAGCGGAGTAGAGCCTGTGGTGAATGTTGTGAAGAGAAATGGAATGAGATGGTTAAGTCATGTGTTGTAGGTGAAAGTGACTGGGTGAGCGGAGTAGAGCCTGTGATGGTTGTTGTGAAGAGAAATGGAATGAGATAAGTCATGTGTTGTAGGTGAAAGTGACTGGGGGAGCGGAGTAGAGCCTGTGGTGAATGTTGTGAAGAGAAATGGAATGAGATGGTTAAGTCATGTGTTGTAGGTGAAAGTGACTGGGGGAGCGGAGTAGAGCCTGTGATGGTTGTTGTGAAGAGAAATGGAATGAGATGGTTAAGTCATGTGTTGTAGATGAAAGTGACTGGGTGAGCGGAGTAGAGCCTGTGATGGTTGTTGTGAAGAGAAATGGAATGAGATGGTTAAGTCATGTGTTGTAGGTGAAAGTGGCTGGGTGAGCGGTGTAGAGCCTGTGATGAATGTTGTGAAGAGAAATGGAATGAGATGGTTAAGTCATGTGTTGTAGATGAAAGTGACTGGGTGAGAGGAGTAGAGCCTGTGATGAATGTTGTGAAGAGAAATGGAATGAGATGGTTAAGTCATGTGTTGTAGGTGAAAGTGGCTGGGTGAGCGGAGTAGAGCCTGTGATGGATGTTGTGAAGAGAAATGGAATGAGATGGTTAAGTCATGTGTTGTAGATGAAAGTGACTGGGTGAGAGGAGTAGAGCCTGTGATGAATGTTGTGAAGAGAAATGGAATGAGATGGTTAAGTCATGTGTTGTAGGTGAAAGTGGCTGGGTGAGCGGAGTAGAGCCTGTGATGGTTGGGGCATTTGTTGAGGAAGGATGAAAGAATATATACACACAAAAAATAAATTTTAATACCATGCTCACATGTATTGAGTGCTGATTCAGTTAATGTTTGACTCTGTCTATATATCCTTATATATTTATTTAGGCCTTCTGCAGTCTGTTGAAACGGGATGTGTCAATAAATTTCAAAGCAAAAGGCAACCCACTTGTTTCAGTCTTGGCGTGTAATATTTTAATGGCAGCTTACAACGAGGATGACAGCTGGCCTGATGATTTTGTCAAGGTAAGTGGAATATGTCTCCTTTTCTCTCAACATTTCTACTGTGAACATGCAGCCATGGCTGTTTAAGGAATTTGCTGTTGTTTCATACAATACAGGCTGTTACATATTAAAACCCTTTTCATAGAAAACCAGCTCTGGTCTTATGAAACAAAATCATCCATTTTAACGGGCTCCTATTTAAATTAAAATCTTTCAATATAATTTCATATAAGAGTCATCATTACATCATCATCACCATTTAATGTCCACTTTCCCACGCTAGGATGGGTTAGACGAGTTTTCCTGTTGTGATACAAGCAAAACCAGATGACTATGTCTTGCTCATGCAGAACTGATTTTGGCATTGTTTCTACGGCCTGGATGTCCTCCCTAACACCAGCCATATTTACAGTGTGGACTGAGGTGGTGGAGGTGCATGGGGATAGGAGAGGTAGATATAGGGTAGGGGGGGCTGATTTATCTGGTGATGGGGTGAGTGTAGGACATAGGGGAAGGGTGGGGTATAGGACATAGGTGAAGGGTGGAGTGTAGGATATAGGTGAAGGGTGGGGTGTAGGACATAGGTGAAGGGTGGGGTGTAGGACATAGGTGAAGGGTTGAGTGTAGGACATAGGTGAAGGGTGGAGTGTAGGACATAGGGGAAGGGTTGAGTGTAGGACATAGGTGAAGGGTGGAGTGTAGGACATAGGTGAAGGGTGTAGTGTAGGACATAGGTGAAGGGTTGAGTGTAGGACATAGGTGAAGGGTGGGGTGTAGGACATAGGTGAAGGGTGGCGTATAGGACATAGGTGAAGGGTTGAGTGTAGGACATAGGTGAAGGGTGGCGTATAGGACATAGGTGAAGGGTGGCGTATAGGACATAGGTGAAGGGTTGAGTGTAGGACATAGTTGAAGGGTTGAGTGTAGGACATAGGTGAAGGGTGGGGTGTAGGACATAGGTGAAGGGTTGAGTGTAGGACATAGGTGAAGGGTTGAGTGTAGGACATAGGTGAAAGGTTGAGTGTAGGATATAGGTGAAGGGTTGAGTGTAGGACATAGGTGAAGGGTTGAGTGTAGGACATAGGTGAAGGGTGGCGTATAGGCCATAGGTGAAGGGTGGCGTATAGCACATAGGTGAAGGGTTGAGTGTAGGACATAGGTGAAGGGTTGAGTGTAGGACATAGGTGAAGGGTGGGGTGTAGGACATAGGTGAAGGGTAGGGTGTAGGATATAGGTGAAGGGTGGGGTGTAGGATATAGGTGAAGGGTGGCGTGTAGAACATAGGTGAAGGGTTGAGTGTAGGGCATAGGTGAAGGGTGGGGTGTAGGACATAGGTGAAGGGTGGGGTGTAGGACATAGGTGAAGGGTGGCGTATAGGACATAGGTGAAGGGTTGAGTGTAGGACATAGGTGAAGGGTGGGGTGTAGGACATAGGGTGGGGTGTAGGACATAGGTGAAGGGTTGAGTGTAGGACATAGGTGAAGGGTGGGGTGTAGGACATAGGTGAAGGGTGGCATATAGGACATAGGTGAAGGGTTGAGTGTAGGACATAGGTGAAGGGTGGCGTATAGGACATAGGTGAAGGGTTGAGTGAAGGGTGGGGTGTAGGACATAGGTGAAGGGTTGAGTGTAGGACATAGGTGAAGGGTTGAGTGTAGGACATAGGTGAAGGTGGGGTGTAGGACATAGGTGAAGGGTGGGGTGTAGGACATAGGTGAAGGGTTGAGTGTAGGACATAGGTGAAGGGTGGGGTGTAGGATATAGGTGAAGGGTGGGGTGTAGGATATAGGTGAAGGGTTGAGTGTAGGACATAGGTGAAGTGTGGGGTGTAGGACATAGGTGAAGGGTTGAGTGTAGGACATAGGTGAAGGGTGGGGTGTAGGAGGACATAGGTGAAGGGTTGAGTGTAGGACATAGGTGAAGGGTTGAGTGTAGGACATAGGTGAAGGGTGGGGTGTAGGACATAGGTGAAGGGTGGGGTGTAGGAGGACATAGATGAAGGGTTGAGTGTAGGACATAGGTGAAGGGTTGAGTGTAGGACATAGGTGAAGGGTGGGATGTAGGACATAGGTGAAGGGTGGCGTATAGGACAGGTGAAGGGTGGAGTGTAGGATATAGGTGAAGGGTGGGGTGTAGGACATAGGTGAAGGGTGGGGTGTAGGACATAGGTGAAGGGTTGAGTGTAGGACATAGGTGAAGGGTGGAGTGTAGGACATAGGGGAAGGGTTGAGTGTAGGACATAGGTGAAGGGTGGAGTGTAGGACATAGGTGAAGGGTGGAGTGTAGGACATAGGTGAAGGGTGGGGTGTAGGAGATAGGTGAAGGGTGGCGTATAGGACATAGGTGAAGGGTTGAGTGTAGGACATAGGTGAAGGGTGGCGTATAGGACATAGGTGAAGGGTGGCGTATAGGACATAGGTGAAGGGTTGAGTGTAGGACATAGGTGAAGGGTTGAGTGTAGGACATAGGTGAAAGGTGGGGTGTAGGACATAGGTGAAGGGTTGAGTGTAGGACATAGGTGAAGGGTTGAGTGTAGGACATAGGTGAAGGGTTGAGTGTAGGATATAGGTGAAGGGTTGAGTGTAGGACATAGGTGAAGGGTTGAGTGTAGGACATAGGTGAAGGGTGGCGTATAGGACATAGGTGAAGGGTGGCGTATAGGACATAGGTGAAGGGTTGAGTGTAGGACATAGGTGAAGGGTTGAGTGTAGGACATAGGTGAAGGGTGGGGTGTAGGACATAGGTGAAGGGTAGGGTGTAGGATATAGGTGAAGGGTGGCGTGTAGGACATAGGTGAAGGGTTGAGTGTAGGACATAGGTGAAGGGTGGGGTGTAGGACATAGGTGAAGGGTGGGGTGTAGGACATAGGTGAAGGGTGGGGTGTAGGACATAGGTGAAGGGTGGCGTATAGGACATAGGTGAAGGGTTGAGTGTAGGACATAGGTGAAGGGTGGGGTGTAGGACATAGGGTGGGGTGTAGGACATAGGTGAAGGGTTGAGTGTAGGACATAGGTGAAGGGTGGGATGTAGGACATAGGTGAAGGGTGGCGTATAGGACATAGGTGAAGGGTTGAGTGTAGGACATAGGTGAAGGGTGGCGTATAGGACATAGGTGAAGGGTTGAGTGAAGGGTGAGGTGTAGGACATAGGTGAAGGGTTGAGTGTAGGACATAGGTGAAGGGTTGAGTGTAGGACATAGGTGAAAGGTGGGGTGTAGGACATAGGTGAAGGGTGGGGTGTAGGACATAGGTGAAGGGTTGAGTGTAGGACATAGGTGAAGGGTGGGGTGTAGGATATAGGTGAAGGGTGGGGTGTAGGATATAGGTGAAGGGTTGAGTGGAGGACATAGGTGAAGGGTGGGGTGTAGGACATAGGTGAAGGGTTGAGTGTAGGACATAGGTGAAGGGTTGAGTGTAGGACATAGGTGAAGGGTGGGGTGTAGGAGGACATAGGTGAAGGGTTGAGTGTAGGACATAGGTGAAGGGTTGAGTGTAGGACATAGGTGAAGGGTGGGGTGTAGGACATAGGTGAAGAGTGGGGTGTAGGAGGACATAGGTGAAGGGTGGCGTATAGCACATAGGTGAAGGGTTGAGTGTAGGACATAGGTGAAGGGTGGGGTGTAGGACATAGGTGAAGGGTAGGGTGTAGGATATAGGTGAAGGGTGGGGTGTAGGATATAGGTGAAGGGTGGCGTGTAGAACATAGGTGAAGGGTTGAGTGTAGGACATAGGTGAAGGGTGGGGTGTAGGACATAGGTGAAGGGTGGCGTATAGGACATAGGTGAAGGGTTGAGTGTAGGACATAGGTGAAGGGTGGGGTGTAGGACATAGGGTGGGGTGTAGGACATAGGGTGGGGTGTAGGACATAGGTGAAGGGTTGAGTGTAGGACATAGGTGAAGGGTGGGGTGTAGGACATAGGTGAAGGGTGGCGTATAGGACATAGGTGAAGGGTTGAGTGTAGGACATAGGTGAAGGGTGGCGTATAGGACATAGGTGAAGGGTTGAGTGAAGGGTGGGGTGTAGGACATAGGTGAAGGGTTGAGTGTAGGACATAGGTGAAGGGTTGAGTGTAGGACATAGGTGAAAGGTGGGGTGTAGGACATAGGTGAAGGGTGGGGTGTAGGACATAGGTGAAGGGTTGAGTGTAGGACATAGGTGAAGGGTGGGGTGTAGGATATAGGTGAAGGGTGGGGTGTAGGATATAGGTGAAGGGTTGAGTGGAGGACATAGGTGAAGGGTGGGGTGTAGGAGGACATAGGTGAAGGGTGGGGTGTAGGACATAGGTGAAGGGTTGAGTGTAGGACATAGGTGAAGGGTGGGGTGTAGGATATAGGTGAAGGGTGGGGTGTAGGATATAGGTGAAGGGTTGAATGGAGGACATAGGTGAAGCGTGGGGTGTAGGAGGACATAGGTGAAGGGTTGAGTGTAGGACATAGGTGAAGGGTGGGGTGTAGGAGGACATAGGTGAAGGGTTGAGTGTAGGACATAGGTGAAGGGTGGGGTGTAGGACATAGGTGAAGGGTGGGGTGTAGGAGGACATAGGTGAAGGGTTGAGTGTAGGACATAGGTGAAGGGTGGGGTGTAGGACATAGGTGAAGGGTGGGGTGTAGGAGGACATAGGTGAAGGGTTGAGTGTAGGACATAGGTGAAGGGTGGGGTGTAGGAGGACATAGGTGAAGGGTTGAGTGTAGGACATAGGTGAAGGGTGGGGTGTAGGACATAGGTGAAGGGTTGAGTGTAGGACATAGGTGAAGGGTGGGGTGTAGGAGGACATAGGTGAAGGGTGGGGTGTAGGACATAGGTGAAGGGTTGAGTGTAGGACATAGGTGAAGGGTGGGGTGTAGGACATAGGTGAAGGGTTGAGTGTAGGACATAGGTGAAGGGTGGGGTGTAGGAGGACATAGGTGAAGGGTGGGGTGTAGGACATAGGTGAAGGGTGGGGTATAGGACATAGGTGAAGGGTGGGGTGTAGGACATAGGTGAAGGGTGGGGTGTAGGACATAGGTGAAGGGTTGAGTGTAGGACATAGGTGAAGGGTGGGGTGTAGGACATAGGTGAAGGGTTGAGTGTAGGACATAGGTGAAGGGTGGGGTGTAGGACATAGGTGAAGGGTGGGGTGTAGGACATAGGTGAAGGGTGGGGTGTAGGACATAGGTGAAGGGTGGGGTATAGGACATAGGTGAAGGGTGGGGTGTAGGACATAGGTGAAGGATGGGGTGTAGGACATAGGTGAAGGGTGGGGTATAGGACATAGGTGAAGGGTGGGGTGTAGGACATAGGTGAAGGGTGGGGTGTAGGACATAGGTGAAGGGTTGAGTGTAGGACATAGGTGAAGGGTGGGGTGTAGGACATAGGTGAAGGGTTGAGTGTAGGACTTAGGTGAAGGGTGGCGTATAGGACATAGGTGAAGGGTGGGGTGTAGGACATAGGTGAAGGGTGGGGTGTAGGAGGACATAGGTGAAGGGTTGAGTGTAGGACATAGGTGAAGGGTGGGGTGTAGGACATAGGTGAAGGGTTGAGTATAGGACATAGGTGAAGGGTGGGGTGTAGGACATAGGTGAAGGGTGGGGTGTAGGACATAGGTGAAGGGTGGGGTGTAGGACATAGGTGAAGGGTGGGGTATAGGACATAGGTGAAGGGTGGGGTGTAGGACATAGGTGAAGGATGGGGTGTAGGACATAGGTGAAGGGTGGGGTATAGGACATAGGTGAAGGGTTGAGTGTAGGACATAGGTGAAGGGTGGGGTGTAGGACATAGGTGAAGGGTTGAGTGTAGGACATAGGTGAAGGGTGGGGTGTAGGACATAGGTGAAGGGTTGAGTGTAGGACTTAGGTGAAGGGTGGCGTATAGGACATAGGTGAAGGGTGGGGTGTAGGACATAGGTGAAGGGTGGGGTGTAGGACATAGGTGAAGGGTGGGGTGTAGGAGGACATAGGTGAAGGGTTGAGTGTAGGACATAGGTGAAGGGTGGGGTGTAGGAGGACATAGGTGAAGGGTGGGGTGTAGGACATAGGTGAAGGGTTGAGTGTAGGACATAGGTGAAGGGTGGGGTGTAGGACATAGGTGAAGGGTGGGGTGTAGGACATAGGTGAAGGGTGGGGTGTAGGACATAGGTGAAGGGTTGAGTGTAGGACATAGGTGAAGGGTGGGGTGTAGGACATAGGTGAAGGGTGGGGTGTAGGACATAGGTGAAGGGTGGGGTGTAGGAGGACATAGGTGAAGGGTGGGGTGTAGGACATAGGTGAAGGGTTGAGTATAGGACATAGGTGAAGGGTGGGGTGTAGGACATAGGTGAAGGGTGGGGTGTAGGACATAGGTGAAGGGTGGGGTGTAGGACATAGGTGAAGGGTGGGGTATAGGACATAGGTGAAGGGTGGGGTGTAGGACATAGGTGAAGGATGGGGTGTAGGACATAGGTGAAGGGTGGGGTATAGGACATAGGTGAAGGGTGGGGTGTAGGACATAGGTGAAGGGTGGGGTGTAGGACATAGGTGAAGGGTTGAGTGTAGGACATAGGTGAAGGGTGGGGTGTAGGACATAGGTGAAGGGTTGAGTGTAGGACATAGGTGAAGGGTGGGGTGTAGGACATAGGTGAAGGGTTGAGTGTAGGACTTAGGTGAAGGGTGGCGTATAGGACATAGGTGAAGGGTGGGGTGTAGGACATAGGTGAAGGGTGGGGTGTAGGACATAGGTGAAGGGTGGGGTGTAGGACATAGGTGAAGGGTGGGGTATAGGACATAGGTGAAGGGTGGCGTATAGGACATAGGTGAAGGGTGGGGTGTAGGACATAGGTGAAGGATGGGGTGTAGGACATAGGTGAAGGGTGGGGTATAGGACATAGGTGAAGGGTGGGGTGTAGGACATAGGTGAAGGGTGGGGTGTAGGACATAGGTGAAGGGTGGGGTGTAGGACATAGGTGAAGGGTGGGGTGTAGGACATAGGTGAAGGGTTGAGTGTAGGACTTAGGTGAAGGGTGGCGTATAGGACATAGGTGAAGGGTGGGGTGTAGGACATAGGTGAAGGGTGGGGTGTAGGACATAGGTGAAGGGTTGAGTGTAGGACATATGTGAAGGGTGGCGTATAGGACATAGGTGAAGGGTGGGGTGTAGGACATAGGTGAAGGGTGGGGTGTAGGACATAGGTGAAGGGTGGGGTGTAGGACATAGGTGAAGGATGGGGTGTAGGACATAGGTGAAGGGTGGGGTATAGGACATAGGTGAAGGGTGGCGTATAGGACATAGGTGAAGGGTGGGGTGTAGGACATAGGTGAAGGGTGGGGTGTAGGACATAGGTGAAGGGTGGGGTGTAGGACATAGGTGAAGGGTGGCATATAGGACATAGGTGATGGGTGGGGTGTAGGACATAGGTGAAGGGTGGGGTGTAGGACATAGGTGAAGGGTGGGGTGTAGGACATAGGTGAAGGGTGGGGTGTAGGACATAGGTGAAGGGTGGCGTGTAGGACATAGGTGAAGTGTGGGGTGTAGGACATAGGTGAAGGGTGGGGTGTAGGACATAGGTGAAGGGTGGGGTGTAGGACATAGGTGAAGGGTGGGGTGTAGGACATAGGTGAAGGGTGGCGTATAGGACATAGGTGAAGGGTGGGGTGTAGGACATAGTTGAAGGGTGGGGTGTAGGACATAGGTGAAGGGTTGAGTGTAGGACATAGGTGAAGGGTGGGGTGTAGGACATAGGTGAAGGGTGGGGTGTAGGACATAGGTGAAGGGTTGAGTGTAGGACTTAGGTGAAGGGTGGGGTGTAGGACATAGGTGAAGGGTTGAGTGTAGGACATAGGTGAAGGGTGGCGTATAGGACATAGGTGAAGGGTTGAGTGTAGGACATAGGTGAAGGGTGGGGTGTAGGATATAGGTGAAGGGTGGGGTGTAGGACATAGGTGAAGGGTGGGGTGTAGGACATAGGTGAAGGGTTGAGTGTAGGACATAGGTGAAGGGTGGGGTGTAGGACATAGGTGAAGGGTTGAGTGTAGGACATAGGTGAAGGGTGGGGTGTAGGATATAGGTGAAGGGTGGGGTGTAGGACATAGGTGAAGGGTTGGGTGTAGGACATAGGTGAAGGGTTGAGTGTAGGACTTAGGTGAAGGGTGGCGTATAGGACATAGGTGAAGGGTGGGGTGTAGGACATAGGTGAAGGGTGGGGTGTAGGACATAGGTGAAGGGTTGAGTGTAGGACATAGGTGAAGGGTTGAGTGTAGGACATGGGTGAAGGGTGGGGTGTAGGACATAGGTGAAGGGTGGGGTGTAGGACATAGGTGAAGGGTGGGGTGTAGGACATAGGTGAAGGATGGGGTGTAGGACATAGGTGAAGGGTGGGGTATAGGACATAGGTGAAGGGTGGCGTATAGGACATAGGTGAAGGGTGGGGTGTAGGACATAGGTGAAGGGTGGGGTGTAGGACATAGGTGAAGGGTGGGGTGTAGGACATAGGTGAAGGGTTGAGTGTAGGACATAGGTGAAGGGTGGGGTGTAGGACATAGGTGAAGGGTGGGGTGTAGGACATAGGTGAAGGGTGGGGTGTAGGACATAGGGGAAGGGTGGGGTGTAGGACATAGGTGAAGGGTGGGGTGTAGGACATAGGTGAAGGGTGGGGTGTAGGACATAGGTGAAGGGTGGGGTGTAGGACATAGGTGAAGGGTGGGGTGTAGGACATAGGTGAAGGGTGGGGTGTAGGACATAGGTGAAGGGTGGCGTGTAGGACATAGGTGAAGTGTGGGGTGTAGGACATAGGTGAAGGGTGGGGTGTAGGACATAGGTGAAGGGTGGGGTGTAGGACATAGGTGAAGGGTGGGGTGTAGGACATAGGTGAAGGGTGGCGTGTAGGACATAGGTGAAGGGTGGGGTGTAGGACATAGGTGAAGGGTGGGGTGTAGGACATAGGTGAAGGGTTGAGTGTAGGACATAGGTGAAGGGTGGGGTGTAGGACATAGGTGAAGGGTGGGGTGTAGGACATAGGTGAAGGGTTGAGTGTAGGACTTAGGTGAAGGGTGGGGTGTAGGACATAGGTGAAGGGTTGAGTGTAGGACATAGGTGAAGGGTGGCGTATAGGACATAGGTGAAGGGTTGAGTGTAGGACATAGGTGAAGGGTGGGGTGTAGGATATAGGTGAAGGGTGGGGTGTAGGACTTAGGTGAAGGGTGGGGTGTAGGACATAGGTGAAGGGTGGGGTGTAGGACATAGGTGAAGGGTGGGGTGTAGGACATAGGTGAAGGGTTGAGTGTAGGACATAGGTAAAGGGTGGGGTGTAGGACATAGGTGAAGGGTGGGGTGTCTAGACAAGCCTGGTGGAGCCCATCCCTCTCCAGGTCTGAACACACAGATTTCTTCCAGAACTGGATAAAAAGGAATAATCAACCCAGTATATGACTGGTACTTTTTTTTATTATCAACATCGAAAGGATGAAAAGCAAAGTTGACCTCGGTGGGATTTGAACTCGGAGATCAGTGGGCAGGAAGAAACACCACAAAATATTCTGACGCTCTACCGACTCTGTCTATTACCCCCTCCCCCCCTCTCTCTCTCCTGTTGATTGTAATTTTCAGTATATTTATTGATTGATTTTTTTTCTTTTTTCTTTTGCTGTTTAGGTTTATGTTGAAGATTCCGTCGGTGAACATAATTGGGTGGACAGGGAGGAATGCAAGAAATTTGTTGATAATATTCTCACGGCATTTAACACAAAGACTCCTGCCAAGAACAGATTAATGTCAAATATCGACAGTTCCAAATCTGGGGAACAATCTGGAAGTTGTAAGTCATCTTCATCACCGTTTAACGTCCATTTTTCCACATTAGTATGGGTTAGACAAGTTGTCTCATTGTAAGACAAGCCAGGGAAAGTGACCATGTCTTGTTCACACAGAAATGATTGTGGTTTGGTTTCTACAACTGGATGTCCTTCCTAATGCCAACCACATTACAGTGTGTACTTGGTGCTTTTTTCCTGTCATATTCATCACAATTATTGTTACTGTCATCGGTGGATTGGCATAGGGCATGGATTGGCATAGGGCATAAATTGGCATAGGGCATGGATTGGCATAGGGCATAAATTGGCATAGGGCATGGATTGGCATAGGGCATAGATTGGCATAGGGCATGGATTGGCATAAGGCATAGATTGGCATAGGGCATAAATTGGCATAGGGCATGGATTGGCAGAGGGCATAAATTGGCATAGGGCATGGATTGGCATAGGGCATAGATTGGCATAGGGCATGGATTGGCATAGGGCATAGATTGGCATAGGGCATAAATTGGCATAGGGCATGGATTGGCAGAGGGCATAAATTGGCATAGGGCATGGATTGGCATAGGGCATAAATTGGCATAGGGCATGGATTGGCATAGGGCATAGATTGGCATAGGGCATAAATTGGCATAGGGCATGGATTGGCAGAGGGCATGGATTGGCATAGGGCATGGATTGGCATAGGGCATGGATTGGCATAGGGCATGGATTGACATAGGGCATAGATTGACATAGGGCATAGATTGGCATAGGGCAGTGGATTGTTATAGGGCATGGATTGGCATAGGGCATGGATTGGCATAGGGCATGGATTGGCATAGGGCATGGATTGGCATAGGGCATGGATTGGTATGGGGCATGGATTGGCATAGGGCATGGATTGGTATGGGGCATGGATTGGCATAGGGCATGGATTGGCAGTATCGGTAGAGGGTCGGACGCCATGCTTTGAAGCATAGAGTTACGTCCCTTTACGATCTGAGTTCAAATCCCGCTGAGGTTGACTTTGCCTTTCATCCTTACGGGGTCGATAAAATAAAGTACCAGTAATGCATTGGGTAATTGCTGGCCTTGTGCCATAAGTAGAAACAATTATTTTTACTATCATCACCGTCATCATCATCATCGTCTGTAAATTTTCACAACAATCTGTCCACTAGTAAAGATAATATAAACATTTAAATAACAGAAATATATGAAACCACATTAGAAATATCTTAACAAAAAAGTTTAGGTGTTTATCTAAAATAAGCTTCTGTCATAATTTCATGTAAGAACTTTTGTTACATTCTAAACTCCAGTTTAACCCTTTAATGTTCAAACCGGCCAAAACCGACAAGAATTCTCTACTTCTTTCTGTTGAAACTGGCTGTAACTGGTTGCTCAAATTGATGTTAAGGTATTGTTCTCAAAATAAATACTTTCAAAATCTCATAGATTCGATATTATGTGAGATAATTATGTGAGATAAAGCATTTACTGTGAAAATACAATAGTATGTGTAGGTGTCATGAGAAAAAAACTGACAGTCCACGCTGTAATGTGGCCATGTAAGTGTCACGAGAAAAAAAACACAGTCCACGCTGTAATGTGGCCGTGTAGGTGTCACGAGGAAAAAAACACACAGTCCACGTTGTAAGGTGGCCGTGTAGGTGTCACGAGAAAAAAAACACACAGTGCACGCTGTAATGTGGCCGTGTAGGTGTCACGACAAAGAAAACACACAGTCCATGCTGTAATGTGGCCGTGTAGGTGTCACGAGAAAAAAAACACACAGTCCACGCTGTAATGTGGCCGTGTAGGTGTCACGAGAAAAAAAACACACAGTCCACGCTGTAATGTGGTTGTGTAGGTGTCACGAGAAAAAAAACGCACAGTCCACGCTGTAATGTGGCCGTGTAGGTGTCACGAGAAAAAAAACACACAGTCCACGCTGTAATGTGGCCGTGTAGGTGTCACGAGAAAAAAAACACACAGTCCACGCTGTAATGTGGCCGTGTAGGTGTCACGAGGAAAAAAACACACAGTCCATGCTGTAATGTGGCCGTGTAGGTGTCACGAGAAAAAAAACACACAGTCCACGCTGTAATGTGGCCGTGTAGGTGTCACGAGAAAAAAAACACACAGTCCACGCTGTAATGTGGCTGTGTAAGTGTCACGAGAAAAAAAACACACAGTCTACGCTGTAATGTGGCCGTGTAGGTGTCACGAGGAAAAAAACACACAGTCCACGCTATAATGTGGCCGTGTAGGTGTCACGAGAAAAAAAACACACAGTCCACACTGTAATGTGGTTGTGTAGGTGTCACGAGAAAAAAAACACACAGTCCACGCTGTAATGTGGCCGTGTAAAAAGTTCCCAGTTCCACACTGTAAATGTAGTTGGTGTTAGGAAGGGCACCCAGCCGTAGAAAACCTGCCAGGTAGTCCTATATGAGCGAGTCACGGTCACCCGACCAACCTTGCCTCAAGTGGGACAACTCCTGTCTAACCCATGCTAGCATGGAAGATGGGCGTTAAACGAAGATGATGATGATGACATTAACAAAACTTTCTTGAAAAGTAGAAAACAACACTATGACTGCATCACATTCAAATTTGAAGTCTTTAATACTGCAAATTTTCATGATGATCATGGAGGCACATGGCTTAGTGGTTAGAGCATTGGGCTTGCAATCGAAAGGTTGTGAGTTCAATTCTCAGACCGGGTGATGTGTTGTTTCCTTGAGCAAGACACTTTATTTCACATTGCTCCAGTTTACTCAGCTGTAGAAATGAGATGATAGGGACTGGGTCCCTATCACTCCACTGCAAAGTGGTCGTGGAGGTGCCACGACAAAAAAGCACCCAGCACTCACTGTAAATGAGGTTGGTGTTAGGAAGGGCATCCAGCTGTAGAAATCAAGCCAGAATCAGTTGCCGTCCCACCCTTGCAAGCAGGGAAAAGTGGACGTAAAATGAAATGAAAATGAAATGTAAATCTGTCCATTAGTAAAGATATTATAAACATTGGAATTAACCAACCTGTGTTTTGATATTTTCTGCTAACTCGTTAGAGGATGTTAAGAATCAATTAAATTAATTGTTTTCTACTTGTTTCACTTTATTTTCTTTTTCAATCAGCAAGTCCATCGTTGAGTGTGTGTGAAGAAGAAGACAAAAGTATCGACAGTGACAGTTTCAAACCTGGCTTCTGGGAGGCTGATAACTCTCCAATAACTCCCAGGTGAGATAATTAATGTTGGGCAGGTGTGGGTCTTATAATACCTAGGTGAGGTAATGTTGGGGTGGATGGCAGGGTCTAATCACTCTCCAATAACTCCCAGGTGAGATAATTAATGTTGGGCAGGTGTGGGTCTTATAATACCTAGGTGAGATAATGTTGGGGTGGATGGCAGGGTCTAATCACCCTCCAATAACTCCCAGGTGAGATAATTAATGTTGGGCAGGTGTGGGTCTTATAATACCTAGGTGAGATAATGTTGGGGTGGATGGCAGGGTCTAATCACCCTCCAATAACTCCCAGGTGGGATAAAGTTGGTGGAGAGGGGAGAGTCCAATAATTCTCAGGTGAGGTAATGTTGGGGTGGATGGCAGGGTCTAATCACTCTCCAATAACTCCCAAGTGGGATAAAGTTGGTGGAGAGGGGAGAGTCCAATAATTCTCAGGTGAGGTAATGTTGGGGTGGATGGCAGGGTCTAATCACTCTCCAATAACTCCCAGGTGGGATAAAGTTGGTGGAGAGGGGAGAGTCCAATAATTCTCAGGTGAGGTAATGTTGGGGTGGATGGCAGGGTCTAATCACTCTCCAATAACTCCCAGGTGGGATAAAGTTGGTGGAGAGGGGAGAGTCCAATAATTCTCAGGTGAGGTAATGTTGGGGTGGATGGCAGGGTCTAATCACTCTCCAATAACTCCCAGGTGGGATAAAGTTGGTGGAGAGGGGAGAGTCCAATAATTCTCAGGTGAGGTAATGTTGGGGTGGATGGCAGGGTCTAATCACTCTCCAATAACTCCCAGGTGGGATAAAGTTGGTGGAGAGGGGAGAGTCCAATAATTCTCAGATGAGGTAATGTTGGGGTGGATGGCAGGGTCTAATCACTCTCCAATAACTCCCAGGTGGGATAAAGTTGGTGGAGAGGGGAGAGTCCAATAATTCTCAGGTGAGGTAATGTTGGGGTGGATGGCAGGGTCTAATCACTCTCCAATAACTCCCAGGTGGGATAAAGTTGGTGGAGAGGGGAGAGTCCAATAATTCTCAGGTGAGGTAATGTTGGGGTGGATGGCAGGGTCTAATCACTCTCCAATAACTCCCAGGTGGGATAAAGTTGGTGGAGAGGGGAGAGTCCAATAATTCTCAGGTGAGGTAATGTTGGGGTGGATGGCAGGGTCTAATCACTCTCCAATAACTCCCAGGTGGGATAAAGTTGGTGGAGAGGGGAGAGTCCAATAATTCTCAGGTGAGGTAATGTTGGGGTGGATGGCAGGGTCTAATCACTCTCCAATAACTCCCAGGTGGGATAAAGTTGGTGGAGAGGGGAGAGTCCAATAATTCTCAGGTGAGGTAATGTTGGGGTGGATGGCAGGGTCTAATCACTCTCCAATAACTCCCAGGTGGGATAAAGTTGGTGGAGAGGGGAGAGTCCAATAATTCTCAGGTGAGGTAATGTTGGGGTGGATGGCAGGGTCTAATCACTCTCCAATAACTCCCAGGTGGGATAAAGTTGGTGGAGAGGGGAGAGTCCAATAATTCTCAGGTGAGGTAATGTTGGGGTGGATGGCAGGGTCTAATCACTCTCCAATAACTCCCAGGTGGGATAAAGTTGGTGGAGAGGGGAGAGTCCAATAATTCTCAGGTGAGGTAATGTTGCAGAGCAGGGGAGCGCCCTGATAACACCCAGGAGAGGTAAAATTAAGGGTGGAGGTTTGATGAATCTCCAGGTGAGATAATGTTGGTGTGCGTGTGTGTGTGTGTTTATAACTGTGTAGTGTGTGTGTATGTGTGCTTCTGTGTATGTCTGTACATGTGTGTGTGTATGTAACACTAGTGTGTGTGTGTGTATGACACTAGTGCATGTGTGTGTATATGACACTAGTGTGTGTGTATGAGACACTAGTGTGTGTGTGTGTGTGTATGTGACACTAGTGTGTGTGTGTATGTATGTGACACTTGTGTGTGTGTGTGTGACACTAGTGTGTATGTATGTGACACTAGTGTGTGTGTAGGTGACACTAGTGTGTGTGACACTAGTGTGTATGTGACACTAGTGTGTGTGTGTATGTGACACTAGTGTGTGTGTATGTGACACTGTGTGTGTATGATGATATTTACCATCTGTTTACGAATGTCATTACTTGAGGTATGTCTACCGTCAAGAGATGATTGAATCAGATGTCCTGGAAATTGTGAGAGAACAGCTGAACAAACGTCAACCCATGGATGGATCAACTCGTAACCTGATCCGACTGATGACAGTCACCTGCGGCTCCGGAGAAATCCGACTCACTGCAGCACAACGCCTAGAAATGTGGCTGCAAAACCCAAAGGTTGGTTCTTTCTCTGTTGACCCTCCTCTTGATACCACACTCACACTCTCACTCATGGATTCCAGTTGTCCAGATCAGCCCTGGACCTGCTGCCTTCTATTGTGTCTCAACTGTCACCTCCCACTCTCACTCACACTCTCACTCATGTATTCCAGTTGTCCAGATCAGCCTTGGACCTGCTGCCTTCTATGTCTCAACTGTCACCTCACACTCACACTCTCACTCATGTATTCCAGTTGTCCAGATCAGCCCTGGACCTGCTGCCTTCTTTTATATCTCAACTGTCACCTCACACTCTCACTCACACTCTCACTCATGTATTCCAGTTGTCCAGATCAGCCCTGGACCTGCTGCCTTCTATTGTGTCTCAACTGTCACCTCTCACTCACACTCTCACTCATGTATTCCAGTTGTCCAGATCAGCCCTGGACCTGCTGCCTTCTATTATGTCTCACCTCTCACTCACACTCTCACTCTCACTCATGTATTCCAGTTGTCCAGATCAGCCCTGGACCTGCTCCCTTCCATTATGTCTCAACTGTCACCTCTCACTCACACTCTCACTCATGTATTCCAGTTGTCCAGATCAGCCCTGGACCTGCTGCCTTCTATTATGTCTCAGCTGTCACCTCACACTCTCACTCACACTCACACTCTCACTCATGTATTCCAGTTGTCCAGATCAGCCCTGGACCTGTTGTATTCTATTATGTCTCAACTGTCACCTCTCACTCACACTTACACTCTCACTCATGTATTCCAGTTGTCTAGATCAGCCCAAGACCTGCTCCTGTCCGTGTGTCTCAACTGTGACCAGTCCTCGTCAATGGATGTAGAGACCATTGTCCAGTTGACCAAAATACGTCTAAAAACCAAACCCCTGATAAACCATTACCTTTCAAGTTTGAGGTAAGGCTGATATGGTTATTCTTTCTTTTTTCCTTTAACCCTTTAATGTTCAAACCGGCCAAAACCAGCCAGAATTCTCTACCTGTTTCTGTGAAACTGGCTGTAACCGGTCGCTCAAACTGATGTTAAGGTATTGTTTTCAAAATAAATACTTTCAAAATCTCATAGATTCGATATTATGTGAGGTAAAGTCTTTACTGTGATAATACAATAGTATATATAGAGTAATGTAAATGTTATGTGAGATATTATGTGAGGTAAAGCCTTTACTGTGAAAATACAATAGTATATATAGAGTAATGTAAATGTTATGTGAGATATTATGTGAGGTAAAGCCTTTACTGTGAAAATACAATAGTATATATAGAGTAATGTAAATGTTATGTGAGATATTATGTGAGGTAAAGCCTTTACTGTGAAAATACAATAGTATATATAGAGTAATGTAAATGTTATGTGAGATATTATGTGAGGTAAAGCCTTTACTGTGAAAATATAATAGTATATGTAGAGTAATGTGAATGCTAAAGGGTTAACTTTTTAATTCATAACATCCTGTACCACATGAAACCACATTAGCAAGATCATCATCATTGTTTAACATCCATTTTTTTCATGCTAGCATTGGTTAGATGAGTTGTCCCATTAGAGACAAGTCAGGTCAGGTGACCATGTCTTACTGGCTTGGTTTCTATGGCTGGATGCTCTTCCTAACACCAACCACATTTATAGTTGATATTGTTGAAAAATATAAAACAGCACTATGGCTGTATCACATTCAAAATTGAAATCTTTACTTTACTACTATAAATTTCCACAAAGATCAGTCCACTACTAAAGATATTCTAAAGATTTAAATTAACTTTAAGATCCTGTACCATATTAAACAGCATTAGCAAGATATTCTTGAAAAGTAAAAAAATATCACATTAAAAATTAAAGTCTTTACTCTAATATTGAAAATGTTCAAAATGTACTTTCCCCTAGTAAAGATACTATAGACATTTGAATGAACAAACCGCGTTAAGATATTCTATGTCTGCATCACATCAGCAAGACATTTTTGAAAAGTATAAAACAACACTATGACTTCATGACAATAAATATTAAAGACTTTCCTGTAATACTGCAAATTCTCACAATGGTTTATCTAATTGTAAAGAAACTATCGACAGTCGATCGACTTTCGTCAAATCGGACCAAGGAAGCTAGTTTCCATTAGTCTTTCCAATTGCTAATACTATCTATCGGTTGCAACTCCAGGTAGAAGGAGCAATGTGAAAGAAAGTGTCTTGCTCAAGGACATAACTTATCGCCTGGTCCGGGAATCGAACTCACAGCCTCGCAATTGCGAATCCAATTCTCTAACCACTCAGCCACACGCCTTCAAAGATACTATAAACATTTGAAGGAAAACCCGATCTGTTTGGCGACCGACAGATGCTGCGGAAATGCAAGCATTTTTTACCGTAAATATTATGTTCAGAATAAAACAATTACCAAGACTGTGGAATTACTGAAGCACTGATATAAGGTTTAGTGATCCTTATATATCAAGTATTATGCCGAAAACAAGGTATTTAAAATTAAACCAGTATTTGCACCTGGTTGATACTTCAAATGCCCCTATTAATTAATTTCACCTGTCTATAGAAGTCTAATTTAACCAAAAAATTCAGGTAAAATTATAAAATTGTAAATTGACATTTAAACATCTACTGACAAAACAAGGTATTTAAAATTAAACCAGTATTTGCACCTGGTTGATACTTCAAATGCCCCTATTAATTAATTTCACCTGTCCATAAAAGTCAAATTTAACCAAAAAATCAGGTAAAATTATAAAATTGTAAATTGACATTTAAACATCTACTGACAAAACAAGGTATTTAAAATTAAACCAGTATTTGCACCTGGTTGATACTTCAAATGCCCCTATTAATTAATTTCACCTGTCCATAAAAGTCAAATTTAACCAAAAAAATCAGGTAAAATTATAAAATTTTAAATTATTGACATTTAAACATCTACTGATAAAATTTCAAGCCTGCACATAGAAAATTAAGAAAATTACAAACAAATAAAATTGATAACCCTCTTGAGTACAATTAACTGAAAATAGATAAACATGACATTTGACAAATTAATGTGAATACTAAAGGGTTAAGGGGTCGATATAATAAAGTACCAGTAATGTACTGGGATCAGTGAATTACTGGTACTTTCCCTTGCCCCCCAAAATTGATTTTTTTATATTTATTTTATTTTTATATTTTTGTTATTCTAGAGAACTTCTATCCCAAAACTCTGAGAATTTACGGATGATTCTAACACAAACTATCTACAATGAATTGTCGAGCGCACGAAACCCTAACAACATGGCTTTACTGGGTGTCATATGTCAGAGCTCCCCAGAAACATCTGCTAGAGTATGTACCTTATATGTCATCATCACTGTTTAATGTTCCACGCAGTTGTTACCTTATGAGACATGTCAGGTCCACAGACCACATCATACAGATCTCTATTTTGGCTCATTTTCTACAGCTGGATGCCCTTCCTAACACCAACCTCATTTACAGTGTGGACTGGGTGCTTTTTATTGTGGGACCAAACCAACCACCTTATAGTGTGGGCTAGGGGCTTTTTGTTGTACCACCAACATGACCATTTAACAATGTGGGTTGGCCACCTTTTGTCATGTCACCAAACATGTTATATGTGTATATATAGCTAGACGTTAATCAACGATGATGAAATATATCTATATATATCTAAAGTTGTAGTTCCTGTCTGTTTGTTTATTTGTTCACAAACTCCTCCTATGGTTTTGGAGATAGACCCCCATAACCCTATATATTCTGAAACTACATTGCCCAGGGTACTTGGATAAGTATATTTCATTTTATTCAAAGAGTTCCCTGGGGGCACAAACCCTTCGATATATATGAAATTTAAACCATAGGTAAATGACACAATATGATGCCTATTCACTAAATTTCAGCAAATTTCAATAATATTAAGGCACCCTAATGGGGTTTAAACCCCCTAGAGTGAACATTTTGGAAGCATAAATAAAATAATGCTTTACACCAAAATGAAATGATCAAGTTTTGAATTGATATTTTGATAAAAATTATATACAAGAAACAAAAAATAAGATTTAATAATGTAATTTTGAGTTGATATATTATAAAAAAATAATGTTTTCCAATTTTTCATGCATTATATTTTACATTGAGTAATATTGAAATGCAGATTTTTCTCCATAAATTATATCACTGATTTAAAATCAATCATCATTTTCTCACAAAAAAAATGTGTGAAACGCAGCAAGGCACGGGTAATTTGGCTAGTGTATATATATATCATTTCATTATTTCATTTAATGTCCGCTTTTTCCCTGCTTGCAAGGGTGGGATGGGAACTGATTCTGGCTTCATTTCTACAGCTGGATACCCTTCCTAACACCAACCTCATTTACAGTGAGTGCTGGGTGCTTTTTTGCCGTGGCACCTCCACGACCACTTTGCAGTGGAATGATAGGGACCGCAGTCCCTATCATCTCATTTCTACAGCTGAGTAAACTGGAGCAATGTGAAATAAAGTGTCTTGATCAAGGAAACAACACATCACCCGGTCTGAGAATTGAACTCACAACCTTTCGATTGCAAGCCCAATGCTCTAACAACTAAGCCATGTGCCTCCATATAATATATATGCGTATGTGTGTGTGTGCATATATATATATACACACACACACACACACACACACACGAGTCGGCTGAAAAGTTGATAGGCTGACCAAGATACTTTCATGGAATGACCAAATGAGGGATATTTAGAAACATAATCCCGAAAAAAACAAAACATAGTTACTGATAAGAAGAGTTGAAATTAATGCATGCATGCAAGATTTCACAGCTCTAGCATCACTCATTCATAGCCAGCTTAGGAGCTTTCCAGCCAACCCTCATATTTACACACACAACCACCATCTAATGTCCTCTCTCTCTCTACCCTACCAGATCCTTGCTGAAATTTTCCAGGACCTGTTGGTCAACAAAGAGGACTACCTGAGAGCATTAAGGGCCCTTTTTAGGGAGATAGTTCGCTCACTGAGGCATGATTTGAACTTTGTGTCTTTCTGTTTGGGTCTGATGCAAAAACGAACTGAGACAAAATTCCTTGAAATGGATCAAGCATTCAAAGTAAGTATTCACCACCATTGTCACCATTGTCATTGTCACCATCATTGTCACCATCACCATCATTGTCTCCATCATTGTCACCATCATCACCATCATTGTCACCATCATTGTCATTGTCACCATCATTGTCACCATCACCATCATCACCATTACCATCATTGTCACTATCATCACCACCATCATCACCACCATCACCATCATTGTCACCATCATCACCATCATTGTCACCACCATCACCACCATCATCACCACCATCACCACCATCATCACCACCATCACCACCATCACCATCATTGTCACCATCACCACCATCATTGTCACCACCATCACCACCATCACCATCATCATCACCACCATCATCACCATCACCACCATCATCACCACCATCACCACCATCACCATCATTGTCACCACCACCACCATCATTGTCACCACCATCACCACCATCACCATCATCACCATCACCACCATCACCATCATTGTCACCACCATCACCACCATCACCACCACCACCACCATCACCATTGTCTCACCATTTTACTGGCATGGGTTGGACAAGTTAATATGGCCTGAGACCAGATAGGAACAAATAATCATCACTTCTGGCATAAAATAAGTCCCGGTTAATTCCTGTTGGTCAACTTAATTGACCACCCTGTCACATTACTGACCACCCTGTCACATTACTGACCACCCTGTCACATTACTACTGACCACCCTGTCACATTACTACTGACCACCCTGTCACATTACTGACCACCCTGTCACATTACTGACCACCCTGTCACATTACTACTGACCACCCTGTCACATTACTGACCACCCTGTCACATTACTACTGACCACCCTGTCACATTACTGACCACCCTGTCACATTACTACTGACCACCCTGTCACATTACTGACCACCCTGTCACATTACTGACCACCCTGTCACATTACTACTGACCACCCTGTCACACTACTACTGACCACCCTGTCACACTACTGACCACCCTGTCACACTACTGACCACCCTGTCACATTACTGACCACATGTCTACAATACTACTGACCACCCTGTCACATTACTACTGACCACCCTGTCACATTACTGACCACATGTCTACAATACTACTGACCACCCTGTCACATTACTGACCACCCTGTCACACTACTACTGACCACCCTGTCACATTACTACTGACCACCCTGTCACATTACTGACCACCCTGTCACATTACTACTGACCACCCTGTCACATTACTACTGACCACCCTGTCACATTACTGACCACCCTGTCACACTACTACTGACCACCCTGTCACATTACTACTGACCACCCTGTCACATTACTGACCACCCTGTCACATTACTGACCACATGTCTACAGTATTACTGACTACATGTCTACAATATTATTGACCACATGTCTAAGATACAATATTACTGACCACATGTTTAAGTTACAATATTACTGACCACATGTCTAAGTTACAATACTACTGACCGCATGTTTAAGTTACAATACTACTGACCACATGTTTAAGTTACAATACTACTGACCACATGTCTAAGTTACAATACTACTGACCACATGTTTAAGTTACAATACTACTGACCACATGTCTAAGTTACAATACTACTGACCACATGTCTAAGTTACAATACTACTGACCACATGTCTAAGTTACAATACTACTGACCACATGTTTAAGTTACAATACTACTGACCACATGTCTTAGTTACAATATTACTGACCACATGTTTAAGATACAATACTACTGACCACATGTCTAAGATACAACACTACTGACCACATGTTTAAGTTACAATATTGCTGACCACATGTCTAAGTTACAATATTACTGACCACATGTCTAAGTTACAATATTACTGACCACATGTTTAAGTTACAACACTACTGACCACATGTCTAAGATACAATATTACTGACCACATGTTTAAGTTACAATACTACTGACCACATGTTTAAGTTACAATATTACTGACCACATGTCTAAGTTACAATATTACTGACCACATGTCTAAGTTACAATACTACTGACCACATGTCTAACAATATTACTGACCACATGTCTAAGTTACAATGCTACTGACCACATGTCTAAGTTACAATATTACTGACCACATGTCTAAGTTACAATACTACTGACCACATGTCTAAGTTACAATATTACTGACCACATCTAAGTTACAATACTACTGACCATATGTCTAAGTTACAATACTACTGACCACATGTCTAAGTTACAATATTACTGACCACATGTCTAAGTTACAATACTACTGACCGCATGTTTAAGTTACAATACTACTGACCACATGTTTAAGTTACAATACTACTGACCACATGTCTAAGTTACAATACTACTGACCACATGTCTAAGTTACAATACTACTGACCACATGTTTAAGTTACAATACTACTGACCACATGTCTAAGTTACAATACTACTGACCACATGTCTAAGTTACAATACTACTGACCACATGTCTAAGTTACAATACTACTGACCACATGTCTTAGTTACAATATTACTGACCACATGTTTAAGATACAATACTACTGACCACATGTCTAAGATACAACACTACTGACCACATGTTTAAGTTACAATATTGCTGACCACATGTCTAAGTTACAATATTACTGACCACATGTCTAAGTTACAATACTACTGACCACATGTCTAAGTTACAATATTACTGACCACATGTTTAAGTTACAACACTACTGACCACATGTCTAAGATACAATATTACTGACCACATGTTTAAGTTACAATACTACTGACCACATGTCTAAGTTACAATATTACTGACCACATGTCTAAGTTACAATATTACTGACCACATGTCTAAGTTACAATACTACTGACCACATGTCTAACAATATTACTGACCACATGTCTAAGTTACAATGCTACTGACCACATGTCTAAGTTACAATATTACTGACCACATGTCTAAGTTACAATACTACTGACCACATGTCTAAGTTACAATATTACTGACCACATCTAAGTTACAATACTACTGACCATATGTCTAAGTTACAATACTACTGACCACATGTCTAAGTTACAATATTACTGACCACATGTCTAAGTTACAATACTACTGACCACATGTCTAAGATACAATATTACTGACCACATGTTTAAGATACAATACTACTGACCACATGTCTAACAATATTACTGACCACATGTTTAAGATACAATACTACTGACCACATGTTTAAGCTAGAAACAATAACTTCATCAGAGCTACATGTCTTATATTTCTGTGTATTTAGGAGCGGTATGTTTTGGCAATAACAGATCTCATTACTTTGACTATTTTGGTTGGAATCACGCCTTCTGTGAGAGAAGCTTTTGGAAACTTGGCACGTGGGGATCGTAAAGGTTTGTAAAGTTATACTTTATGTGGGGTTTGTAAAGTTATACTTTATGTGGGGATCGTAAAGGTTTGTAAAGTTATACTTTATGTGGGGTTTGTAAAGTTATACTTTATGTGGGGATCGTAAAGGCTTGTAAAGTTATACTTTATGTGGGGTTTGTAAAGTTATACTTTATGTGGGGATCGTAAAGGTTTGTAAAGTTATACTTTATGTGGGGTTTGTAAAGTTATACTTTATGTGGGGATCGTAAAGGTTTGTACAGTTATACTTTATGTGGGGTTTGTAAAGTTATACTTTATGTGGGGTTTGTAAAGGTTTGTAAAGTTATACTTTATGTGGGGTTTGTAAAGGTTTGTAAAGTTATACTTTATGTGGGGTTTGTAAAGGTTTGTAAAGTTATACTTTATGTGGGGATCGTAAAGGTTTGTAAAGTTATACTTTATGTGGGGACCGTAAAGGTTTGTAAAGTTATACTTTATGTGGGGTTTGTAAAGGTTTGTAAAGTTATACTTTATGTGGGGTTTGTAAAGGTTTGTAAAGTTATACTTTATGTGGGGATCGTAAAGGTTTGTAAAGTTATACTTTATGTGGGGACCGTAAAGGTTTGTAAAGTTATACTTTATGTGGGGATCGTAAAGGTTTGTAAAGTTATACTTTATGTGGGGATCGTAAAGGTTTGTAAAGTTATACTTTATGTGGGGACCGTAAAGGTTTGTAAAGTTATACTTTATGTGGGGTTCGTAAAGGTTTGTAAAGTTATATTTTATGTGGCAATTGTAAAAGTTTGTAATATTTTATTCATACACACACACACACATATATTTATATATATTTATATATGAATATTTATGAGTTGAATAATGAAAATAAAACAAAAGGCAAAGATTGGTACTTAATTAGTTAATTAGTTTACAATCTTTTCAGAATGTTGATTGATGATAAATTGATATGTTGACTAATCGGTAGTGGTTGTATCATCACATTATTACTAGTCTTGATATTCTAGCTCCATTTCACCATCTTTCTCAGAAACATATATATTTAAAAACAAGAAGTGTAAGTCAACAAGTTAAAATTAACTTCATTTAATCATAGTCACTGTTATATATATTTCGGTGATAACCATTATGCAACAGCTATGACCTCATCAGACAGCAAGAATTTGAACAGAATAAAAAGAAAAACATAACGTGTTGTTTTCTCAGGGCACCAGTAGTGTATGCTACTGGTGCCCTGAGAAAACAACAAACTTCAGCCCGGAGCATATCAAAAAGTCGAAATAACGGAGGTAAACTTTGTTCCATCATTATGTTTTTCTGTTAAAATTCTTGCTGTCTGATGAGGTCATAGCTGTTGAATAATGGTTATCACCGAAATATATATAACAGTGACTATGAATAAACAAAGTTTATTTTAACTTGTTGACTTACACTTCTTGTTTTTAAATATATTCCAGAGTAAAGAGACCCATCTGTGCACTTTGTCAAGTGCTCTACCATGCATACTGAAGTGTTGGTAATTAATCAACACATACTCGAATTATATCATGAGGTTGTGAGGTCGATTCCTGGACCTGGGCGATGCGTTATGTCCTTGCGCAAGACACTTTATTTCACATTGCTCCTTCTATCTGGAACTGCAACTGATAGATAGTATTGGCAATTGGAAAAACCAACGGAAACATTGTTTCCTTGGTCCGATTTGAAGAATGTTCATCGGCTGTCTATACATATATATGTATATATATATATATACATATGGAGGCATATGGCTTAGTGGTTAGAGCATTGGCCTTGCAATCGAAAGGTTGTGAGTTCAATTCTCAGACCGGGTGATGTGTTGTTTCCTTGAGCAAGAGACTTTATTTCACATTGCTCCAGTTTACTCAGCTGTAGAAATGAGATGATAGGGACTGAGGTCCCTATCATTCCACTGCAAAGTGGTCGTGGAGGTACCACGGCAAAAAAGCACCCAGCACTCACTGTAAATGAGGTTGGTGTTAGGAAGGGCATCCAGCTGTAGAAATCAAGCCAGTATCAGTTCCCGTCCCACCCTTGCAAGCAGGGAAAAGCGGACGTAAAATGATGATGATGATGATACATGTTAAATAAGCATTGAAGCGTCGAGTGAATGAAATGCTTAGAAAATCTTGAATGGAGCAAACTGAACAAAAAAGGTCAGGTAAAACATCTGTATAGACGGAAGAAGTAGCCATCAGCTGGTATAGGGAAACCAATTCTATAGCAGCTGGTGGCTAGATTTTCTCTCTATTGAGATATTTTACCTGATTTTCTCAAGATCTCTTCTCACATATTTTCCTGTGTTCAAGATTTTCTAAGCACACACACATACACACTATATCATCATCATCATCATTATCGTTTAACGTCCATCTTCCATGCTAGCAATCTATCTTCATCATCATCATCACCGTTTTACGTCCGTTCTTCCACGCTAGCATGGGTTAGACGGTGTGATCATCATCATCATCATATATATATTGCATTGAACATAGTAAAGTTATATTTACTATGTGGTAATCATAAAGGTTAGTAAAGTTGTAAGAAATGGCTTCTACAGGACTAGAACTGTTTCATTCATAGGAATCATCAGGAAAGCCTGATATATTAAATTTATTGTTTACACTCTACTAATGTACTGAGTACCTTACTTGCTGTGGTTACCCTCGATTGAACCTGGGACTCACACACATATAAATAGATAGATTGGGAGTTACCCGTTTTGACTAATAAGCCCATTGTTCATCTAAGTACTCAATACCTGGAAAAGTAGAGTGTAGGTATTGTAATGAGCTCAGCCATCGGGCACTAACTCTTTACAATATATATATATATATATATACATAATTCCACGACAATATATATATATATATATATATATACATAAGTCGTGATGCGCATGAAAGTCGATAGCTGTATAACAAAGTGCAGGGCAATAAAGATAGACGGTAGCCACGGAATAGGCAGACCTAGAAAAACCTGGGACGAGCTGATAAACTCCGACCTCACACACTTACACCTCTCCAAGACAATGTCACTGGACCGAGACCTTTGGCGGTACTCAGTAACAGAGAAGACCCGCCTTACCTAAATATATAGTAAAACCTACTACAGCCAGTAGGCATCTCTAACAAAATACACCCCGTCCCACCACCATCACCCCCACCCCATCCACACCACCCCGTTCTATGTAAAGTTATGTTGGTGCCGCGCCATCCAGGCCGAAACAAATGAGATCGTGTAGGTGTCACGACAAAAAAAACACACAGTCCACGCTGTAATGTGGCCGTGTAGGCAACACGGTAAAAACCTCCCAGACCCACACTGTAAATGTGGTTGGTGTTAGGAAGGGCATCCAACTGTAGAAAACCTGCCAGACAGTCCTATGCGAGCAAGACAATCACTCTTGCCTCAAGTGGGACTACCCCCGTCCAAACCCATGCAAGCGTGGAACACGGACGTTAAACGTTGATGATGATGATAAGTCCACGACAATATATATATATATATACATAATTCCACGACAAAGCATAAATGAATTGAGAGAGAGACTGAGCATAAGAGGAATCAAATGCTGTATGCAGGAGAGGCGGTTGCGTTGGTATGGACATGTGATGCGTATGAAGGATGACAGCTGCATAAAAAGGTGCAGAGCACTAGAAGTCAATGGAAACCGCGGAGTGGGGAGACCCAAGAAGACCTGGGATGAGGTGATAAAAGCCGACCTTACCCAATTACACCTCTCAAAGGCGATGACACACGACCGTGACCTCTGGCGTCACACAGTAATACAGGGTACCCGACCTCCCATGGGTACAAGCTAAAGCATATAGACAATATGCCCCCACACCCTCCCACTGCAAGGTGCTCGTGGAGGTGCCACGGCAAAAAAAGCATCCAGCCCACACTGTAAAGTGGACGTGTAGGCGCCACGGAAAAAGCACCCAGCACTCACTGTAAAGTGGTCGTGGAGGTGCCACAGCAAAAAAGCACCCAGTACTCACTGTAAATGAGGTTGGTGTTAGGAAGGGCATCCAGCTGTAGAAATCAAGCCAAAATCAGTTCCTGTATGAGCAAGGCATGGTCAGACGACCGGACACTGCCCACAACAGGACAACCCGTCTAACCCATGCTAGCATGGAAGAACGGACGTAAAACGGTGATGATGATGATGAATTCCATGTAATCAGTGTTGGTTGATTCAAGCAATTGACCAACTGTTGTGTAATCAGACATAAGCACTCCACAACATGGGTACCATAGGGTATTACCTATATGGTACCAGACAGAGTTTCAATATTATAAGAAAAGAAGAGAGACTGAAGGTGTATACGTGATACGGTTTCTCGTCTATAATATATATAGATAGAACTTTGATAGGTTTCGGCCAGTATTGGCCCAGGCCATGTCTAACTTAATAGCACCACTTGGATATTTTATATTATTGTTGATGTTAACATTGATATTTTGGAGGTTATGTCTTTCTGTCTTTATTTCTAGACTTGGATATTTTACACCAATATCAGCAACAAGTGACCCTCATTCAACGGGACAGCGTATGGTGGCTTCACACAGTCGTACCAAGTATAGTTGAGATGAAACCACACGAGTATGTCCATTGGTAAGTTACTGTTTATCAACTACTAGCAGTGGTACCCGTCGTTGCACGGGATAAGGTATTTTGGAAGGCGGGTCGCCAACAGACCTAATCGTGGAAAAACTGCATGCCTGGACAATATGTAAAGAAAATAAACCGAATACTCTGATGGCTGGATAATCTTTAAGATTTTCCTCGATGAAGCAGGAAAAATGCAGGTTTTCACCTAATGCGGGCCCTAGGGGATCAAGAAGATGAAAATTAGCTAGACGTAACGCCTCAAAAAAGCCCCAAAAAGCTGAAAAAATGAAGTTTTTCACCTAATGCGGGCCCTAAGGAATCAAGAAGATGAAAATCGGCTAGACGTAACGCCTCAAAAAAGCCCAAAAAGCTGAAAAAATGAAGTTTTTCACCTAATGTGGGCCCTAGGGGATCAAGAAGATGAAAATCGGCTAGATTTAACGCCTCAAAAAAGCCCTAAAAATTTGAAAAAATGAAGTTTTTCACCTAATGTGGGCCCTAGGGGATCAAGAAGATGAAAATCGGCTAGACGTAACGCCTCAAAAAAGCCCCAAAAAGCTGAAAAAATGAAGTTTTTCACCTAATGCGGGCCCTAGGGGATCAAGAAGATGAAAATCGGCTAGACGTAACGCCTCAAAAAAGCCCCAAAAAGCTGAAAAAATGAAGTTTTTCACCTAATGCGGACCCTAAGGGATCAAGAAGATGAAAATCGGCTAGACGTAACGCCTCAAAAAAGCCCCAAAAAGCTGAAAAAATGAAGTTTTTCACCTAATGTGGGCCCTAGGGGATCAAGAAGATGAAAATCGGCTAGATTTAACGCCTCAAAAAAGCCCTAAAAATTTGAAAAAATGAAGTTTTTCACCTAATGTGGGCCCTAGGGGATCAAGAAGATGAAAATCGGCTAGACGTAACGCCTCAAAAAAGCCCCAAAAAGCTGAAAAAATGAAGTTTTTCACCTAATGCGGGCCCTAGGGGATCAAGAAGATGAAAATCGGCTAGACGTAACGCCTCAAAAAAGCCCCAAAAATCTGAAAAAATGAAGTTTTTCACCTAATGCGGACCCTAAGGGATCAAGAAGATGAAAATCGGCTAGACGTAACGCCTCAAAAAAGCCCTAAAAAGCTGAAAAAATGCAGGTTTTCACCTAATGCGGGCCCTAGGGGATCAAGAAGATGAAAATTAGCTAGACGTAACGCCTCAAAAAAGCCCCAAAAAGCTGAAAAAATGAAGTTTTTCACCTAATGCGGGCCCTAAGGAATCAAGAAGATGAAAATCGGCTAGACGTAACGCCTCAAAAAAGCCCTAAAAAGCTGAAAAAATGAAGTTTTTCACCTAATGCGGGCCCTAGGGGATCAAGAAGATGAAAATCGGCTAGATTTAACGCCTCAAAAAAGCCCTAAAAATTTGAAAAAATGAAGTTTTTCACCTAATGCGGGCCCTAGGAGATCAAGAAGATGAAAATTAGCTAGACGTAACGCCTCAAAAAAGCTGAAAAAAGGAAGTTTTTCACCTAATGCGGGCCCTAGGCCATAAGAAAGTTGGATTTTCTCTGCTCACGGTATGAAGAAGAGACTGACTAATACATAGTTACAATAGGTTAATGCTGTTGTTGTTGCAGTCATGTTGGGGCACTGTGGCCATGCTGGGGCAGTGTGGCCATATTGAGGCAGTGTGGCCATGCTGGGGCAGTATGGCCATATTGAGGCAGTGTGGCCATGCTGAGGAAGTGTGGCCATATTGAGGAAGTGTGGCCATATTGAGGCAGTGTGACCATGCTGGGGCAGTGTGGCCATATTGAGGCAGTGTGACCATATTGAGGCAGTGTGACCATGCTGGGGCAGTGTGGCCATATTGAGGCACTGTGACCATGCTAGGGCAGTGTGGCTAGGCTGGGGCAGTGTGACCATGCTGGGGCAGTGTGGCCATATTGAGGCAGTGTGACCATGCTAGGGCAGTGTGACCATGCTGGGGCAGTGTGGCCAGGCTGGGGCAGTGTGGGCCAGGCTGGGGCACTGTCGCCATATTGAGGCACTGTGGCCATATTGAGGCACTGACCATGCTGTGGCAGTGTGGCCATATTGAGGCAGTGTGACCATGCTGGGGCAGTGTGGCCATATTGAGGCACTGTGGCCATGCTGGGGCAGTGTGGCCATATTGAGGCACTGACCATGCTGTGGCAGTGTGGCCATATTGAGGCAGTGTGACCATGCTGGGGTAGTGTGGCCAGGCTGGGGCAGTGTGGCCATATTGAGGCAGTGTGACCATGCTGGGGTAGTGTGGCCAGGCTGGGGCAGTGTGGCCAGGCTGGATCTGTTTCTCAATTAAAGAGATGTTATTTTGATTGCAGTTTACACAAAGTCCTGTTTATGGAAAGTACAGAACATTATCACAACAAAGACAACTGGCCACCTGAGTCTGACAGGACGTAAGTAGAGATACCTCTATATATACACATATATATATACACATATATATATATATACACCTCTATATATATATACACCTCTATATATACACATCTCTATATATACACCTCTATATATACACCTCTATATATACACCTCTATATATACACCTCTATATATATATACACCTCTATATATACAACTCTATATATATATATATATACACATATATATATATATACACCTCTATATATACACATCTCTATATATACACCTCTATATATACACCTCTATATATACACCTCTATATATACACCTCTATATATATATACACCTCTATATATACACATCTCTATATATACACCTCTATATATACACACCTCTATATATACACCTCTATATATACACACCTCTATATATACACCTCTATATATATATATACACCTCTATATATATATACACACCTCTATATATATACACACCTCTATATATATACACATCTATATATATACACACCTCTATATACATACACCTCTATATATATATATACACCTATATATACACATATATATATATATATATACACCTTTATATATACACATACACCTCTATATATACACATCTATATATATATACACGCCTATATATACATACACCTCTATATTACACATATATATATATACACCTCTATATATACACACACCTCTATATATACACCTCTATATATATATACACCTCTATATATACACACCTCTATATATACACCTCTCTATATATACACCTCTATATGTATATACACCTCTATGTATATACACCTCTATATATACACATCTCTATATATACACACCTCTATATATACACCTCTATATATACACACCTCTATATATACACCTCTATATATACACACCTCTATATATACACCTCTATATATATATATATATACACCTCTATATATATATACACACCTCTATATATATACACATCTATATATATATACGCACCTCTATATACATACACCTCTATATATATATATATACACCTCTATATATACACATATATATATATATATATATATACACCTCTATATATACACATACACCTCTATATATACACATCTATATATATATACACACCTATATATACATACACCTCTATATTACACATATATATATATATACACCTCTATATATACACACACCTCTATATATACACACCTCTATATATACACCTCTATATATACACACCTCTATATATACACACCTCTATATATACACACCTCTATATATACACACCTCTAAATATATATACACCTCTATATATATATACACATCTCTATATATACACACCTCTATATATACACACCTCTACATATACACCTCTATATATACACTAACACATAACTTTGATAACTTTCGCCCAGTATTGGCATATCCGTTTGTAGGAGGTTCATCTGGGATTTCTTGAAGGAATTTGTCCAAAGACTTCTTGAACTTTATGGGGTCTGTTTCTGTTTTAATGTGTTTTGGTATAATGGTAAAGTGGGCAGGGCTACCTTCAGCTTTTGACCGTATACATATATAGAGGGTCCATTGAAAACTTTATCAAGAGCAGGTTGGTACACGACGACACTCTTCTTCAGACTGACTGTCAGTCCCAAAGCACTGCATGCATTGGAAAAAGAATCCATAAGGTGTTGCATGTCATTCTGAGAGTGTTCAAAGAGATCGCAATCATCTGCACACAGAAATTCTCTGATGAAGGTACTCAGTACCTTAGTGTTGGCAGTGAGACGCCTGGGGTTGAACAGCTTGCCGGAAGTGCGATATCTGAGATAGATACCGTGTTGACAACCCTTGAAGGCCATGAAGAACGCCATTGTGAAATACAAGGCAAACAAAGTTGGTGCAGGTATATCACCCTGCTTGACACCATTTTCAACTGAGATAACATACATACATACATACATACACACATTTATATACATACACATTTATATATAATACACACACACACATATATATATATATATATATGTGTGTGTTGACGAAGAAGGGTTTCTCCCTGCGTACGAAAGGCCGGTTGTATGATGCCTGTGTGAGGAGCGCGATGCAGCATGGTAGTGAGACATGGGCAGCAACTGCAGAGGATATGCGACGGCTGGAGAGAAATGAGGCAAGCATGCTCCGTTGGATGTGCAGTGTAAATGTGCGTGAACGACCCAGCATAAATGTGTTGAGAGAGAAACTGTGTCTGAGAGGAATAGAATGTAGTGTACGGCGGGAGAGGAGACTGAGGTGGTATGGACATGTGATGCGCATGGAGGATGACCGATGGGTGAAGAAGTGCCAGGAAATGCCAGTTGAAGGAAGACATGGTAGAGGTAGACCACGAAAAACATGGGTGGAGGTGGTGAGAGCAGACCTCAGATCATTGAAGCTCACGGTGGAGATGAAGAAGGACCGTGACGGGTGGAGAGATGCTGTGCTGAATAAGACCCGTCCCACCCTTGCAAGCAGGGAAAAGCGGACGTAAAATGATGGTGATGATGATATATATATAATATATATATATATATATACAAGTGGAAGTTAAGTAAAATCGAAGCTTTGGCTGCGGCCAAACAAAGTCGACCTACAATAAGGAATGAGTAGCAAAGCACTCAATAAGGGTAGGTCCTTTGAGTAATAACATACTTTTAGATAGCTTGACAAATTGAAAATTGCGGCAGGCAAAGCCCAGCCATACAGTACCAAAACAACAAAAGAACTAATCAGGTTAGACAACAGACCTGGACAGATCAAACGATATTCTGCAATACGTCCGATATGTTTCTATGAATCCGACATCATCACTCCCACTTATGTAATACGTAAGTTTGTGGCATTCTATGATTGAACAGGGGATTCACTTCATCGACATACACACTCCACCAGAATCTGACCAGACATAAGTTGAGACTACACTTACATCATCATCATCATCACTGTTTTACGTCCGTTCTTCCACGCTAGCATGGGTTAGACGGGTTGTCCTGTTGTGGGCAGTGTCCGGTCGGCTGACCTTGTCTTGCTCATACAGGAACTGATTCTGGCTTGATTTCTACAGCTGGATGCCCTTCCTAACACCAACCTCATTTACAGTGAGTGCTGGGTGCTGTTTTGCCGTGGCACCTCCACGTCCACTTTACAGTGAGTGCTGGGTGTTTTTTTGCTGTGGCACCTCCACGACCACTTTGCAGTGGAATGATAGGGACCCCAGTCCCTATCATCTCATTTCTACAGCTGAGTAAACTGGAGCAATGTGAAATAAAGTGTCTTGCTCAAGGAAACAACACATCACCCGGTCTGAGAATTGAACTCACAACCTTTCGATTGCAAGCCCAATACTCTAACCACTAAGCCATACGCCTTCACATATATATATATATATATATATATATATATATATATATATAACCGTCTAACCCATGCTAACGTGGACAATAGACGCTAAACAATGATGATGATGATACACTAACATACATACATACATATATATACACACCTCACCAAAGTCTGACCAGACTTACGTAGAGATTCATCTATATACCATTCTATTCATACACACATACACTATATATATCCACTAATATACACACATACACATATATATATATATATATATATATACACTAATATATACACATACACATATACACTATTATAAACATACACATCTATATATTTACACTAATATACACTAATATATATACATACACATCTATATATATATATACACTATTATACACACATACACATCTATATATATATACACTATTATCGGGATCTGAGTTCAAATCCCGCCGAGGTTGACTTTGCCTTTCATCCTTACGGGGTCGATAAAATAAAGTACCAGTAATGCACTGGGTAATTGCTGGCTTTGTGCCTAAAGTAGAAACAATTATACACACATACACATCTATATATACACTAATATACACATACACATCTATATATACACTAATATACACATACACATCTAAATATACACTAATATACACACATACACATCTATATATACACTAATATACATACATACACATCTATATATACACTAATATACACATACACATCTATATATACACTAATACACACACACACATTTATATATACACTAATATACACACATACACATCTATATATACACTAATATACACATACACATCTATATATACACTAATATACACACATACACATCTATATATACACTAATACACACACACACACTCACTATCTCTCTATCACTCTCTCACTCACTCACTCTCTCTATCTCTCACTCTCACTCTATCACTCTCACTCACTATCACTCTCTCTCACTCTCATTCTCTCTCACTCTCATTCTCTCTCACTCTCATTCTCTATCACTCTCACTCTCTCCATCACTCACTCTCACTCTATCACTCTCACTCACTCTATCACTCTCCATCACTCACTCTCTCTCTCTCCATCACTCACTCACTCTCTCCATCACTCACTCTCACTCTATCACTCTCCATCACTCACTCTCACTGTATCACTCTCACTTTCTCCATCACTCACTCTCACTCTATCACTCTCCATCACTCACTCTCACTGTATCACTCTCACTTTCTCCATCACTCACTCTCACTCTATCACTCTCACTCTATCACTCTCACTCTCTCCATCACTCACTCTCACTATCACTCACTCTCACTCTATCACTCTCACTCACTCACTCTATCACTCTCACTCTCTCCATCACTCACTCTCACTCTATCACTCTCACTCACTCACTCTATCACTCTCACTCTCTCCATCACTCACTCTCACTCACTATCACTCTCACTCTCTCCATCACTCACTCTCACTCTCTCCATCACTCTCACTCACTCTCTCCATCACTCACTCTCACTCTATCACTCTCACTCTATCACTCTCACTCTCTCTATCACTCTCACTCTCTCCATCACTCTATCACTCACTCTATCACTCTCACTCTCTCTATCACTCTCACTCTCTCCATCACTCTATCACTCACTCTATCACTCTCACTCACTCTATCACTCTCACTCCCTCCATCACTCACTCTCACTCACTCTCTCACTCTCACTCTCTCTATCACTAGTTTAATGCTACGTATTGCATCAGAAGTTCCAGTCCTAGAAGATACGTTGATGCGTGTGCTGGTGATTGGCTTGTCTCGAGAGCTGTCCCTCAGTTCAGCCGATGCTGTAGAGTTAGCTGACCAGTTAATCAAGAGGGCCGCTATGATTCGCCTCGAAGGTAAATCCCTTTTACAATCTTCTCCCTTATATTTCCTACCATTCGGGGACCCTAACAACTTTATCTCAGGTGTAACAGACTTTCAAACTCACTCACAACGTATCCCGTTTATTTATCACAGTCTGTCGAGTCCATTTCTTTCACACTAAAGGGGTGTTCGGTGTTCCCCACAGCAATAGAGGGGTGTTCACCATAACAAGGGGTGTTCCCCACAGCAATAAAGGGGTGTTCCCCACAGCAATAGAGGGGTGTTCACCATAACAAGGGGTGTTCCCCACAGCAATAAAGGGGTGTTCACCACAGCAATAAAGGGGTGTTCCCCACAGCAATAAAGGGGTGTTCCCCACAGCAATAGAGGGGTGTTCCCCACAGCAATAGAGGGGTGTTCCCCACAGCAATAAAGGAGTGTTCACCACAGCAATAAAGGGGTGTTCCCCACAGCAATAAAGGGGTGTTCCCCACAGCAATAAAGGGGTGTTCCCCACAGCAATTAAGGGGTGTTCACCACAGCAATAAAGGGGTGTTCACCACAGCAATAGAGGGATGTTCACCACAGCAATAGAGGGGTGTTCACCACAGCAATAGAGGGGTGTTCACCACAGCAATTAAGGGTTGTTCACCACAGCAATAAAGGGGTGTTCCCCACAGCAATAAAGGGGTGTTCACCACAGCAATTAAGGGGTGTTCACCACAGCAATAAAGGGGTGTTCCCCACAGCAATAAAGGGGTGTTCACCACAGCAATAAAGGAGTGTTCACCACAGCAATAGAGGGATGTTCACCACAGCAATAAAGGGGTGTTCACCACAGCAATAAAGGGGTGTTCACCACAGCAATAAAAGGGTGTTCACCACAGCAATAGAGGGGTGTGTTCACCACAGCAATAGAGGGGTGTTCACCACAGCAATAGAGGGGTGTTCACCACAGCAATAAAGGGGTGTTCACCACAGCAATAAAGGAGTGTTCACCACAGCAATAGAGGGATGTTCACCACAGCAATAAAGGGGTGTACCCCACAGCAATAAAGGGGTGTTCCCCACAGCAATAAAGGGGTGTTCCCCACAGCAATAGAGGGGTGTTCACCACAGCAATAAAGGGGTGTTCACCACAGCAATAAAGGAATGTTCACCACAGCAATAGAGGGATGTTCACCACAGCAATAGAGGGATGTTCACCACAGCAATAAAGGAGTGTTCACCACAGCAATAGAGGGATGTTCACCACAGCAATAAAGGGGTGTACCCCACAGCAATAAAGGGGTGTTCACCACAGCAATAAAGGGGTGTTCACCACAGCAATAAAGGGGTGTTCACCACAGCAATAAAGGAGTGTTCACCACAGCAATAGAGGGGTGTTCCCTACAGCAATAAAGGGGTGTTCCCTACAGCAATAAAGGGGTGTTCACCACAGCAATAGAGGGGTGTTCCCCACAGCAATAAAGGGGCTTTCACCACAGCAATAAAGGAGTGTTCACCACAGCAATAGAGGGGTGTTCCCCACAGCAATAGAGGGGTGTTCCCTACAGCAATAAAGGGGTGTTCCCCACAGCAATAAAGGGGCTTTCACCACAGCAATAAAGGGGTGTTCACCACAGCAATAGAGGGGTGTTCCCCACAGCAATAAAGGGGCTTTCACCACAGCAATAAAGGGGTGTTCACCACAGCAATAGAGGGGTGCTCACCACAGTGATAAAGGGGTGTTCACCACAGCAATAAAGGGGTGTTCACCACAGCAATAAAGGGGTGTTCACCACAGCGATAAAGGGGTGCTCACCACAGCAATAAAGGGGTGTTCCCCACAGCATTAAAGGGGTGTTCCCCACAGCGATAGTGGGGTGTTCCCTACAGCAATAGAGGGGTGTTCCCTACAGCAATAGAGGGGTGTTCTCCACAGCAATAAAGGGGTGTTCACCACAGCGATAAAGGGGTGCTCACCACAGCAATAAAGGGGTGTTCCCCACAGCAATAAAGGGGTGTTCCCCACAGCAATAGAGGGGTGTTCACCACAGCAATAAAGGGGTGTTCCCCACAGAGATAGTGGGGTGTTCCCTACAGCAATAGAGGGGTGTTCCCCACAGCAATAAAGGGGTGTTCCCCACAGCAATAAAGGGGTGTTCCCCACAGCAATAGAGGGGTGTTCCCTACAGCAATAGAGGGGTGTTCCCCACAGCAATAAAGGGGTGTTCCCTACAGCAATAGAGGGGTGTTCCCCACAGCAATAAAGGGGTGTTCACCACAGCAATAAAGGGGTGTTCACCACAGTGATAAAGGGGTGTTCACCACAGTGATAAAGGGGTGTTCCCCACAGCAATAAAGGGGTGTTCCCTACAGCAATAGAGGGGTGTTCACCACAGCAATAAAGGGGTGTTCACCACAGCAATAAAGGGGTGTTCACCACAGTGATAAAGGGGTGTTCCCCACAGCAATAAAGGGGTGTTCCCCACAGTGATAAAGGGGTGTTCCCCACAGCAATAAAGGGGTGTTCCCCACAGCAATAAAGGGGTGTTCCCCACAGCAATAAAGGGGTGTTCCCCACAGCAATAAAGGGGTGTTCCCCACAGCAATAAAGGTGTGTTCCCCACAGCAATAAAGGGGTGTTCCCCACAGCAATAAAGGGGTGTTCCCCACAGCAATAAAGGGGTGTTCACCACAGCAATAAAGGGGTGTTCCCCACAGCAATAAAGGGGTGTTCACCACAGCAATAGAGGGGTGTTCCCCACAGCAATAAAGGGGTGTTCTCCACAGCAATAGAGGGGTGTTCCCCACAGCAATAAAGGGGTGTTCACCACAGCAATAAAGGGGTGTTCCCCACAGCAATAAAGGGGTGTTCACCACAGCAATAGAGGGGTGTTCCCCACAGCAATAGAGGGGTGTTCCCCACAGTGATAAAGGGGTGTTCCCCACAGCAATAGAGGGGTGTTCACCACAGTGATAAAGGGCTGTTCCCCACAGCAATAGAGGGGTGTTCACCACAGTGATAAAGGACTGTTCCCCACACCGATAAAGGGGTGTTCACCACAGCAATAAAGGGGTGTTCCCCACAGCAATAAAGGGGCATTCACTACAGCAATAAAGGGGTGTTCACTACACCAATAAAGGGGTGTTCCCCACAGCAATAAAAGGGGTGTTCACCACAGCAATAAATTACATTGGATTTCAGTTGCTTAATCCTTTAGCATTCACATTACTCTATATATACTATTATATTTTCACAGTAAAGGCTTTACCTCACATAATATCTCACATAACATTCACATTACTCTATATATACTGTTGTATTTTCACAGTAAAGGCTTTACCTCACATAACATTCACATTACTCTATATATACTATTGTATTTTCATGATAAGTGCTTTATCTCACAATATCGAATCTATGAGAATTTGAAAGAATTTATTTTGAGAACAATACCTTAGCATCAGTTTGAGTGACCGGTTACAGCCAGTTTCAACAGAAAAAGGTAGAGAATTCTTGTTGGTTTTGGCCGGTTTGAACATTAAAGGGTTAATGAAGATTGTAGAAGGATTTATTTAAATTATTACTTTGTTTTTCTATTTGTCCAAATTATCAAAAACTCCTTCCATCATGATTATATGTAAAAAAATTTGTTCCAAACACCAACTTCATCATTATCATCATTGTTTAAGGTCTATCTTTTACGCTAGCATGGGTTAGACGGGTTTGTCCCATTTAGAAGCAAGTTGAGTCGGGTGACATGTCCCACTCACATAAGACTGTTTCTGGCTGGATGCCCTTCCTAGTGCCAACTACATCCAACCTCATAGACAGTGCTGTGTCTTTTACACAACCACTGTACAATGTGGGCTGGATGTTTTGTGGTACCAACATTATATATACTAGTAGAAAAACCGTCCACCAGGCGTTTTTCTGCTAGCATATGTAGGGTGCATATTGATATTATATGCAAATATATATGCATATAGATATATGTAAATTGAAAAGTAAATTGACGATATCTTCTTCGCCCACTTATTTCTGAGAGGGTCGTGGGGACAGAGTCCTTCTCAAACACTCCTTCCAGCGAGTCTGTCAGTAACAAACATCTCGAACTGATCCAGCTGGATTCCAAAGTGTGACCAGCCAAGCTCATGGATGTTATCCAACTATCTTGCTTAGGGTCTGCCTCTGGGTCCCTTGCCGGTTGGTTTTGCCTGTAAAATGTATCCAGTGATTCTTTACTGAGACATTCTAACCACATGCTCATAATATCGGAGTTGTGATCTCTCAATTCGGAGAAGTAGCGGCTCTACCAGGAGTGACTCTCTGGTCTCTGAGTTATGCACTTTATCGAGTAACGTTACTCCAAAGACCCTTCGGAGGAATCCCATTTCTGCCACTGTTATTTGCAATTGTATTCTTTTGGTCATTACTCAAGATTCATGATCCTCGGTAAGAGTTGGCAGGAATACCGGGAAGACAGCGATTACTGAACTCTGAGGCTGGCGCTTTACTGCATCAGCTTTTGCAATGCTTGCACTTTTGGAACCGTCTGGGTTGTCCAGAATTGTCCAGACTTGACGGTCTTACTCTGTGCTCCTGGTCAAGAGGCAAGTGCCTTACCTGGGATGTGCTTCTTCCCACATCTTGGATGCTGTGGTAAGGGCGAGACCTACAGCATCCACAGCTGAACGGAACAAAATCCTAAAATACCGTGTTCTGTCAGCTAACTACATTATCCAGCCTATGTGGTCTAAGATGTGGGTATTACGTGCTTGTGTGTTTTTTTCTCTTTCTTTTTTTCCTTTCCCTTTCCTTTGTATATATTATATTTGTTTGTGTTTTCGTTCTGTAGCCATTTATTAAATTTTTATACAAATGAGTTTAAAAAAAAAAAGTTTTCTTTATTTCTGTTCTAATGCTATTCCAACAACTTTTTGTTTTCTTTCTCTTTTTTTCACCTTTCAGGTGTTGAAGTACTGCGGGTGTCTCGTCTAGAGTTTGTTGATGCCCTCATGAACCTGTGTGCCTACCGCCACCCTGAGAACATTGTTTTACCAAAGGGGTGAGCCAGACTTTCCACTTTTACACTTCTTTCACTCATATATATTCTTTCATAAAGAATGTCAAATTTAGTGTGTCTATGTGTGTGTGTGTATATATATGTATGTGTGTGTGTATATATATAAGTATGTATATACATATACATTTATATTAATGTATATATAAAGACGACAGCTGTATAAAAAAGTGCAGGGCGATCAAAATAGATCGAAGCTACGGAGTAGGTAGACCCAGAAAAACCTGGGATGATCTGATAAATTCCGACCTCACACACTTTCACCTCTCCAAGACAATGTCACTGAACCGAGATCTTTGGCACTACGCAGTAATACAGAAGACATGCCTTGCATAAGTACAAAGCGAAACATACAGTCAGTAGACACCTCCTAACCAAAAATACACCCCCATCCCACTACCCTTACCCCCACCCCCATCTACACCTAAAGTTATGTTGGCGCCACAACATCCAGTCCTAAATAAATGAGGTCATGTAGGTGTCACAACAAAAAAACACACAGTCCACGCTGTAATGTGGCCGTGTAGGTAACACGGTAAAAAGCTCCCTGTCCACACTGTAAACATGGTTGGTGTTAGGAAGGGCATCCAGCTGTAGAAAACCCACCAGACAGTCCTATGCGAGCAAGACAACCAATCTTTCCTCACGTGGGACAATTCCCATCTAAACCCATGCTAGCATGGAAGATAGACGTTAAACGATGATGATGATGATGATGATATGTGTATGTATATACATAAATATATTTATGTTTACGTGTATATATATGTGTGTGTGTGTGTGTATATATATTTATATATATACACATGGCTTAGTGGTTAGAGCATTAGCCTTGCAATCGAAAGGTTGTGAGTTCAATTCTCAGACCGGGTGATATGTTGTTTCCTTGAGCAAGACACTTTATTTCACATTGCTCCAGTTTACTCAGCTGTAGAAATGAGATGATAGGGACTGGAGTCCCTATCATTCCACTGCAAAGTGGTCGTGGAGGTGCCACGGCAAAAAAGCACCCAACCCACACTGTAAAGTGGACGTGTAGGCGCCACGGCAAAAAAGCACCCAGCACTCACTGTAAATGAGGTTGGTGTTAGGAAGGGCACCCAGCTGTAGAAATCAAGCCAGAATCAGTTCCCTGTTGTGGGCAGTGTCCGTCAGCTGACCGGACACTGCCCACAACAGGACAATCCATCTAACCCATGCTAGCGTGGAAGAACGGACGTAGAACGGTGATGATGATGATGATGATGATGATATATATATGTTCTCTAACATTCTTCCCTCCCCCTTCTCACTACTACTCTCTCTCCAGATATACTCCCCCTACACTGGCCATATCTGCACTGTACTGGAAGGCATGGAATATGCTACTCATCATTGTGGCCTTCAATCCCAACACTTTCGGTGAGTTGTCATTTTCTCATTTCACTCCTAATCCTTTAGCATTTACATTACTCTATATATACTATTGTATTTTCACAGTAAAGGATTTACCTCACATAATATCTCACATAACATTTACATTACTCTATATATACTATTGTATTTTCACAGTAAAGGCTTTACCTCACATAATATCTCACATAATATTTACATTACTCTATATATACTATTGTATTTTCATAGTAAAGGCTTTACCTCACATAATATCTCACATAACATTTACATTACTCTATATATACTATTGTATTTTCACAGTAAAGGCTTTACCTCACATAATATCGCACATAACATTTACATTACTCTATATATACTATTGTATTTTCACAGTAAAGGCTTTACCTCACATAATATCTCACATAACATTTACATTACTCTATATATACTATTGTATTTTCACAGTAAAGGCTTTACCTCACATAATATCTCACATAACATTTACATTACTCTATATATACTATTGTATTTTCACAGTAAAGACTTTATCTCACATAATATCTCACATAACATTTACATTACTCTATATATACTATTGTATTGTCACAGTAAAGGCTTTACCTCACATAATATCGAATCTATAAGATTTTGAAAGTATTTATTTTGAGAACAATACCATAACATCAGTTTGAGTGACCAGTTACAGCCAGTTTCAACAGAAAGAGGTAGAGAATTCTGGCCAGTTTTGGCTGGTTTGAATTTTCTCACCTCTTTCTGTTCAAACCAAATGTAACCAGCCACTCATACTGATGTTAAGGTACTGTTAAAAAAAAATAATATCAAAATCTCATAGATTTAATATTATGTGGGAAAGCTTTTATCACAAAAATATAATAGTGAATATAGAGTAATGTAAATGCTAAAGGGTTAAATCTGTTGATATTTCACAAAGAGCTGTGCTTATAAACCAGAGAAACCTTAGAGTGCTCATCTCAAAACCTAATTTCTTGGTCCATGGTAAATGCCAGTAAAATTTTCTCCCCTTAAATTCATGCTAGCAGAAAAACCACCCCTCGGGTGGTTTTCTGCTAGCATGTGTAGTGTGTATATTGATATTATATGCAGGTATATATACATGTAGATATGATACATCAAATAAAATTGTAATTGACAATATATAATACATAGAAATTGATCGAAGACTGTGTTACACTGTCTTATTTAATCAGTAACGTAATCCATGTTACATTAAAAAAGACGATATTATATATAAACTGCATTAGGAGAAAATTAGTGACAGAAAATTAGTATGTTTATTTAAGCGATCGCCAACTGGAAGTGTTGACATTTCAGAAATTTTAAAGAAGTGAATTTTTAAATAAACAAAATATATTTAATCAACAGCCACAAAATTTAGTAGATAAATTATGAAATATTCATTCATTATTTATTCAAAGTAATCCAACTTATTTTACTAATGGGATAAAAAATTATAAACCGTACGCAGTCCTGCGCTCCTTACTTTATTATAGTTTAGATTGCATGAAAAGAATCATTTTAACCATTTTAAAAAGCACAACTCTTGAACGTTATATATATATATATATATATATATATATATAATAATAAATAAGAGAGAAGGTTTTATTCATACATCTTCATTTTATTATATCATTCTATTATATGTATTTCAAAGATGTCAGAGTGGTTATATAAAATGTATTTTCCTATCTATTGATATGTTACTGGTTTCTTGTGGTATTTATTATATTGAAACTCCGGTTGATACCTTACCAAGAAAATCCTTAAAAATACAAAACATTGAGTGCTTTACATCTGCTGACAAAAAAGTCAGCAGATTATATGATCAACCAACTTTCATCAACTGTATAATATATAAGACGGATAAACTGTAGTGTGCAGGAGAGAAGACTGCGTTGGTACGGCTATGTGATGCTCGTGGAAGATGACTGCTGGGTGAAGAAGTGCCAAGAAATCCCAGTGGAAGGAAGACGCAGTAGAGGAAAACCACAAAAAACATGGGTGGAGGTGGTGAGAGCTGACCTCAGATCACTGAAGCTCACGGGGGACATGACGAAGGACCGTGACGAATAGAGAGATGCTGTTATGAATAGGACCCATCCCACCCTTGCAAGCAGGGAAAAGCGGACGTAAAATAATGATGATGATGGTGATGATGATGATATATCATCATCATCATTTTACGTCTGCTTTTCCCTGCTTATATATATATATATAATGTCTCAGCTGACCCCACTATTATATGTCTTAACGGTGGATTGGCAGTATCGGTAGAGGGTCTGACGCCATGCTTTGCAGCATAGAGTTACGGCCCTTTATGGTCTGAGTTCAAATCCTGCCGAGGTTGACTTTGCCTTTCATCCTTACGGGGTCGATAAAATAAAAGTACCAGTAATGCACTGGGTAATTGCTGGCCTTGTGCCAAAAGTAGAAACAACTATTATATGTCTTAATTGCCCCCACATATTTCTTGGCTTATATTCAAGTATGTACGGTATTGTGTTTAGGTCCAGCTGCATGGGAGAACTACCCCATCTTGAAATGTTTGATGGAAATGGCAATGACCAAGTAAGAAATTCTTATTTATTGTAGTTGTTTTTTTTAGCGTGGAAAGCAATGGTGTGGGACCCAGTAGTAGAGTGTTGGGCTCACCATAACACCATCTAGGGCTTTAGTAGAGTGTTGGGCTCACCATAACACCATCTAGGGCTTTAGTAGAGTGTTGGGCTCACCATAACACCATCTAGAGCTTTAGTAGAGTGTTGGGCTCACCATAACACCATCTAGGGCTTTAGTAGAGTGTTGGGCTCACCATAACACCATCTAGAGCTTTAGTAGAGTGTTGGGCTCACCATAATACCATCTAGGGCTTTAGTAGAGTGTTGGGCTCACCATAATACCATCTAGGGCTTTAGTAGAGTGTTGGGCTCACCATAACACCATCTAGGGCTTTAGTAGAGTGTTGGGCTCACCATAATACTATCTAGAGCTTTAGTAGAGTGTTGGGCTCACCATAACACCATCTAGGGCTTTAGTAGAGTGTTGGGCTCACCATAACACCATCTAGGGCTTTAGTAGAGTGTTGGGCTCACCATAACACCATCTAGAGCTTTAGTAGAGTGTTGGGCTCACCATAATACCATCTAGGGCTTTAGTAGAGTGTTGGGCTCACCATAATACCATCTAGGGCTTTAGTAGAGTGTTGGGCTCACCATAACACCATCTAGGGCTTTAGTAGAGTGTTGGGCTCACCATAATACTATCTAGGGCTTTAGTAGAGTGTTGGGCTCACCATAATACCATCCTGGGCTTTAGTAGAGTGTTGGGCTCACCATAACACCATCCTGGGCTTTAGTAGAGTGTTGGGCTCACCATAATACCATCTAGGGCTTTAGTAGAGTGTTGGGCTTACCATAATACCATCTAGGGCTTTAGTAGAGTGTTGGGCTCACCATAATACCATCTAGGGCTTTAGTAGAGTGTTGGGCTCACCATAATACCATGCTGGGCTTTAGTAGAGTGTTGGGCTCACCATAATACCATCTAGAGCTTTAGTAGAGTGTTGAGCTCACCATAATACCATCTAGGGCTTTAGTAGAGTGTTGGGCTCACCATAATACCATCTAGGGCTTTAGTAAAGTGTTGGGCTCACCATAATACTATCTAGGGCTTTAGTAGAGTGTTGGGCTCACCATAATACCATCTAGGGCTTTAGTAGAGTGTTGGGCTCACCATAACACCATCTAGGGCTTTAGTAGAGTGTTGGGCTCACCATAATACCATGCTGGGCTTTAGTAGAGTGTTGGGCTCACCATAACACCATCTAGGGCTTTAGTAGAGTGTTGGGCTCACCATAACACCATCCTGGGCTTTAGTAGAGTGTTGGGCTGACCATAACACCATCTAGGGCTTTAGTAGAGTGTTGGGCTCACCATAATACTATCTAGGGCTTTAGTAGAGTGTTGGGCTCACCATAACACCATCTAGGGTTTTAGTAGAGTGTTGGGCTCACCATAATACCATCTAGGGCTTTAGTAGAGTGTTGGGCTCACCATAATACCATCCTGGGCTTTAGTAGAGTGTTGGGCTCACCATAATACCATCCTGGGCTTTAGTAGAGTGTTGGGCTGACCATAACACCATCTAGGGCTTTAGTAGAGTGTTGGGCTCACCATAATACTATCTAGGGCTTTAGTAGAGTGTTGGGCTCACCATAACACCATCTAGGGCTTTAGTAGAGTGTTGGGCTCACCATAATACCATCTAGGGCTTTAGTAGAGTGTTGGGCTCACCATAATACCATCTAGGGCTTTTGTAGAGTGTTGGGCTCACCATAATACCATCCTGGGCTTTAGTAGAGTGTTGGGCTGACCATAACACCATCTAGGGCTTTAGTAGAGTGTTGGGCTCACCATAATACTATCTAGGGCTTTAGTAGAGTGTTGGGCTCACCATAACACCATCTAGGGCTTTAGTAGAGTGTTGGGCTCACCATAATACCATCTAGGGCTTTAGTAGAGTGTTGGGCTCACCATAACACCATCTAGGGCTTTAGTAGAGTGTTGGGCTCACCATAATACCATCCTGGGCTTTAGTAGAGTGTTGGGCTCACCATAACACCATCTAGGACTTTAGTAGAGTGTTGGGCTCACCATAACACCATCTAGGACTTTAGTAGAGTGTTGGGCTTACCGTAATACCATCTAGGGCTTTAGTAGAGTGTTGGGCTCACCATAATACAATCTAGGGTTTTAGTAGAGTGTTGGGCTCACCATAATACCATCTAGGGCTTTAGTAGAGTGTTGGGCTCACCATAATACAATCTAGGGTTTTAGTAGAGTGTTGGGCTCACCATAACACCATCTAGGACTTTAGTAGAGTGTTGGGCTTACCGTAATACCATCTAGGGCTTTAGTAGAGTGTTGGGCTCACCATAATACCATCTAGGGCTTTAGTAGAGTGTTGGGCTCACCATAATACCATCCTGGGCTTTAGTAGAGTGTTGGGCTCACCATAACACCATCTAGGGCTTTAGTAGAGTGTTGGGCTCACCATAACACCATCTAGGGCTTTAGTAGAGTGTTGGGCTCACCATAATACCATCTAGGGCTTTAGTAGAGTGTTGGGCTCACCATAATACCATCCTGGGCTTTAGTAGAGTGTTGGGCTCACCATAATACCATCTAGGGCTTTAGTAGAGTGTTGGGCTCACCATAATACCATCTAGGGCTTTAGTAGAGTGTTGGGCTCACCATAACACCATCTAGAGCTTTAGTAGAGTGTTGGGCTCACCATAATACCATGCTGGGCTTTAGTAGAGTGTTGGGCTCACCATAATACCATCTAGAGCTTTAGTAGAGTGTTGAGCTCACCATAATACCATCTAGGGCTTTAGTAGAGTGTTGGACTCACCATAATACCATCTAGAGCTTTAGTAGAGTGTTGGGCTCACCATAACACCATCTAGGGCTTTAGTAGAGTGTTGGGCTCACCATAATACCATCTAGGGCTTTAGTAGAGTGTTGGGCTTACCGTAATACCATCTAGGGCTTTAGTAGAGTGTTGGGCTTACCGTAATACCATCTAGGGCTTTAGTAGAGTGTTGGGCTCACCATAACACCATCTAGGGCTTTAGTAGAGTGTTGGGCTCACCATAATACCATCTAGGGCTTTAGTAGAGTGTTGGGCTCACCATAATACCAGCTAGGACTTTAGTAGAGTGTTGGGCTCACCATAACACCATCTAGGGCTTTAGTAGAGTGTTGGGCTCACCATAATACCAGCTAGGACTTTAGTAGAGTGTTGGGCTCACCATAACACCATCTAGGGCTTTAGTAGAGTGTTGGGCTCACCATAACACCGTCTAGGGCTTTAGTAGAGTGTTGGGCTCACCATAATACCATCTAGGGCTTTAGTAGAGTGTTGGGCTCACCATAATACCATCTAGGGCTTTAGTAGAGTGTTGGGCTCACCATAATACCATCTAGGGCTTTAGTAGAGTGTTGGGCTCACCATAACACCATCTAGGGCTTTAGTAGAGTGTTGGGCTCACCATAATACCATGCTGGGCTTTAGTAGAGTGTTGGGCTCACCATAATACCATGCTGGGCTTTTGTAGAGTGTTGGGCTCACCATAATACCATCTAGGGCTTTAGTAGAGTGTTGGGCTCACCATAATACCATCCTGGGCTTTAGTAGAGTGTTGGGCTCACCATAATACCATCTAGGGCTTTAGTAGAGTGTTGGGCTCACCATAATACCATCCTGGGCTTTAGTAGAGTGTTGGGCTCACCATAATACCATCCTGAGCTTTAGTAGAGTGTTGGGCTCACCATAATACCATCTAGGGCTTTAGTAGAGTGTTGGGCTCACCATAATACCATCCTGAGCTTTAGTAGAGTGTTGGGCTCACCATAATACCATCTAGGGCTTTAGTAGAGTGTTGGGCTCACCATAATACCATCCTGAGCTTTAGTAGAGTGTTGGGCTCACCATAATACCATCCTGAGCTTTAGTAGAGTGTTGGGCTCACCATAATACCATCTAGGGCTTTAGTAGAGTGTTGGGCTCACCATAACACCATCTAGGGCTTTAGTAGAGTGTTGGGCTCACCATAATACCATCTAGGGCTTTAGTAGAGTGTTGGGCTCACCATAATACCATCTAGGGCTTTAGTAAAGTGTTGGGCTCACCATAATACTATCTAGGGCTTTAGTAGAGTGTTGGGCTCACCATAATACCATCTAGGGCTTTAGTAGAGTGTTGGGCTCACCATAACACCATCTAGGACTTTAGTAGAGTGTTGGGCTTACCGTAATACCATCTAGGGCTTTAGTAGAGTGTTGGGCTCACCATAATACCATCTAGGGCTTTAGTAGAGTGTTGGGCTCACCATAATACCATCCTGGGCTTTAGTAGAGTGTTGGGCTCACCATAACACCATCTAGGGCTTTAGTAGAGTGTTGGGCTCACCATAACACCATCTAGGGCTTTAGTAGAGTGTTGGGCTCACCATAATACCATCTAGGGCTTTAGTAGAGTGTTGGGCGCACCATAATACCATCCTGGGCTTTAGTAGAGTGTTGGGCTCACCATAATACCATCTAGGGCTTTAGTAGAGTGTTGGGCTCACCATAATACCATCTAGGGCTTTAGTAGAGTGTTGGGCTCACCATAACACCATCTAGAGCTTTAGTAGAGTGTTGGGCTCACCATAATACCATCTAGAGCTTTAGTAGAGTGTTGAGCTCACCATAATACCATCTAGGGCTTTAGTAGAGTGTTGGACTCACCATAATACCATCTAGAGCTTTAGTAGAGTGTTGGGCTCACCATAACACCATCTAGGGCTTTAGTAGAGTGTTGGGCTCACCATAATACCATCTAGGGCTTTAGTAGAGTGTTGGGCTTACCGTAATACCATCTAGGGCTTTAGTAGAGTGTTGGGCTTACCGTAATACCATCTAGGGCTTTAGTAGAGTGTTGGGCTTACCATAACACCATCTAGGGCTTTAGTAGAGTGTTGGGCTCACCATAATACCATCTAGGGCTTTAGTAGAGTGTTGGGCTCACCATAATACCAGCTAGGACTTTAGTAGAGTGTTGGGCTCACCATAACACCATCTAGGGCTTTAGTAGAGTGTTGGGCTCACCATAATACCAGCTAGGACTTTAGTAGAGTGTTGGGCTCACCATAACACCATCTAGGGCTTTAGTAGAGTGTTGGGCTCACCATAACACCGTCTAGGGCTTTAGTAGAGTGTTGGGCTCACCATAATACCATCTAGGGCTTTAGTAGAGTGTTGGGCTCACCATAATACCATCTAGGGCTTTAGTAGAGTGTTGGGCTCACCATAATACCATCTAGGGCTTTAGTAGAGTGTTGGGCTCACCATAACACCATCTAGGGCTTTAGTAGAGTGTTGGGCTCACCATAATACCATGCTGGGCTTTAGTAGAGTGTTGGGCTCACCATAATACCATGCTGGGCTTTTGTAGAGTGTTGGGCTCACCATAATACCATCTAGGGCTTTAGTAGAGTGTTGGGCTCACCATAATACCATCCTGGGCTTTAGTAGAGTGTTGGGCTCACCATAATACCATCTAGGGCTTTAGTAGAGTGTTGGGCTCACCATAATACCATCCTGGGCTTTAGTAGAGTGTTGGGCTCACCATAATACCATCCTGAGCTTTAGTAGAGTGTTGGGCTCACCATAATACCATCTAGGGCTTTAGTAGAGTGTTGGGCTCACCATAATACCATCCTGAGCTTTAGTAGAGTGTTGGGCTCACCATAATACCATCTAGGGCTTTAGTAGAGTGTTGGGCTCACCATAATACCATCCTGAGCTTTAGTAGAGTGTTGGGCTCACCATAATACCATCCTGAGCTTTAGTAGAGTGTTGGGCTCACCATAATACCATCTAGGGCTTTAGTAGAGTGTTGGGCTCACCATAACACCATCTAGGGCTTTAGTAGAGTGTTGGGCTCACCATAATACCATCTAGGGCTTTAGTAGAGTGTTGGGCTCACCATAATACCATCTAGGGCTTTAGTAAAGTGTTGGGCTCACCATAATACTATCTAGGGCTTTAGTAGAGTGTTGGGCTCACCATAATACCATCTAGGGCTTTAGTAGAGTGTTGGGCTCACCATAACACCATCTAGGACTTTAGTAGAGTGTTGGGCTTACCGTAATACCATCTAGGGCTTTAGTAGAGTGTTGGGCTCACCATAATACCATCTAGGGCTTTAGTAGAGTGTTGGGCTCACCATAATACCATCCTGGGCTTTAGTAGAGTGTTGGGCTCACCATAACACCATCTAGGGCTTTAGTAGAGTGTTGGGCTCACCATAACACCATCTAGGGCTTTAGTAGAGTGTTGGGCTCACCATAATACCATCTAGGGCTTTAGTAGAGTGTTGGGCGCACCATAATACCATCCTGGGCTTTAGTAGAGTGTTGGGCTCACCATAATACCATCTAGGGCTTTAGTAGAGTGTTGGGCTCACCATAATACCATCTAGGGCTTTAGTAGAGTGTTGGGCTCACCATAACACCATCTAGAGCTTTAGTAGAGTGTTGGGCTCACCATAATACCATGCTGGGCTTTAGTAGAGTGTTGGGCTCACCATAATACCATCTAGAGCTTTAGTAGAGTGTTGAGCTCACCATAATACCATCTAGGGCTTTAGTAGAGTGTTGGGCTTACCGTAATACCATCTAGGGCTTTAGTAGAGTGTTGGGCTCACCATAACACCATCTAGGGCTTTAGTAGAGTGTTGGGCTCACCATAATACCATCTAGGGCTTTAGTAGAGTGTTGGGCTCACCATAATACCAGCTAGGACTTTAGTAGAGTGTTGGGCTCACCATAACACCATCTAGGGCTTTAGTAGAGTGTTGGGCTCACCATAATACCAGCTAGGACTTTAGTAGAGTGTTGGGCTCACCATAACACCGTCTAGGGCTTTAGTAGAGTGTTGGGCTCACCATAATACCATCTAGGGCTTTAGTAGAGTGTTGGGCTCACCATAATACCATCTAGGGCTTTAGTAGAGTGTTGGGCTCACCATAATACCATCTAGGGCTTTAGTAGAGTGTTGGGCTCACCATAACACCATCTAGGGCTTTAGTAGAGTGTTGGGCTCACCATAATACCATGCTGGGCTTTAGTAGAGTGTTGGGCTCACCATAATACCATGCTGGGCTTTTGTAGAGTGTTGGGCTCACCATAATACCATCTAGGGCTTTAGTAGAGTGTTGGGCTCACCATAATACCATCCTGGGCTTTAGTAGAGTGTTGGGCTCACCATAATACCATCTAGGGCTTTAGTAGAGTGTTGGGCTCACCATAATACCATCCTGGGCTTTAGTAGAGTGTTGGGCTCACCATAATACCATCCTGAGCTTTAGTAGAGTGTTGGGCTCACCATAATACCATCTAGGGCTTTAGTAGAGTGTTGGGCTCACCATAATACCATCCTGAGCTTTAGTAGAGTGTTGGGCTCACCATAATACCATCTAGGGCTTTAGTAGAGTGTTGGGCTCACCATAATACCATCCTGAGCTTTAGTAGAGTGTTGGGCTCACCATAATACCATCCTGAGCTTTAGTAGAGTGTTGGGCTCACCATAATACCATCTAGGGCTTTAGTAGAGTGTTGGGCTCACCATAACACCATCTAGGGCTTTAGTAGAGTGTTGGGCTCACCATAATACCATCTAGGGCTTTAGTAGAGTGTTGGGCTCACCATAATACCATCTAGGGCTTTAGTAAAGTGTTGGGCTCACCATAATACTATCTAGGGCTTTAGTAGAGTGTTGGGCTCACCATAATACCATCTAGGGCTTTAGTAGAGTGTTGGGCTCACCATAACACCATCTAGGACTTTAGTAGAGTGTTGGGCTTACCGTAATACCATCTAGGGCTTTAGTAGAGTGTTGGGCTCACCATAATACCATCTAGGGCTTTAGTAGAGTGTTGGGCTCACCATAATACCATCCTGGGCTTTAGTAGAGTGTTGGGCTCACCATAACACCATCTAGGGCTTTAGTAGAGTGTTGGGCTCACCATAACACCATCTAGGGCTTTAGTAGAGTGTTGGGCTCACCATAATACCATCTAGGGCTTTAGTAGAGTGTTGGGCGCACCATAATACCATCCTGGGCTTTAGTAGAGTGTTGGGCTCACCATAATACCATCTAGGGCTTTAGTAGAGTGTTGGGCTCACCATAATACCATCTAGGGCTTTAGTAGAGTGTTGGGCTCACCATAACACCATCTAGAGCTTTAGTAGAGTGTTGGGCTCACCATAATACCATGCTGGGCTTTAGTAGAGTGTTGGGCTCACCATAATACCATCTAGAGCTTTAGTAGAGTGTTGAGCTCACCATAATACCATCTAGGGCTTTAGTAGAGTGTTGGACTCACCATAAAACCATCTAGAGCTTTAGTAGAGTGTTGGGCTCACCATAACACCATCTAGGGCTTTAGTAGAGTGTTGGGCTCACCATAATACCATCTAGGGATTTAGTAGAGTGTTGGGCTTACCGTAATACCATCTAGGGCTTTAGTAGAGTGTTGGGCTTACCGTAATACCATCTAGGGCTTTAGTAGAGTGTTGGGCTCACCATAACACCATCTAGGGCTTTAGTAGAGTGTTGGGCTCACCATAATACCATCTAGGGCTTTAGTAGAGTGTTGGGCTCACCATAATACCAGCTAGGACTTTAGTAGAGTGTTGGGCTCACCATAACACCATCTAGGGCTTTAGTAGAGTGTTGGGCTCACCATAATACCAGCTAGGACTTTAGTAGAGTGTTGGGCTCACCATAACACCATCTAGGGCTTTAGTAGAGTGTTGGGCTCACCATAACACCGTCTAGGGCTTTAGTAGAGTGTTGGGCTCACCATAATACCATCTAGGGCTTTAGTAGAGTGTTGGGCTCACCATAATACCATCTAGGGCTTTAGTAGAGTGTTGGGCTCACCATAATACCATCTAGGGCTTTAGTAGAGTGTTGGGCTCACCATAACACCATCTAGGGCTTTAGTAGAGTGTTGGGCTCACCATAATACCATGCTGGGCTTTAGTAGAGTGTTGGGCTCACCATAATACCATGCTGGGCTTTAGTAGAGTGTTGGGCTCACCATAATACCATCTAGGGCTTTAGTAGAGTGTTGGGCTCACCATAATACCATCCTGGGCTTTAGTAGAGTGTTGGGCTCACCATAATACCATCTAGGGCTTTAGTAGAGTGTTGGGCTCACCATAATACCATCCTGGGCTTTAGTAGAGTGTTGGGCTCACCATAATACCATCCTGAGCTTTAGTAGAGTGTTGGGCTCACCATAATACCATCTAGGGCTTTAGTAGAGTGTTGGGCTCACCATAATACCATCCTGAGCTTTAGTAGAGTGTTGGGCTCACCATAATACCATCTAGGGCTTTAGTAGAGTGTTGGGCTCACCATAATACCATCCTGAGCTTTAGTAGAGTGTTGGGCTCACCATAATACCATCTAGGGCTTTAGTAGAGTGTGGGGCTCACCATAATACCATCTAGGGCTTTAGTAAAGTGTTGGGCTCACCATAATACTATCTAGGGCTTTAGTAGAGTGTTGGGCTCACCATAATACCATCTAGGGCTTTAGTAGAGTGTTGGGCTCACCATAACACCATCTAGGGCTTTAGTAGAGTGTTGGGCTCACCATAATACCATGCTGGGCTTTAGTAGAGTGTTGGGCTCACCATAACACCATCTAGGGCTTTAGTAGAGTGTTGGGCTCACCATAACACCATCCTGGGCTTTAGTAGAGTGTTGGGCTGACCATAACACCATCTAGGGCTTTAGTAGAGTGTTGGGTTCACCATAATACTATCTAGGGCTTTAGTAGAGTGTTGAGCTCACCATAACACCATCTAGGGTTTTAGTAGAGTGTTGGGCTCACCATAATACCATCTAGGGCTTTAGTAGAGTGTTGGGCTCACCATAATACCATCCTGGGCTTTAGTAGAGTGTTGGGCTCACCATAATACCATCCTGGGCTTTAGTAGAGTGTTGGGCTCACCGTAATACCATCTAGGGCTTTAGTAGAGTGTTGGGCTCACCATAATACCAGCTAGGACTTTAGTAGAGTGTTGGGCTCACCATAACACCATCTAGGGCTTTAGTAGAGTGTTGGGCTCACCATAATACCAGCTAGGACTTTAGTAGAGTGTTGGGCTCACCATAACACCATCTAGGGCTTTAGTAGAGTGTTGGGCTCACCATAACACCGTCTAGGGCTTTAGTAGAGTGTTGGGCTCACCATAACACCATCTATAGCTTTAGTAGAGTGTTGGGCTCACCATAATACCATGCTGGGCTTTAGTAGAGTGTTGGGCTCACCATAATACCATCTAGAGCTTTAGTAGAGTGTTGAGCTCACCATAATACCATCTAGGGCTTTAGTAGAGTGTTGGACTCACCATAATACCATCTAGAGCTTTAGTAGAGTGTTGGGCTCACCATAACACCATCTAGGGCTTTAGTAGAGTGTTGGGCTCACCATAATACCATCTAGGGCTTTAGTAGAGTGTTGGGCTTACCGTAATACCATCTAGGGCTTTAGTAGAGTGTTGGGCTTACCGTAATACCATCTAGGGCTTTAGTAGAGTGTTGGGCTCACCATAACACCATCTAGGGCTTTAGTAGAGTGTTGGGCTCACCATAATACCATCTAGGGCTTTAGTAGAGTGTTGGGCTTACCGTAATACCATCTAGGGCTTTAGTAGAGTGTTGGGCTTACCGTAATACCATCTAGGGCTTTAGTAGAGTGTTGGGCTCACCATAACACCATCTAGGGCTTTAGTAGAGTGTTGGGCTCACCATAATACCAGCTAGGACTTTAGTAGAGTGTTGGGCTCACCATAACACCATCTAGGGCTTTAGTAGAGTGTTGGGCTCACCATAACACCGTCTAGGGCTTTAGTAGAGTGTTGGGCTCACCATAATACCATCTAGGGCTTTAGTAGAGTGTTGGGCTCACTATAATACCATCTAGGGCTTTAGTAGAGTGTTGGGCTCACCATAACACCATCTAGGGCTTTAGTAGAGTGTTGGGCTCACCATAATACCATGCTGGGCTTTAGTAGAGTGTTGGGCTCACCATAATACCATGCTGGGCTTTAGTAGAGTGTTGGGCTCACCATAATACCATCTAGGGCTTTAGTAGAGTGTTGGGCTCACCATAATACCATCCTGGGCTTTAGTAGAGTGTTGGGCTCACCATAATACCATCTAGGGCTTTAGTAGAGTGTTGGGCTCACCATAATACCATCCTGGGCTTTAGTAGAGTGTTGGGCTCACCATAATACCATCCTGAGCTTTAGTAGAGTGTTGGGCTCACCATAATACCATCTAGGGCTTTAGTAGAGTGTTGGGCTCACCATAATACCATCCTGAGCTTTAGTAGAGTGTTGGGCTCACCATAATACCATCTAGGGCTTTAGTAGAGTGTTGGGCTCACCATAATACCATCCTGAGCTTTAGTAGAGTGTTGGGCTCACCATAATACCATCCTGAGCTTTAGTAGAGTGTTGGGCTCACCATAATACCATCTAGGGCTTTAGTAGAGTGTTGGGCTCACCATAACACCATCTAGGGCTTTAGTAGAGTGTTGGGCTCACCATAATACCATCTAGGGCTTTAGTAGAGTGTTGGGCTCACCATAACACCATCTAGGGCTTTAGTAGAGTGTTGGGCTCACCATAATACCATCTAGGGCTTTAGTAGAGTGTTGGGCTCACCATAATACCATCCTGAGCTTTAGTAGAGTGTTGGGCTCACCATAATACCATCCTGAGCTTTAGTAGAGTGTTGGGCTCACCATAATACCATCTAGGGCTTTAGTAGAGTGTTGGGCTCACCATAACACCATCTAGGGCTTTAGTAGAGTGTTGGGCTCACCATAATACCATCTAGGGCTTTAGTAGAGTGTTGGGCTCACCATAATACCATCCTGAGCTTTAGTAGAGTGTTGGGCTCACCATAATACCATCTAGGGCTTTAGTAGAGTGTTGGGCTCACCATAATACCATCCTGAGCTTTAGTAGAGTGTTGGGCTCACCATAATACCATCTAGGGCTTTAGTAGAGTGTTGGGCTCACCATAATACCATCCTGAGCTTTAGTAGAGTGTTGGGCTCACCATAATACCATCTAGGGCTTTAGTAGAGTGTTGGGCTCACCATAATACCATGCTGGGCTTTAGTAGAGTGTTGGGCTCACCATAATACCATGCTGGGCTTTAGTAGAGTGTTGGGCTCACCATAATACCATCTAGAGCTTTAGTAGAGTGTTGGGCTCACCATAATACCATCCTGGGCTTTAGTAGAGTGTTGGGCTCACCATAATACCATCTAGGGCTTTAGTAGAGTGTTGGGCTCACCATAATACCATCCTGGGCTTTAGTAGAGTGTTGGGCTCACCACCATCTTGTGTCATGACGGTAGCAGTAGGGGTAGTGGTGGTGGTGATGGTAGTGGTGGTGATGATAGTAGTAATAGTTATTGATGGAGGTGGTGGTGATGATGATAGTAGTAGTAGTAGTGATGGTGGTGGTGGTAATGATTGTGATGATTTCCCTTTATATTTCCACTATTTGCAGCAATTACAGGTTCCCTCCTCCCACGACAGCCACTGATGAGAAACATATTGAGGAGATCAAAAACCATGAGAAACAGGTATGTCTAATCTAGAACGTATTTTAAAACCATGGAGAGTGTCTTTCATCAGAAATATCTTAACAAAAAAGTTTAAGTGTTTATCTAAAATTAGCTTCTGTCATAATTTCATGTAAGAACTTTTGTTACATTCTAAACTCCAGTTTAACCCTTTAATGTTCTAACCGGCCAAAACCGGCCAGAATTCTCTACCTCTTTCTGTTGAAACTGGCTGTAACTGGTCGCTCAAACTGATGTTAAGGTATTGTTCTCAAAATAAATACTTTCAAAATCTCATAGATTCGATATTATGTGAGGTAAAGCCTTTACTGTGACAATACAATAGTATATATAGAGTAATGTGAATGTTATGTGAGGTATTATGTGAGATAAAACCTTTACTGTGAAAATACAATAGTATATATAGAGTAATGTAAATGTTATGTGAGGTATTATGTGAGATAAAGCCTTTACTGTGAAAATACAATAGTATATATAGAGTAATGTAAATGTTATGTGAAATATTATGTGAGGTAAAGCCTTTACTGTGAAAATACAATAGTATATATAGAGTAATGTAAATGTTATGTGAGATAATTATATGAGGTAAAGCCTTTACTGTGAAAATACAATAGTATATATCGAGTAATATAAATGTTATGTGAGGTAAAGCCTTTACTGTGAAAATACAATAGTATATATAGAGTAATGTAAATGTTATGTGAGGTAAAGCCTTTACTGTGAAAATACAGTAGTATATGTAGAGTAATGTAAATATTATGTGAGGTAAAGCATTTACCATGAAAATATAATAGTATATATAGAGTAATGTAAATGTTATGTGAGATATTATGTGAGGTAAAGCCTTTACCATTAAAATACAATAGTATATATAGAGTAATGTAAATGTTATGTGAGATATTATGTGAGGTAAAGCCTTTACTGTGACAATACAATAGTATATATAGAGTAATGTAAATGTTATGTGAGATATTATGTGAGGTAAAGCCTTTACTGTGAAAATACAATAGTATATATAGAGTAATGTAAATGTTATGTGAGATATTATGTGAGGTAAAGCCTTTACCATTAAAATACAATAGTATATATAGAGTAATGTAAATGTTATGTGAGATATTATGTGAGGTAAAGCCTTTACTGTGAAAATACAATAGTATATATAGAGTAATGTAAATGTTATGTGAGATATTATGTGAGGTAAAGCCTTTACCATTAAAATACAATAGTATATATAGAGTAATGTAAATGTTATGTGAGATATTATGTGAGGTAAAGCCTTTACTGTGAAAATACAATAGTATATATAGAGTAATGTAAATGTTATGTGAGGTAAAGCCTTTACTGTGAAAATACAGTAGTATATGTAGAGTAATGTAAATATTATGTGAGGTAAAGCATTTACCATGAAAATATAATAGTATATATAGAGTAATGTAAATGTTATGTGAGATATTATGTGAGGTAAAGCCTTTACCATTAAAATACAATAGTATATATAGAGTAATGTAAATGTTATGTGAGATATTATGTGAGGTAAAGCCTTTACTGTGACAATACAATAGTATATATAGAGTAATGTAAATGTTATGTGAGATATTATGTGAGGTAAGCCTTTACTGTGAAAATACAATAGTATATATAGAGTAATGTAAATGTTATGTGAGATATTATGTGAGGTAAAGCCTTTACTGTGACAATACAATAGTATATATAGAGTAATGTAAATGTTATGTGAGGTATTATGTGAGGTAAAGCCTTTACTGTGACAATACAATAGTATATATAGAGTAATGTAAATAGTATGTGAGATATTATGTGAGGTAAAGCCTTTACTGTGAAAATACAATAGTATATATAGAGTAATGTGAAGGCTAAAGGGTTAATTATGAGAATATTTTAAAAACGATGGTGGAGTCTTTCTTTAGAAATGTGGTAAGATAAAGTTAAATAGATAACTGATCTATATTTCTGATGTTTTTTCAGTTGTACGAGAAAGAGAAACATGAAATACTGGAGTTCGAGTCCCATTTAGCAGCAGCCACCAGTAAAATAACCATCACAGAGTCTAACAGTTTATTGCTGTCCCAACTCACCACTATGGATGTCTCGTATGTTTATTTTCATCTTTTTAATTATACCTTCAAACTCTTGTTCTAGTCTAATATTTTGTATTATATGTTTGTATGTATGTGTGTATGTATATATCATCATCATCATCATCATCATCAACGTTTAACGTCCGTGTTCCACGCTTGCATGGGCTTGGACGGGGGTAGTCCCACTTGAGGCAAGAGTGATCGTCTTGCTCGCATAGGACTATCTGGCAGGTTTTCTACAGTTGGATGCCCTTCCTAACACCAACCACATTTACAGTGTCGGGCTGGGAGGTTTTTACCGTGTTGCCTACACGGCCACATTACAGCGTGGACTGTGGGTTTTTTTGTCGTGACACCTACACGATCTCATTTGTTTCGGCCTGGATGGTGTGGCACCAACATAACTTTACATAGAACGGGGTGGTGTGGATGGGGTGGGAGTGGTGGTGGTGGGACGGGGGGGTATTTTGTTAGAGATGCCTACTGGCTGTAGTAGGTTTTACTATGTATTTAGGTAAGGCGGGTCTTCTCTGTTACTGAGTACCGCCAAAGGTCTCGGTCCAGTGACATTGTCTTGGAGAGGTGTAAGTGTGTGAGGTCGGAGTTTATCAGCTCGTCCCAGGTTTTTCTAGGTCTGCCTATTCCGTGGCTACCGTCTATCTTTATTGCCCTGCACTTTGTTATACAGCTATCGACTTTCATGCGCATCACGTGTCCATACCAACGTAGCCTTCTCTCGAGTAAACAACATCTGATCCCTCTTATTTCTAATTTTTTCCTTAGTTCGTTTATGCTTTGCCGTTCACGTATATTACTGTTACACATCCAGCGGAGCATGCAAGCTTCGTTTCTCTCTAGTCTGCGTATATCCTCTGCACACAATGCCCAGGTTTCACTGCCATGCAACATTGCTGTTCGTATGCAGGCATTGTACAACCTGCCTTTCATTTTTAGGGAGAACCCTTTAGCAGCTAATAGTGGTATAAGCTCTGAACTTTTTCCAACCAGTTCTGACTCTAGCTACTGTACTTTCAGAGCACCCTCCCCCACTGCTGATTTTATCGCCCAGGTAACGGAAGCTGCCCACTATTTCTATAGAACCCTCTGCGCAATTGAAAGAGCTAGTTATTTGTGGGCACTTGCTGCTACTTATTGCACCAGAGCACCGGCCACATGTAAAATCTATGTTCTTAGTTAGCTTACCTGTGATCCCACTACATCTTTTATGCACCCATACTTTGCATTTAGGACATAAAATGGAGTTTCTACCTACGCCTTTCCTACACACCGAGCACGACCATTTCCCAGAAGGGACCGGCGCCTTATTTTCTTTCCTACAAACTAGAACTTTAGTCTTAGCCAAGTTAATTTTAAGTCCTTTTGATTCTAGGCCGTGCTTCCATGTTTAGAATTTCTTCTCTAGCTCGGCCATTGATTCCGCTATGAGTGTCAGGTCGTCTGCGTATAGGAGTTCCCATGGGCAGCCGGTCTTGAACTCCTCTGTTATAGCCTGAAGGGCAATAATAAATAGTAGGGGGCTGAGAACAGAGCCCTGATGGACGCCAACTTTTACGCTAAACTCTTCACTATATTCGTTGTTAATTCTAACCTTGCTGACTGTTTCTTTATACATGGCTTGTATAGCCCTCACAAGCCATTCGTCAACGCCTAGTTTTCTAAGAGCCCACCAGATAATGGAGCGGGGGACTCTGTCGAAGGCTTTCGCCAAGTCGACAAAAGCTAAGTAGAGGGGTTTACCTTTAGCTAGGTACTTCTCCTGTAGTTGTCGTACAATGAAAAGAGCGTCTGTGGTACTTTTGCCTGACACAAACCCGAACTGCATTTCATCTAGGTCAATTCTCTCTCTGATTAGTTGCGCTATTACTTTTTCCGTGACCTTCATGACCTGGTCGATTAATTTAATGCCTCTATAGTTACTCCTATCTAGGGCGTCTCTTTTACCCTTATAACAGTTAACAATGATGCTGCTATGCCAGTCCTTCGGAACAACCCCATTCTGTACGACTTGGTTAACTATGCGGGTGACCATGGTGTGTCCCACCGTGCCAGATGCCTTCAGCATCTCAGCAACTATTTCCGAAGGCCCAGCCGCCTTACCCGTCTTCATATCCTTGATTGCCTTACTTATTATACTCCCCTCGACTAACACTGCTGGTCCCTCTGTTGGGTCGATATGGGGGAGACTGTCTTTCTCCCATTTATTCTCCTCATTTAGTAGCCTTTCATAGTGACACTTCCAAGCTACCTTCTTATCAGCGTCGGTGATGGCAAGTATGCCATCATCGTTAAGTACACACTTCTCCCCGACAATATCACGGTTTTCCTTGACGCATTGCCTAGCAATCCTGAACACCTCACGTTTTTGGTCCTCGCGTTGTAGAACATGCTTGAACTTTCTTTCCTCTGCTTCCCTTCTTGCGAAGTACACTTGTCTCCTAGCTTCCCTCCTGGCCACTTGATAGTCTTCTCTACTTCCCCCATCCCGCCATACTTTCCAAGCCTGCTTTTTGGCCTTAATTGACCCCTCCACCTTACTGTTCCACCACCATGTTACTCTCCTCCTGCCTGCAGGCCTGCTCCAGCCACAGACTTCGTCTGTCGCCATCAGCAGGTTTGCTTTCAGAAATTCCCACTGTCCCTCTATATTGTCCGACTCTAAATGTTCTTCCTTACTGTCGAAAGCATCAAGTAATATGCTTTGAAATTTATTTCTGACTGTGGGGTCCTTTAGCTTCCATATTTTTCTCCTGAGGATAGTCCTCTTCTGCTGTCGAGTACGTCTCGTCCTGACTATGAGGTCGCTAATTATCAGTCTATGTTGGGAGGTGCATTCTTCATGGGGGAGGGATTTAGTGTTTACAACAGACACTCTGTCACGTCTTCTGGTAAGGATATAATCTACCTGGCTTGTGTGTTCCCCGGATCTATAGGTGATCAGGTGGTTGTCACGTTTTTTGAAGTTAGTGTTACAGATAGTTAGGTTATTTGCATCACAGAATTCCAGGATTCTGGAGCCTTCCTCATTTCTAGTACCAAACCCATAGCCTCCATGGATTTCGTCGTAGCCGTCACAATGTTGTCCAACGTGACCATTTAGGTCGCCTGCAATAATTATATAGTCACTGTCGGTTATTTGGGAGGTAGCGAGCATCAGTGTCTCATAGAATCTGTCTTTTATAGTGCCGGGCAGTCCGGATTGGGGTGCGTATGCAGATATTACTGTCACCGTAGTTCTATTGAGGACAAGTCGTATTTTAATTATTCTGTCGTTCACTCTATTTACGTCTATTATCTTATCTGCCCACTTTTCTGCTACCATGATTCCTACTCCACCCAGCGCATCGTCGTTTCCCACCCAGAAAAGCTTATAACATCGTTTTTTACCCTCAATGAATCTAGCAGACCCACCCCTCCACCTGGTCTCTTGGATACAACAAACATCGACCTCCATACGTTCAAGCATTTCTACAACCTCGTTAGCGCGACCCTTTAGGGTGCCTACATTTACGGTACCAACTCTGAAGTTTTGGATTGCGTTTGGAGGGTGGGGGCGGTGGGGGGCAGGGGGAGATGGGGTTATGTTAGCCGTCCGCGGTCGAAACAAAGAGGAGTGATCGCATTCTCGTCCACGAGATATATATATATATATATATATATATATAGAGAGAGAGAGAGAGAGAGAGAGAGAGAGAGAGAGAGAGAGAGAGAGAGAGAGAGAGAGAGAAAATTGAGGTTGGTAATGGCACATGGAATATATAAGAGACAGAATACTTTTTTGTGAAAAAACATAATTTTATAAGGTAAGGAAATAATAAAGGGTATAAAAAATGACCGGTTTCGATGGGTCTGCAAAAGCCGTCTTTTCAAATGTTGATTAATATTAAGAAAAATTAATAATACGAAGAATAAATTTGAGACTTGAAAATTCAAGTATAAAATTCATTGTGGGATTTCATAGCAGTTTTCATCTAGGTAGCAACAACAGGTTGACTGCTGTGTCCCTTTCTGGTAGTGAATGAGAAGTTATTTGGGGTGTGGGTTATTTTATAAAGGTCAGATTTAGCAATCGCCAACTGGCCACCCCCTCACTGACCAGCAGCTGGCCAGTTGGCGATTGCTAAATCTGACCTTTATAAAATAACCCACACCCCAAATAACTTCTCATTCACTACCAGAAAGGGACACAGCAGTCAACCTGTTGTTGCTACCTAGATGAAAACTGCTATGAAATCCCACAATGAATTTTATACTTGAATTTTCAAATCTCAAATTTTAACTCTTCGTATTATTAATTTTTCTTAATATTAATCAACATTTGAAAAGACGGCTTTTGCAGACCCATCGAAACCGGTCATTTTTTATACCCTTTATTATTTCCTTACCTTATAAAATTATGTTTTTTCACAAAAAAGTATTCTGTCTCTTATATATTCCATGTGCCATTACCAACCTCAATTTTCTCTATAACCTTCGTTTTGTGTAGAAAATTACACTTTTCATATATATATATATATATATATATATATATATATATATATCATATGTAACCCATGTGCAACCACTCAGTATTCTTCTTTCTTCTCATGTTTTTATATATATTTACCTCAGCTGCGTTTGTCTGTTTCTCTCTTACTGCTTCCCCGCTCTCTCTGTTTCTCTCACCTTCTTTTGCCCCCCTCTGTCAGTTACACTTTCTCTCGACTGACCTCTTCCTCACACTTCCACTCACTAACTCTCTGTTTCTCCCCTTCTCACTTCCTCCCGTTTGGCTTGTAGTGGGTCTCTTCCTGCTTACATCTCACACACATCAACACGGTCTGTACCTCTCTCGCTCATGAAATCCACCCAGCTGAGGGTCCCTATCATTCTACTGTAAAGTGGTCGTGGAGGTGCCACGGCAAAAAAGCACCCAGCACTCACTGTAAATGAGGTTGGTGTTAGGAAGGGCATCCAGCTGTAGAAATCAAGCCAGAATCAGTTCCCGTCCCACCCTTGCAAGCAGGGAAAAGCGGACGTAAAATGATGATGATGATATATATATATATTTATATGTGTGTATGTATGTATGTATATATATGTATGTAAAAGGTAAACAAGTAATAACAACACAATCGCTACAATAAATGGAATGAATATATTAGTTTAATGCTTGCAATAGCAGGAAGAGGGTCTTAATGTTTTGGACGCTAGTCCTTCATCAGAAGAAAGAATGAGAAATTAGATAGATTGAAGGGACGGGTGGGGTGGAATTGGAAAAAATTTTGTAGAGAAAAATAACAGGTTCATTCATGTTGCCATGGAAAACTGATGCTGTCTTGTGTATGATATATGGCTAACTCAATACACAGGGGCTTTTTCCCAAAATTTTATTTTTCTGTTCCTTCCTCTTCTCTCTCCCTATCTTTCTATTTCATTATTTCTCATTGTATCCCGCCGAGGTTAACTTTGCCTTTCATCCTTACGGGGTCGATAAAATAAAGTACCAGTAATGTACTGGGTAATTTGCTGGCCTTGTGCCAAAAGTAGAAACAATTATTTCTCATTGTATCTTCTGATGAAGGACTAGCATCTGAACCATAGACCCTTTTCCTACTATATCAAGCGTTAAACTAATATATTTCTCCATTGTACTGTGTTGTTTCCTGCTGTGATTCACGTAAGACATTTAAGGTTAAGTAATCAATTACTGGATTATGGCAAAATCCGTAGTAACCTAACCACTACCATGATAATTGATACATTGATCTTCCACGATCAATTGACTTTCTGAAATGATCATAAAACAATAAACTAACTATCTCTGACTTATGTTTTGTTTTCATTGTTCAACACACACACATACACACATAAATATATATATATATTTCGTTTCTGAATTTGTTTAGCAAGATTATTTATCTGAAATCGTGTGTTGAAACCGATATTGTTATACTTTGGGAGGGTCATGTTGCCAATAAGAAACACACGCACCAGTTGCTTTCACTTCAATTTATTATATATTTATAAATTTATAAATATATAATAAATTGAAGTGAAAGCAACTGGTGCGTGTGTTTCTTATTGGCAACATGACCCTCCCAAAGTATAACAATATATATATATATATATATCTTTATATCTCCTATTACAGAGGGGCTCTCCGCAAACCTCCATCTACTATTATTGAACAGCTCGTCACTTTGAACCAGAACTTGAAAATTGGTCAGCGTCTCTGTCGAAGCCGTAACCCAGACTTCCTCCTGGATATAATACAACGTCAGGTAACTATTGTGGAGTCAGGTGACCTCATGCTTAGAGTATTAGTCTCAAAATTGTAAAGGGGTGGGCCCACGCTGTGTTGAGTTCTTGAGTAAGATGCTTCATTTCATGCTGCTATTCATGTTAGGACTGGGAGACCCTATGAATATGATAATTTCTATCATTGTTTAATGCTAGCAAGGGTTGGACAGATTATTACAGACTAAGTTTCAGTACTTAATTGAAGTTACTGATCTCTAAGATGGACCATGGGCCCCCCTCTCACTTACTTTGCTTGTACTCTGCAGAGTGCACTGGGTGCATGTCATTGTGAGGCCAGCACTTCCTATGTTCAACCACTTTATAGAGTGTATTGGGTGGTTGTTTATCGTGTAGACCACCAACACTAGGGAGATTGTCATATCTTGGGCACAAGGGAAGTTATTGTGTCTTTCACACATCTGCTGGTCTTTCATCTCACCAACCACTTTACAGAGTACACTGGGTGTATGTATCCTGTTGCCAACCACTTTACAGAGTACACTGGGTGTATGTATCCTGTTACCAACCACTTTACAGGGTACACTGGGTGTATGTATCCTGTTACCAACCACTTTACAGAGTACACTGGGTGTATGTATCCTGTTACCAACCACTTTACAGAGTACACTGGGTGTATGTGTCCTGTTACCAACCACTTTACAGAGTACACTGGGTGTATGTATCCTGTTACCAACCACTTTACAGAGTACACTGGGTGTATATGACCAACACTAGCGAGGTTGTCTTTGTCTTTAATAACTGTTTTGCTTCTGCTGTAGGGTACAACCCAATCAATGCCCTGGCTTGCTGAGTTGGTAGAATCCAATGAAGGATCCTTGGATGTCCTCCCTGTCCAGTGTTTGTGTGAGTTCCTGCTCCATGACCCACAAGACTCTACTGAAGAGGATGACACAGATTTCGAGGCTGAGAAGCAGAAGAAAAGAGTCAGTATTTGGTTTTTGTTGTTAGAAACAATTATTTTGGCAGTGTAAAGCGTCAGACACCTTGCTTTGCAGCATAGAGTTATGGCCCTTTACGAAGACAAGAGTCAGTATTTGGTTTTTGTTGTTATGATTTTGGCAGTGTAAAGCGTCAGACACCTTGCTTTGCAGCATAGAGTTATGGCCCTTTACGTTCTACGTTCAAGCACTGTTAGAGTTAGCTTTGCCTTTCGTCCTTACGGGGATCGATAAAATAAAGTACCAGTAATGCACTGGGGGGTTCAATTTAATCGACTTTCCCCTACCCCCAAACTGCTGGCCTTGTGCCTATAGTTGAAATCATTATCATCATCATTTTACATCCACATATATATATATGTGTGTGTATATATATATATATATATATATATATAGCATGAAAGAATGGACGTAAAACGCTGTTTAACTGCATTGAGTTATACCTTTTACTGTCATTTCTATAATACGAAGAGGGTGTTTGACTCCAACACGCTCCAGTATTCTAATCCTTATATATATATATATATATATATATACATATATATATATATATATATATATATATAGCGTGTTGTAGTCAAACACCCTCTTCGTATTATAGAAATGACAGTAAAAGGTATAACTCAATGCAGTTAAACAGAGCCAAAGAATTAAGAGAGTAAAACAAAGAATCCTTTAATACATCAAAAGTTTTTATTAGCCGACAATGTTTCGTCCTATTAAGGACTCATCAGGGCAATCAAAACAACAAGAAGTAATATCGGCAGATACAAGCCAGAAACTCTGAAGAATATGGAGTGTACATACACTAATGTCTTGCAAAGATATACGATAATAAAAATGAAAATAAAGATAAAAATAATAAAATTATAATAACTAAGGATGTAGATAACATTAAGAACCATATTACAAATATAGTCCAAAGCCACCAACTTAAATCTAAACAAATTTGATTATATAGAGCAGGAATTATATATAACACAATATAATACATTATAATAATAATATATTTATACCAACATTAAAATTCCAAATTAAAACTCAGAAGGTACAATATATACATGTATATATGTGCGCACACACACACACACACACACACACACACACACATATTACAGTACACATATCTATTTTCTATTACACAGAAATTAAGCCCTATTGGAAGTTTGAATATTAAAAATAAGCATGGTAATAGTGAAAATAATGCTAATACATCTACCCAATATACATATATATATATATATATATATATATATATATACTTTTATTATATATATATATATATATATATATATATATAATAAAAGTATAATAATAATGAAATTATTGTGTAAAGTGCTCAGGTGCACTACAAGTCGTCAAAGGTGTATGTATAGTACATAGAATAATACACAAATGTCAGGGAAGTATATGTGTGTATGTGTTAGCTGTAGTGTTGGCGGATCTCGGGAAGCATGGAGGCCTTAAAGGATGCAGTGTCTCGACAGCTAACAACTGATGCAGGTAGTTTGTTCCATGCTTCAGCAACTCTGAGCGTGAAAAAATGTTTCCGAAAGTCATGGGAACTGTGCTGTTTTCTTACTTTGTGGGCATGTCCACGTGTGTTAGACACATGGAAATCAGAAAGGTACTCAGGGTTGTTGTTGGCAACATGGTTAACAATGTTGTGGGTGTTTACCAAGTCAGTTGCCAGGCGTCGGAGCTTCAATGTATCCATGCCCAGGGAAGCAAGGCGCTCAGAGTATGGTAGATGCCTGATGGAGGGTATTCGCTTGGTTGCACGTCTCTGAACAGTTTCCAGGCGGTCAATGTTGTGAGCAAGATAGGGGTTCCAGACTGGTGATGCAAATTCTAAGTGTGGTCGCGCCATAGCCATGTACAGCCTTAATGTGTATGTGTTCCTACATGTAAATAATACACATAGGGATACAAGTATAGTCTGACCATATGCCAGTCTGGTTCAATGGTAAGTTAATAAACTAACAAGCCAGAACATATATAATCAAGGGAAAGCAAATAAAGAAAAAATTTTAAAATAAATTTCAAAAAATACACTGTACTTACTATATGTGCCTTTACCGCGGTTTCAGATCCCAGAACAAATAGATAATCCAAGCGGATTTCCATTGAGAAAGAGATTCTCGTCAGAAGGCTTTTCTCTCTCAGAGAATATAAAATTCCCGAGTTAAAATTACAAACAGGCGCCATACAAAACTGCCCCAGAATGAGAGCAAATGAATGATGAAACAATTTTGTCTAGTACCGTGTGCAAAGACTGAAAGCAAGGTGGACAGGTCAACTCTTGCTACTGAAAATAGCAGCCGTTCAAATGACCAAAGGTTTCTCTACCATAGGGGAGAATAATAATAAAAGTATGTGTTCCTACATGTAAATAATATACAAGTATAGTCCGACCGTATGCCAGTGTGGTTCAATCGCAAGTTAATAAATTAACTTTATTTGCTTTCCCTTGATTATATATATATAATAATAATACTATTTATAGTTATGTATATAGTATAAACAACTATAAATAGGAAGGTCAGTAATTTCCTATTACCATATTACCAGTAATTATATATATATATATATATATATATATATATATATATATATATATATATATATATATATATATATCATCATCATCGTTTAACTTCTATCTTCAACGCTAGCATGGGTTAGACAGGAATTGTCCCACTTGAGGCAAGACTGATTGGGTGACCGTGTCTCGCTCGTATAGAACTGTATCTGGCAGGTTTTCTATGGCTGGATGTCCTTCTTAACACCAACCCCGTTTACAGTGTGGACTGGGAGCCTTTTTACCGTGTCTCCTTCTCACCACATTACAGTGTGGACTGGGAGCCTTTTTACCATGTCTCCTACATGACCACATTACAGTGTGGACTGGGAGCCTTTTTACCATGTCTCCTACATGACCACATTACAGTGTGGACTGGGAGCCTTTTTACCATGTCTCCTACATGACCACATTAGTGTGGACTGGGAGCCTTTTTACCATGTCTCCTACATGACCACATTACAGTGTGGACTGGGAGCCTTTTTACCATGTCTCCTACATGACCACATTAGTGTGGACTGGGAGCCTTTTTACCATGTCTCCTACATGACCACATTACAGTGTGGACTGGGAGCCTTTTTACCATGTCTCCTACATGACCACATTAGTGTGGACTAGGAGCCTTTTTACCATGTCTCCTACATGACCACATTACAGTGTGGACTGGGAGCCTTTTTACCATGTCTCCTACATGACCACATTACAGTGTGGACTGGGAGCCTTTTTACCATGTCTCCTACATGACCACATTAGTGTGGACTGGGAGCCTTTTTACCATGTCTCCTACATGACCACATTAGTGTGGACTGGGAGCCTTTTTACCATGTCTCCTACATGACCACTTTACAGTGTACAACTGGGTGCTTTTTGTAGTGACACCTACACAACCTCTTTAGTTTGGACTGGATGTTGTGGTACCAACATAACTTTACAGAGAAAGGGGTGGTGTTGGTGGGAGTGGGAGGATGGAGTAAGGCTAGTGGGATGGGGTGTATATTTGGTTAAGAGGTGCCTACTGACTGTAGGTTTCGCTTTGTACATAGACGAGGCGGGTCTTCTGTATTACTGCGTAGCTCTCAAGATCTCGATCCAGTGGCATTGTCTTAGAGAAGTGCATGTATGTGTATATATATATATATATATATATGTCTGATGAGCTATCAATTCCAGAGTTGGGCATGATCACTACTGGATCGTACCTAGAGCTGATCGATCATGAAACACATGTCACGTGTAAATAAACATAATGATGTTATATTGATACTTCATTCCTGCTCCATATTATTAATACTAGTTGGCCCGTGTGAAATAAGTTCTCATAATTTTCCTTCTCAAAGCTTCAGCCCTAACCCATCTTTTCCGAAGTACACAGATATGTGAAAATGGCAAAGAGTCAATTTTATTTTGTAAAAAAGCTGAGCACCTGACACTCTGTTCTTAATAAGTTATATCTAAGGTTATATAACAGTGTATTCTGTTATTTAACAGTTTAATCAGTTATATCTAAGGTTATATAACTGTATTCTGTTATTTAACAGTTTAATAAGTTATTTCTAAGGTTATATAAGTGTGTTCTGTTATTTAACAGTTTAATAAGTTATATCTAAGGTTATATAACAGTGTATTCTGTTATTTAACAGTTTAATCAGTTATATCTAAGGTTATATAACTGTATTCTGTTATTTAACAGTTTAATAAGTTATTTCTAAGGTTATATAAGTGTGTTCTGTTATTTAACAGTTTAATAAGTTATATCTAAGGTTATATAACAGTGTATTCTGTTATTTAACAGTTTAATAAGTTATATCTAAGGTTATATAACAGTGTATTCTGTTATTTAACAGTTTAATAAGTTATATCTAAGGTTATATAACAGTGTATTCTGTTATTTAACAGTTTAATGAGTTATATCTAAGGTAATATAACAGTGTATTCTGTTATTTAACAGTTTAATAAGTTATATCTAAGGTTATATAACAGTGTGTTCTGTTATTTAACAGTTTAATAAGTTATATCTAAGGTTATATAACAGTGTATTCTGTTATTTAACAGTTTAATAAGTTATATCTAAGGTTATATAACAGTGTATTCTGTTATTTAACAGTTTAATAAGTTATATCTAAGGTTATATAACAGTGTATTCTGTTATTTAACAGTTTAATAAGTTATATCTAAGGTTATATAACAGTGTATTCTGTTATTTAACAGTTTAATGAGTTATATCTAAGGTTATATAACAGTGTATTCTGTTATTTAACAGTTTAATAAGTTATATCTAAGGTTATATAACAGTGTATTCTGTTATTTAACAGTTTAATAAGTTATATCTAAGGTTATATAACAGTGTATTCTGTTATTTAACAGTTTAATAAGTTATATCTAAGGTTATATAACAGTGTATTCTGTTATTTAACAGTTTAATAAGTTATATCTAAGGTTATATAACAGTGTATTCTGTTATTTAACAGTTTAATAAGTTATATCTAAGGTTATATAACAGTGTATTCTGTTATTTAACAGTTTAATAAGTTATATCTAAGGTTATATAACAGTGTATTCTGTTATTTAACAGTTTAATAAGTTATATCTAAGGTTATATAACAGTGTATTCTGTTATTTAACAGTTTAATGAGTTATATCTAAGGTAATATAACAGTGTATTCTGTTATTTAACAGTTTAATAAGTTATATCTAAGGTTATATAACAGTGTGTTCTGTTATTTAACAGTTTAATAAGTTATATCTAAGGTAATATAACAGTGTATTCTGTTATTTAACAGTTTAATAAGTTACTATTAGTCCACCAGTTTGACCACTTAATAGCTATATTGCCTTTATTATATGTACTTATTTTCTTTCTCTACCCCCGTATCTCGTTATCCCATATATTGTTGCATACCATACTTTTTCCCTTTTTCTCTTCGACTGCCTGCCAACCCAAATTAACTCTAACTTTAATTTATCTCTTATTCATCCTCATGAGTCTCACTCTGCTATTTCCTTTAAGTTATCTTAAGTCAGACTAAACCTACTTTACTGTATTTTCATTTATTTCTAATTCTTCTTCACATGCCTTACTTTGATCATCACTTTAACTTACCTTAGATTAGCCTACACTGTTTAATTGGTAAAGGAACCACCTAATAGTTCCTTACCAGTCAGGCATGTTGGCCCAGAGACCTTGATCGGTTTCACGGATATTTCATACAAACAACAGGGAACAATCCTACTGTCTAACCCCCTCCTGGACATTCCCTTTATATATCGTAAAATTTCACTTTAATGTTCCACTGATTGAGTACTTGAGTCCCCGGAAGACGAGGAATGTGACATCTGGATGTAATCTGTTGAGCTTGATTGGGAATACGGCTATCTTGCTTCCAGCTATTTACATCTGGATGTAATCTGTTGAGCTTGATCTGAGACCTAGCGAGGAATACGGCTATCTTGCTTCCAGCTATTTACATCTGGATGTAATCTGTTGAGCTTGATCGGGGAACTAGCGAGGAATACGGCTATCTTGCTTCCAGCTATTTACATCTGGATGTAATCTGTTGAGCTTGATTGGGGAACTAGCGAGGAATACGGCTATCTTGCTTCCAGCTATTTACATCTGGATGTAATCTGTTGAGCTTGATCGGGGAACTAGCGAGGAATACGGCTATCTTGCTTCCAGCTATTTACATCTGGATGTAATCTGTTGAGCTTGATTGGGGAACTAGCGAGGAATACGGCTATCTTGCTTCCAGCTATTTACATCTGGATGTAATCTGTTGAGCTTGATCGGGGAACTAGCGAGGAATACGGCTATCTTGCTTCCAGCTATTTACATCTGGATGTAATCTGTTGAGCTTGATTGGGGAACTAGCGAGGAATACGGCTATCTTGCTTCCAGCTATTTACATCTGGATGTAATCTGTTGAGCTTGATTGGGGAACTAGCGAGGAATACGGCTATCTTGCTTCCAGCTATTTACATCTGGATGTAATCTGTTGAGCTTGATTGGGGAACTAGCGAGGAATACGGCTATCTTGCTTCCAGCTATTTACATCTGGATGTAATCTGTTGAGCTTGATTGGGGAACTAGCGAGGAATACGGCTATCTTGCTTCCAGCTATTTACATCTGGATGTAATCTGTTGAGCTTGATCGGGGAACTAGCAAGGAATACGGCTATCTTGCTTCCAGCTATTTACATCTGGATGTAATCTGTTGAGCTTGATCGGGGAACTAGCGAGGAATACGGCTATCTTGCTTCCAGCTATTTACATCTGGATGTAATCTGTTGAGCTTGATCGGGGAACTAGCAAGGAATACGGCTATCTTGCTTCCAGCTATTTACATCTGGATGTAATCTGTTGAGCTTGATTGGGGAACTAGCGAGGAATACAGCTATCTTGCTTCCAGCTATTTACATCTGGATGTAATCTGTTGAGCTTGATCGGGGAACTAGCGAGGAATACGGCTATCTTGCTTCCAGCTATTTACATCTGGATGTAATCTGTTGAGCTTGATCGGGGAACTAGCGAGGAATATGGCTATCTTGCTTCCAGCTATTTACATCTGGATGTAATCTGTTGAGCTTGATCGGGGAACTGGCGAGGAATACGGCTATCTTGCTTCCAGCTATTTACATCTGGATGTAATCTGTTGAGCTTGATCGGGGAACTAGCAAGGAATACGGCTATCTTGCTTCCAGCTATTTACATCTGGATGTAATCTGTTGAGCTTGATCGGGGAACTAGCAAGGAATACGGCTATCTTGCTTCCAGCTATTTACATCTGGATGTAATCTGTTGAGCTTGATCGGGGAACTAGCGAGGAATACGGTTATCTTGCTTCCAGCTATTTACATCTGGATGTAATCTGTTGAGCTTGATCGGGGAACTAGCGAGGAATACGGCTATCTTGCTTCCAGCTATTTACATCTGGATGTAATCTGTTGAGCTTGATCGGGGAACTAGCAAGGAATACGGTTATCTTGCTTCCAGCTATTTCAAACCAGTTAACCCATCAATGTTCAAACCGGCCTAAACCGGTCAGAATTCTCTCCCTTTTTCTGTTGAAACTGGCTCAAACTGATGTTATGGTATTGTTCTCAAAATAAATACTTTCAAAATCTCATAGATTCGATATTATATGAGATATTATGTGAAGTAAACCCTTTACTGTGACAATACAATAGTATATATAGAGTAATGTAAATGTTATGTGAGATATTATGTGAGATAAAGTCTTTACCATGAAAATACAATAGTATATATAGAGTAATGTAAATGTTATGCGAGATATTATGTGAGATAAAGTCTTTACCATGAAAATACAATAGTATATATAGAGTAATGTAAATGTTATATGAGATATTATGTGGGGTAAAGCTTTTACCATGAAAATACAATAGTATATATAGAGTAATGTGATTGCTAAAGGGTTAAACTATAATAGATACGTTATATATAGCTTAGGCCTACAGACAGATATTTCTTTATTTTTTTATTTTCATTATAATTATCTCTCTCCCACTTATTCATCTCCTTTAATATAACCTTTGCTTTTGTTTTTAATTAATTTATTTCTGTATTTTAATGTATTTATTGTATAGTTACTTCTTGGTATTGGTTATAATATCGACAGCTGTTGTCGACCTGTGGACAATATGGACTTGGGGGGAGATGTGACAACTACTGACTGATAGGGGGCAGGGCTACTAGCTGATTTCCTTACTTCCTAAACTAAACATCAGGCGATAGTGACTTGGGACCTGAACTGACCAACACTTCCACTAAAATTCTTAGGGCCATACAAGGGCCAGCCATTGAAGAAACAACACCACATGTTCGGCTGGCCCCCTGTATCATGAAAAGAAAATCTTTTTCAGGGAAATTATTGGATTTTTCAAAACTTAAAGGATTTTTTTAGAAACTTTCAATGTTTTCAAGTTTTTTTAGGTTTTGCCGTCTGAAGAGCTCAGGCTGCCATAACTGATAGACCTCAGTGAAATATGTATAACGGAGTTTTAAATAAACCTGAATCAACTGATTATGGCCTCCGATGTTTTATTAATATATGTATATGTGTATGTAGTCATGTCAGTTTTAATATTTTAACAATTTCCATTGTTCTGTGTCTAGAAAATGAAGAAACAAGAGCAGCTGTTGGCTAAACTACAAATGTTGGTTCACAGTCCATCAAGTGACAGCAGCACCACTTTTGAAGTGATGGATTATTTCTTCAAGAGACTCTCATCTAGTCAAGCTTCAAGTCGAAGTCTCGCCATCAAGGTAACATTGTTGATCATTACACCAGCTTCGTTAATTCTAATTAAGACTAGTTAGTATAATGGAGGTGTGTCACCTAATACGGACGGCTTTTTTCACGTTCCTTCTTCTTCTCACTCTTTCTCTTTCTAGTTTATCTTTTATTTTGAGTTCTATCTTCTGATGAAGGACTAGTATCTGAAACATTAAGACTCTTTTCCTTTTATTTCAAGCGTTAAATTAAGCGATATTTGTTTAAATTCAGCTAAATTTGTTTTATTTTATTTATTTGCCTGTTTGTTTGCTTGTTTTTTTTTTGTTTTTTTTTTTTTAAATTTATCTAATAAAAGCATCATGTGTCTTCATTAACAGGGCCTGTCCCTTGTGGTATCAATGTCCCACATTCCCCCGTCTGAGATTGAACCCATCAAAGTAGATGAAGAAGAGGAACAGTTCCTCAAGTTGCTACCACAACATAAATGGCTGCTTCTCTACTTGCCCAGCCTCCCTCTCTTCGATTCCCTCACAGCAAGGGCCTGCTATGCAATTCGAAAGGTCAGCGGCAACACTTCTCCTTTGGTGGTTTTTATTTTTGTTTGTGTGGTGTGTGGTGTATGGTGTGGTGTGGTGTGGTGTGGTGGGGTGGGGTGTGGGGTGGTATGGTGTATGGTGTGGTGTGTGATGTTTGGTGTGGTGTGATGTGGTGTAGTATGGTGTATGATGTGTGGTGTAGTGTAGTATGGTGTGATGTGGTGTGGTGTTGTATGGTGTGGTGTGGTGTGGTGTAGTGTGCGATGTATGGTGTGGTGTAGTGTAGTATGGTGTGTGGTGTGGTATGTTGTGGTGTGGTGTGTCATGTATGGTGTGGTGTGTGGTATGGTGTGGTGTATGATGTGTGGTGTGGTGTAGTATGGTGTGATGTGGTGTGGTGTATGATATATGGTGTGGTATGGTGTGGTGTAGTGTGGTGTGGTGTAGTGTGTGATGTATGGTGTGGTGTGGTGTGTGATGTTTGGTGTGTGGTGTAGTGTGGTGTGGTATGTTGTGGTGTGTGATGTTTGGTGTGGTGTGTGATGTTTGGTGTGGTGTGGTGTAGTGTGTATGGTGTAGTGTGGTGTATAGTGTGGTGTAGTGTGGTGTGTTCCATCAACAATATAATCACCATCATCCTCATTACCAAATTCCATGCTAGCATGGGTTGGACAGGTCATGATGGTCGAAGACAAGTTAGGTCAGATGATTATAACTTGCATATAGATGGTCACCACTGACTGACCTCTCTCTACCACTGACTCACCTCTCTCTACCACTGACTGACCTCTCTACCACTGACTCACCTCTCTCTACCACTGACTCACCTCTCTCTACCACTGACTCACCTCTCTCTACCACTGACACCTCTCTCTACCATTGACTGACCTCTCTCTACCACTGACTGACCTCTCTACCACTGACTGACCTCTCTCTACCACTGACTCACCTCTCTCTACCATTGACTGACCTCTCTCTACCACTGACTCACCTCTCTCTACCATTGACTGACCTCTCTCTACCACTGACTCACCTCTCTCTACCACTGACACCTCTCTCTACCATTGACTGACCTCTCTACCACTGACTGACCTCTCTACCACTGACTGACCTCTCTCTACCACTGACTCACCTCTCTCTCTACCACTGACTCACCTCTCTACCACTGACTCACCTCTCTCTACCACTGACTCACCTCTCTCTATCACTGACTGACCTCTCTCCACCACTGACTCACCTCTCTCTACCACTGACTCACCTCTCTCTCTACCACTGACTGACCTCTCTCTACCACTGACTGACCTCTCTACCACTGACTCACCTCTCTCTACCACTGACTGACCACTCTCTACCACTGACTCACCTCTCTCTACCACTGACTCACCTCTCTCTACCACTGACTGACCTCTTTCTACCACTGACTCACCTCTCTACCACTGACTCACCTCTCTACCACTGACTCACCTCTCTCTACCACTGACTGACCTCTCTACCACTGACTCGCCTCTCTCTACCACTGACTCACCACTCTCTACCACTGACTCACCTCTCTCTACCACTCACTGACCTCTCTCCACCACTGACTCACCTCTCTCTACCACTGACTGACCTCTCTACCACTGACTGACCTCTCTCTACCACTGACTCACCTCTCTCTCTACCACTGACTCACCTCTCTACCACTGACTCACCTCTCTCTACCACTGACTGACCTCTCTCTACCACTGACTCACCACTCTCTACCACTGACTCACCTCTCTCTACCACTGACTCACCTCTCTCTACCACTGACTCACCTCTCTCTACCACTGACTGACCTCTCTCCACCACTGACTGACCTCTCTCTACCACTGACTCACCTCTCTCTACCACTGACTGACCTCTCTCTACCACTGACTGACCTCTCTCCACCACTGACTCGCCTCTCTCTACCACTGACTCACCACTCTCTACCACTGACTCACCACTCTCTACCACTGACTCACCACTCTCTACCACTGACTCACCTCTCTCTACCACTGACTGACCTCTCTACCACTGACTGACCTCTCGCTACCACTGACTCACCTCTCTCTACCACTGACTGACCTCTCTCCACCACTGACTCGCCTCTCTCTACCACTGACTCACCACTCTCTACCACTGACTCACCTCTCTCCACCACTGACTCACCTCTCTCTACTACTGACTCACCACTCTCTACCACTGACTCACCTCTCTCTACCACTGACTCACCTCTCTCTACCACTCACCTCTCTCTCTCCCTCACTTCAGGCCTGTCGTGTAGAGACTGATCCGTCGCTGGTCAGTGCCTATGTCATCTTCTTGGACCGTCATGTTAAGGACGTTACTTTACAGAACTTGGATGACCTGGCATTTGTAAGTACATACTCTCTCTTTCTCCTCTCCCCCTCTCTGACCTCTCCACTTTCCTTTCCTCCCATCTCCCCCTCTCTCCTCTGGCCCCTCTCCTCCCCACTCTCCTCTTTCTCCCCCTCTACCTCCTCCCTCTCTCTCTCTCTCTCTCATAAGTCATATATTGGTTTACATGTATTTTTGTAGAAAAAGATGCAGCTTATACACTCATCTATGTATATATATATATATATGTATATATATAACAAAGGAATTGTGGTAAGGAACCAGGTGGACCATAACGCATCAAAGTACTCAATACTTAGGGTAGTAGAGTGGGTAATAGGAAAAGAGTTAGGACCCCGTATGTAAAAGGTAAACAGAAATAACAACACAATCGGTACAGTGTATGGAAGGGATATATTATATGTATAAGTGTTTATATATATATATATACACATACGTGTATTTATATAATTTTATATATGGAGGCACATGGCTCAGTGGTTAGAGCATTGGACTTGCAATCGAAAGGTTGTGAGTTCAATTCTCAGACCGGGTGATGTGTTGTTTCCTTGAGCAAGACACTTTATTTCACATTGCTCCAGTTTACTCAGCTGTAGAAATGAGATGATAGGGACTGGAGTCCGTATCATTCCACTGCAAAGTGGTCGTGGAGGTGCCACGGCAAAAAAGCACCCACCACTCACTGTAAATGAGGTTGGTGTTAGGAAGCGCATCCAGCTGTAGAAATCAAGCCAGAATCAGTTCCTGTCCCACCCTTGCAAGCAGGGAAAAAGCGGACGTAAAATGAAATGAAATGATGAATGATGATAAATATATATACTAGCTAAACTACCAGTCCTTTGGACGGTTTAAGTAGCTTTCGATGTAGCTCATTAAATTAAACAAAGTAAATTTGAATACATAGAAGATAAACGTATTTTATGTAAACATGGAAACCTTAGGCACTATTCCAGCGAAATAATTCATATGTGAGCTCGGTGTCATCCGTTATACCATGTAACAACAGAAATTCAGTCTAGGTATAAATATTTTTGACAACAGTAAAAGCGCATCATGAAATAGAGAAGTGAAGTGAATAATAGACACTATTAAGTACAAAGCATAATATTGTAAAAGTTATGACATCACTTAATGTATGAACATCAAGCTTGAAACGATAAATTATACAATGTCAAATCTATAACTTAACTTAGTAATCTGTTAGAAATTGCTGGTTGTGAAATATACAAAATGATATTGTTAGTCTCAAGGAAGCGTACTTTTGTTTCAAGTACAAAGAGTAAATTAAAATCCAAATGAGCCGAATTGCGAAAGATAACTCTTGTCTTACTTAATCACGAAAATTCACACAAATAACCGAAACTTTTTTAATGTCTCCAAAGGCCCCAATATAGATTTTTCATAGCCTTTGTAGATCATGTACAGGTTTTGTGCAAGGAGAAGCTCTGTAAAAAATTTCAAAGAAATCGCATGAATGATTTAGAATATATGAGCCCTCATTAAAAATTGTCCACACACACAGACACACACATACAGAAAACTAACAATAGTATAACAATATATATATATAATCAGAATGGAGGCAGTAAAAGCCAGTTAGACCATTACTCACCAGAGTACTTGATACTTGGGGAAGTAGAGTGGGTAATATGAAAAATTTGTGACGCTGATGGCTGAGCTCCGACCATTTCAACAGCTAGATCCAAACTGAAACGCCAGAAGCGGGTATAACTTACTCTATATCCACCACTATGTGGAGGCAAGAGTGTTGGACTTACGACCATAATGTCGTAGGTTCGATTCCTGGGTTGCGTGTTGTGTTCTTGAGCAAAACCCTTCATTTCACATCTAGCCCAGACTCACTATAAAGGCTGAAGACATGATGTGTATATATATATATATATATATATATATATATATATATATATTACACACACAGAAATGTATATATATTTCTGTGTGTGTATATATATATATATATTACACACAGAGAAATGTATATATATATACACACAGAAATATATATATATTTCCGTGTGTGTATATATATATATATATATATATATATATAATATGTTGAGAAGGTAACACACCAGAGAGAGATATATAGTGCGTTATCAATAATACAGGGAAAAAACCACCAGTGTATGGAATCTATAACCTCTGAAAGGCAGACTATAGACACGATAATTAAAAATATAAATTAAAGCGTAAATAAATACCTCTATAACTATATAACACACGTACAAATCCAGAGATATGTTTCACCAGAAAATTTGTTGAAAGAAATGGTCTAGTCTCGGTTCATCAGCGTGTGTAAGGCCATACATTTCAGACAACACTAAGAGAATTTTACAATTGACTGTCCAGCTACACGTGGGAGAGAGAAGTCACAGCGTGTTTAAGGGCAGTGAACCAGGGAATAACGACGGCCTATGCCTCCGTTAATTTATTGTGATATATATATATATATATATATATATATATATATATTACACACACAGAAATGTATATATATTTCTGTGTGTATATATATATATTACACACAGAGAAATGTATATATATATACACACAGAAATATATATACATCCCTTAGCTACTGTACTGTATCTGTTGCTAAATGAGTACCAGCAATAGCTGGAGGTTTAACTCGGCAATGGACTGGCATCCTGTCCAGGGGGGAGTCTTGTACTCTCAGTCGCTTCACGCCATGAAACCAGGAGAAGCACCGAAGCACTGGTCAAATGAGACTTCTGGCTTAAGACAGGCTTTAGATATCCACCACTATTCCAACCATCCAAGGAACACTACTAATAATTTGGTAACAAACATCTCCCTCTCTATACCACGGTTGTCTTCAAATGAGCAGATCTTCAATGAACACACATCACACTACAACAGGAACTTTCCTATTATCCAGGTCCAACTAGTGGGTCTAGCAATCGAAAGGTTGTGAGTTCAATTCTCGGACCGGGTGATGTGTTGTTTCCTTGAGCAAGACACTTTATTTCACATTGCTCCAGTTTACTCAGCTGTAGAAATGAGATGATAGGGACTGGGGTCCCTATCATTCCACTGCAAAGTGGTCTTGGAGGTGCCACGGCAAAAAGGCACCCAGCCCTCACTGTAAATGAGGTTGGTGTCAGGAAGGGCATCCAGCTGTAGAAGTCAAGCCAGAATCAGTTCCCATATGAGCAAGACAAGGTCAGCCGACCGGACACTGCCCGCAACAGGACAACCCGTCTAACCCATGCTAGCGTGGAAGAACGGACGTAAAACGGTGATGATGATGATGATGATGATATATATATATATGTATACAGTGTATATACATGCATATATATTTTTTCTGTAAATGAGGTTGGTGTCAGGAAGGGCATCCAGCTGTAGAAGTCAAGCCAGAATCAGTTCCCATATGAGCAAGACAAGGTCAGCCAACCAGACACTGCCCGCAACAGGACAACCCGTCTAACCCATGCTAGTGTGGAAGAACGGACGTAAAACGGTGATGATGATGATGATATATATATATATGTATACAGTGTATATACATGCATATATATTTTTTTAGTTTTATTATTTTTTATATTTTATATAAAGGCGGTGGATTGGCAGTATCGGTAGAGGGTCGGACGCCATGCTTTGAAGCATAGAGTTACGTCCTTTTATGATCTGAGTTCAAATCCCGCTGAGGTTAACTTTGTCTTTCATCCTTACGGGGTCGATAAAATAAAGTACCAGTAATGTACTGGATAATTGCTGGCCTTGTGCCTAAAGTAGAAACATTTATTATACTACATTCTAGGGGTGGTGGATTGGCAGTTTCGGTAGAAAACCTGACACCATGCTTTGATGCGTAGAGTTACCTCCCTTTATGACCTGAGTTCAAATCTCGCTGGGGTTAACTTTGTCTTTCATCCTTATGGGGCGATAAAATAAAGTACCAGTAATGTACTGGGATAATTGCTGGCCTTGTGCCCAAAATAGAAACAACTATTTTTTATATATTCCTTAGAAAGTTGCAGATGTTCTAATGCATGTTTTACTTTGCATTGTTGCAGGAAGTTGCACAGCTGATTGTTGAAAGAACCACTGTGATGAGTCATGTGGTGCCACCTAGTGTTGACAGACCAGAACTGGCAAACAGAACACTAACTGCAGTTCTCTCCCTTTATACCAAATATATCCGCAGAGCAAAAGAACCGGACAAAGATGCTTACGATTGGGTAAGAAGCACATTTAGTTGTCTGCTTCCCCTTCCCCTCCCTTCCTCTTCAGCTTACTCCTCCTGTGTGTGTGATAGTGTGTGTGTGTGTTAGTGTGTGTGTGATAGTGTGTTAGTGTATTAGTGTATGTGTTAGTGTTAGTGTATTAGTGTATGTGTTAGTGTGTGTGTTAGTGTATGCGTTAGTGTGTGCGTTAGTGTGTGCGTTAGTGTGTGTGTTAGTGTGTGTGTTAGTGTGTGTGTTAGTGTGTGTGTTAGTGTGTGTGTTAGTGTGTGTGTTAGTGTATGTGTTAGTGTGTGTGTTAGTGTATGTGTTAGTGTATGTGTTAGTGTGTGTTAGTGTGTGTGTTAGTGTGTGTGTTAGTGTGTGCGTTAGTGTGTGCGTTAGTGTGTGCGTTAGTGTGTGCGTTAGTGTGTGTGTTAGTGTGTGTTAGTGTATGTGTTAGTGTGTGTGTTAGTGTATGTGTTAGTGTGTGTGTTAGTGTATGTGTTAGTGTGTGCGTTAGTGTATGCGTTAGTGTGTGTGTTAGTGTGTGTTAGTGTGTGTTAGTGTGTGTGTTAGTGTGTGCGTTAGTGTATGTGTTAGTGTATGTGTGTGTTAGTGTATGTGTTAGTGTGTGTGTTAGTGTGGGTGTTAGTGTGTTAGTGTGTGTGTTAGTGTATGTGTTAGTGTGTGTTAGTGTATGTGTTAGTGTGTGTTAGTGTATGTGTTAGTGTGTGTGTTAGTGTATGTGTTAGTGTGTGTGTTAGTGTGTGTTAGTGTATGTGTTAGTGTGTGTGTTAGTGTATGTGTATGTGTTAGTGTGTGTTAGTGTGGGTGTTAGTGTGTGTGTTAGTGTATGTGTTAGTGTGTGTGTTAGTGTGTGTGTTAGTGTATATGTTAGTGTGTGTTAGTGTTAGTGTGTGTTAGTGTGTGTTAGTGTGTGTGTTAGTGTGTGTGTGTTAGTGTTAGTGTGTGTATGTCATTATCTCTAACTAAAGCCTATGTTTCTTCCTGCACCAGTCTAACACCCAGGACCAAATCATACTCCAGTGGGAGTCAGGGGACTCAGCCACCATGTTGGTGTTGGTGGTCCATGCCATGATCATTCTCCTAACTTACGGACCACCTACAGGTATACAACTCCTTTATTTCTTTTATGGCCCTTTCCATTCTGAGTTCAAATCCCGCCGAGGTTAACTTTGCCTTTCATCCTTACGGGCTCGATAAAATAAAGTACCAGTAATACACTGGGTAATTGCTGGCCTTGTGCCAAAAGTAGAAACAATTATTTCTTTTATAGGGGCCAGCCCAGGACCTTACACACAGGGGAATTAGTTAAACAGGAAGGGACTGGCCGAGGACCTCAGATACAGGGGTATTAATTAGACAGGAAGGGACTGGCCCAGGACCTCAGATACAGGGGTATTAGTTAGACAGGAATGGGCTGGCCGAGGACCTCAGATACAGGGGTATTAATTAGACAGGAAGGGACTGGCCCAGGACCTCAGATACAGGGGTATTAGTTAGACAGGAATGGGCTGGCCGAGGACCTCAGATACAGGGGTATTAATTAGACAGGAAGGGACTGGCCCAGGACCTCAGATACAGGGGTATTAGTTAGACAGGAAGGGACTGGCCCAGGACCTCAGATACAGGGGTATTAATTAGACAGGAAGGGACTGGCCAGGACCTCAGATACAGGGCTATTAGTTAGACAGGAAGGGGCTGGCCAGGACCTCAGATACAGGGCTATTAGTTAGACAGGAAGGGACTGGCCAGGACCTCAGATACAGGGGTATTAGTTAGACAGGAAGGGGCTGGCCAGGACCTCAGATACAGGGCTATTAGTTAGACAGGAAGGGACTGGCCAGGACCTCAGATACAGGGCTATTAGTTAGACAGGAAGGGGATGGCCGGGGACCTCAGATACTGGGTTGGACAGGAAGGGACTGCCTAGGTACACAATGACATAATATAGCAAGAAAAGGGTTTTAATGGAAACGGAAGGGTTAAAAATGAGAAAAGTGTTTATATTGCTAATCCCTCCTAATTCCTGTTTATTTTGAAAATGATTTTAAGAGGGGACAGTGTCTTTAGATGAAATATAATAACAAAAGGAGTTTAATCTTATAAGTTGCTATTTTTAGATGGAGAAATGTATTATGAAGAATTACTGGAGATTTGGTTCCCTAAAGAGGGTAACCCACCAAATGCCTTTCTTTTGGATACCTCTGAAGAGGCTCTTCTACTCCCAGACTGGTTGAAACTACGTATGATTAGGTCCAGCATTGAAAGACTAACTGATGCTGGTAAGTTATTGATGGCATTCTTACATCTCACATCTCATCTCATGTCACATCACATCTCACACCACATCACCTCATCTCACATCTCACATCACATCTCACCTCATGTCACATCTCACCTCGCATCACATCTCACCTCATCTCACATCACATCTCACCTTATCTCACCTCATGTCACATCACATCTTACCTCGCACCACATCCCATGTCACATCACATCTCATCTCATTTCACATCACATCTCATCTCACATCTCATGCCACATCACATATCACATTTCACCTCATCTCACATCACATCACATCATCTCATATCACATAACATCTCATCTCACCTCATGCCACATCACATCTCACATCTCATCACATCTCACCTCATGTCACATCACATCTCACGTCACATCGCATCACATCTCATGTCACATCACATCACCCCACCTCACATCTCACATCTCACCTCACCTCATGTCACATCACATCTCACCCATCTCACATCACATCTCACCTTGCATCACATCTCATGCCACCTCGCATCACACCTCACATCACATCTCACCTCGCACCACATCTCACATCACATCTCACATCTCATCACACCTCACATCACATCTCACCTCATCTCACATCACATCACATTCTTACTGATCTTGTTTGTTATAATCTCTCATCTCTCACTCTCTGTATATATATATATATATATATATATATATATATATATATATATATATATATATATATATCATCATCATCATCATCATCATCATCATCATCGTTCTTCGATGCTAGCATGGGTTAGACGGGTATATATATATATATATATATATGTTTATATTATACACATGCACACATCATCATCATTAGATGATGATATTCATACATGCATTATGATATATACATATACCATCATCATCATCACCGTTTAACATCCATTTTCCATGCTAGCATGGGCTAGACGATTTGTCTTGTGAGACAAGCCAGGTGAGCTGACCATGTCTTGCTCATACGGAACTGATTCTGGCTTGGTTTCTACAACTGGATGTCCTTCCAACCACATTTACAGTGTATGCTTGGGTGCCTTTTGTTGAGACACCTACATGACCACTTTACAGTGTGGGCTGGGGACTTGGGTGGGGGGAGGTAAATCTAGGAGCATTGGTGAGGGGTGGGGTGTTAGGACGTTGATGGGGTGATGGAGAGGAAGGTGGCACATACTAGATGTATGCCTCAACCCATGCACATGAGAAGGAGGATCTTCTATATATCTGTTGCTCAATTTCTCTGTCTAGATGTATGCATATACACACATGGGCATGGATACACTGAAGCTCCAATGCCTGGCAACTGACTTGGTAAACACCCACAAAATTGTTAACCATCTTGCCAACAACAACCCTGAGTACCTTTTTGATTTCCATGTGTCTAACACGTGGACATGCCCACAAAGTCAGAAAACAGCACAGCTCCCATGACTTTCAGAAACATCTTTTCACGCTCAGAGTTGCTGAAGCATGGAACAAACTACCTGCATCAGTTGTTAGCTGTCGAGACACTGCATCCTTTAAAATCTCCATGGAACAAACTACCTGCATCAGTTGTTAGCTGTCGAGACCCTGCATCCTTTAAGGCCTCCATGGAACAAACTACCTGCATCAGTTGTTAGCTGTCGAGACACTGCATCCTTTAAAACCTCCATGGAACAAACTACCTGCATCAGTTGTTAGCTGTCGAGACACTGCATCCTTTAAAACCTCCATGGAACAAACTACCTGCATCAGTTGTTAGCTGTCGAGACACTGCATCCTTTAAAACCTCCATGGAACAAACTGCCTGCATCAGTTGTTAGCTGTCTAGACACTGCATCCTTTAAAACCTCCATGGAATAAACTACCTGCATCAGTTGTTAGCTGTCGAGACACTGCATCCTTTAAAACCTCCATGGAACAAACTACCTGCATCAGTTGTTAGCTGTCGAGACCCTGCATCCTTTAAAACCTCCATGGAACAAACTACCTGCATCAGTTGTTAGCTGTCGAGACCCTGCATCCTTTAAGGCCTCCATGGAACAAACTACCTGCATCAGTTGTTAGCTGTCGAGACACTGCATCCTTTAAAACCTCCATGGAATAAACTACCTGCATCAGTTGTTAGCTGTCGAGACACTGCATCCTTTAAAACCTCCATGGAATAAACTACCTGCATCAGTTGTTAGCTGTCGAGACACTGCATCCTTTAAAATCTCCATGGAACAAACTACCTGCATCAGTTGTTAGCTGTCGAGACACTGCATCCTTTAAAACCTCCATGGAACAAACTACCTGCATCAGTTGTTAGCTGTCAAGACACTGCATCCTTTAAAACCTCCATGGAACAAACTCCCTGCATCAGTTGTTAGCTGCCGGGACACTGCATCCTTTAAAACCTCCATGGAACAAACTCCCTGCATCAGTTGTTAGCTGCCGGGACACTGCATCCTTTAAAACCTTCATGGAACAAACTACCTCCATCAGTTGTTAGCTGCCGGGACACTGCATCCTTTAAAACCTTCATGGAACAAACTACCTCCATCAGTTGTTAGCTGTCGAGACACTGCATCCTTTAAGGCCTCCATGGAACAAACTCCCTGCATCAGTTGTTAGCTGCCGGGACACTGCATCCTTTAAAACCTTCATGCTTCCCGAGATTCATCAACACTACACTTAATGTCCCCCCCTCCATACACATACACACATATATATCATGACTCATACACTATTCACTGCCCTGACATTTGTATATTATTCTATGTACTATACATGCACCTTTGACGAGCTGTAGTGCACCTGAGCACTGTACACAATAATTTCATTATTTTTATTATCATTATTATCATTATTATTATATATACACATATGTATACATTTATATACATACAGTGTAAAGTGGTTGTGTAGGTGTCATGACAAACAGCACCCAGTACTCACTGTAAAGTGGTTGGGTAGATGTCATGACAAACAGCACCCAGTCCACACTGTAAAGTGGTTGGGTAGGTGTCATGACAAACAGCACCCAGTCCTCACTGTAAAGTGGTTGTGTAGGTGTCATGACAAACAGCACCCAGTCCTCACTGTAAAGTGGTTGGGTAGGTGTCATGACAAACAGCACCCAGTCCTCACTGTAAAGTGGTTGGGTAGGTGTCATGACAAACAGCACCCAGTCCACACTGTAAAGTGGTTGGGTAGGTGTCATGACAAAAAGTACCCAGTCCACACTGTAAAGTGGTTGTGTAGGTGTCATGACAAACAGTATCCAGTCCACACTGTAAAGTGGTTGTGTAGGTGTCATGACAAACAGCACCCAGTCCTCACTGTAAAGTGGTTGGGTAGGTGTCATGACAAACAGCACCCAGTCCTCACTGTAAAGTGGTTGGGTAGGTGTCATGACAAAAAGTACCCAGTCCACACTGTAAAGTGGTTGGGTAGGTGTCATGACAAACAGTACCCAGTCCACACTGTAAAGTGGTTGTGTAGGTGTCATGACAAACAGTACCCAGTCCTCACTGTAAAGTGGTTGTGTAGGTGTCATGACAAACAGTACCCAGTCCACACTGTAAAGTGGTCGTGTAGGTGTCATGACAAACAGCACCCAGTCCACACTGTAAAGTGGTTGGGTAGGTGTCATGACAAACAGTACCCAGTCCACACTGTAAAGTGGTTGTGTAGGTGTCATGACAAACAGCACCCAGTCCACACTGTAAAGTGGTTGTGTAGGTGTCATGACAAACAGCACCCAGTCCTCACTGTAAAGTGGTTGTGTAGGTGTCATGACAAACAGCACCCAGTCCTCACTGTAAAGTGGTTGGGTAGGTGTCATGACAAACAGCACCCAGTCCTCACTGTAAAGTGGTTGTGTAGCTGTCATGACAAACAGCACCCAGTCCTCACTGTAAAGTGGTTGTGTAGGTGTCATGACAAACAGCACCCAGTACTCACTGTAAAGTGGTTGGGTAGGTGTCATGACAAACAGCACCCAGTACTCACTGTAAAGTGGTTGGGTAGGTGTCATGACAAACAGCACCCAGTCCTCACTGTAAAGTGGTTGTGTAGGTGTCATGACAAACAGCACCCAGTCCTCACTGTAAAGTGGTTGGGTAGGTGTCATGACAAACAGCACCCAGTCCTCACTGTAAAGTGGTTGGGTAGGTGTCATGACAAACAGCACCCAGTACTCACTGTAAAGTGGTTGTGTAGGTGTCATGACAAACAGCACCCAGTCCACACTGTAAAGTGGTTGGGTAGGTGTCATGACAAACAGCACCCAGTCCACACTGTAAAATGGTTGTGTAGGTGTCATGACAAACAGCACCCAGTCCACACTGTAAAGTGGTTGGGTAGCTGTCATGACAAACAGCACCCAGTCCACACTGTAAAGTGGTTGTGTAGGTGTCATGACAAACAGCACCCAGTCCTCACTGTAAAGTGGTTGTGTAGGTGTCATGACAAACAGTACCCAGTCCTCACTGTAAAGTGGTTGGGTAGGTGTCATGACAAACAGCACCCAGTCCTCACTGTAAAGTGGTTGGGTAGGTGTCATGACAAACAGCACCCAGTCCACACTGTAAAGTGGTTGGGTAGGTGTCATGACAAACAGCACCCAGTCCACACTGTAAAGTGGTTGGGTAGGTGTCATGACAAACAGTACCCAGTCCTCACTGTAAAGTGGTTGGGTAGGTGTCATGACAAACAGCACCCAGTCCTCACTGTAAAGTGGTTGGGTAGGTGTCATGACAAACAGCACCCAGTCCACACTGTAAAGTGGTTGGGTAGGTGTCATGACAAACGGTACCCAGTCCTCACTGTAAAGTGGTTGTGTAGGTGTCATGACAAACAGCACCCAGTCCTCACTGTAAAGTGGTTGTGTTGGTGTCATGACAAACAGCACCCAGTACTCACTGTAAAGTGGTTGTGTTGGTGTCATGACAAACAGCACCCAGTCCTCACTGTAAAGTGGTTGTGTTGGTGTCATGACAAACAGCACCCAGTACTCACTGTAAAGTGGTTGTGTAGGTGTCATGACAAACAGCACCCAGTCCTCACTGTAAAGTGGTTGGGTAGGTGTCATGACAAACAGCACCCAGTCCTCACTGTAAATGTAGTTGGGTAGGTGTCATGACAAACAGCACCCAGTACTCACTGTAAATGTAGTTGGCGTTAGGAAGGGCATCCAGCTGTAGAAACCAAGCCAGAATCAGGACAACTCGTCTAACCCATGCTAGCGTGGAAAAATGGACATAAAACGGTGACAATGATAATGATGATATATATATATATGAATATACACAGATATATATACACACACACACACATATATATATACACACACACACATATATACATATGTATATTTTTCTATACATGCATCCATTGTGATTATCTATAAATATGTGTTTCTGCAGCACTCCAAGATCTCGACCCAGCTCAACTGTTCTTGTTTGTGCAGTCATTTGGTATTCCAGTGTACATATATACCACATGGCTTAGTGGTTAGAGCATTGGCCTTGCAATCGAAAGGTTGTGAGTTCAATTCTCAGACCAGGTGATGTGTTGTTTCCTTGAGCAAGACACTTTATTTCACATTGCTCCAGTTTACTCAGCTGTAAAAATGAGATGATAGGGACACATTGCTCCAGTTTACTCCCTATCATTCCACTGCAAAGTGGACGTGGAGGCGCCACGGCAAAAAAGCACCCAGCACTCACTGTAAATGAGGTTGGTGTTAGGAAGGGCATCCAGCTGTAGAAATCAAGCCAGAATCAGTTCCCGTCCCACCCTTGCAAGCAGGGAAAAGCGGACGTAAAATGAATGAAAAATGAAAATGAAATATATATATATATATACATACATACATATATACATATATATACATACATATATATATATATACATATATATATATACATATATATATACATATATATTAACATACATATATATATATAGTATTAAGTATACTATTTATGGTTATGCAAATACAAAAACCTTTTGTAGTTATATATATTTTTACAAACCCTAAATAGTGGTAGGCAGTAATGTATTACTACCTTATTACCAGTAAGTTAAATAGCTCAATGTAAAAACATCAGATGATTTACAGAGCAGTTATATGAATTATAAGAATCAAAGAACTGTTCAAAACATTTTTATGCTTACAACTGTTTCCTCCAAACCGAGGTTTGGATTCTTCAGAGCAATTTATTATTGAATGAACACTTATATGACCTCCTTTTCAACCCAAGAGACATACAGATACATATGCAAATATTGTGGGTCAACATCCATTACAGCATTTAGTGTGGCAGTACACATTTAGAGCTTACATTCATATTAAAAGATAAAATAAAAAATACAGGTTAAAATACAACATGAAATTAATGTGATACGATAGTCATAAGCGGTTACTGGGTTGAAAAGGAGGTCATATAAGTGTTCATTCAATAATAAATTGCTCTGAAGAATCCAAACCTCGGTTTGGAGGAAACAGTTGTAAACATAAAAATGTTTTGAACAGTTCTTTGATTCTTATAATTCATATATATATATATATATACATATATATATACATATATATATACATGTCTAACCCATGCTAGCGTGGAAAAATGGACATAAAATGGTGACGATGATAATGAAGATATATATATGAATATACACACATATATATACACACACACACACACATATATACACACACACACACATATATATACACACACACATACACACATATATATACACACACACACACACACATATATATACACACACACACACACATATATATACACACACACATACACACATATATATACACACACACACACACATATATATACACACACACACACACACACATATATATACACACACACACACATATATATACACACACACATACATACATATATACACACACACACACACACACATATATATACACACACACATACACACATATATATATACACACACACACACACACATATATATACATATGTATATTTTTCTATGCATGCATCCATTGTGATTATCTATAAATATGTGTTTCTGCAGCACTCCAAGATCTCGACCCAGCTCAACTGTTCTTGTTTGTGCAGTCATTTGGTATTCCAGTGTCCAGTATGACAAAACTGCTGAAATACCTTGACCACGCTGTCAAGATGGACTGCCTGGTGCTAGACCAGGCAGGTGTAGACAAGTGTTACCTGGCCCAGCTCATTGATATTCAGCACGCTCGTGGGGCCAATGGGGGACATGTCTTCCTCAAGATGCTCAAAGAAAACAGTCCTGCTGCTGCTACTGATGAAGGTGAGTTCACTTCCTGCAATCATGCACCACTCTCTCTCTCTCTCTCTCTCTCTCTATGTATATATGTGTTTGTGTGTATATATATGTATGCCTGTATAAATGTATATATGTATGTATGTATGTATATATATAACATTTACATTACTCTATATATACTATTGTATTGTCACAGTAAAGGCTTTACCTCACATAATATCTCACATAACATTCACATTACTCTATATATACTATTGTATTGTCACAGTAAAGGCTTTACCTCACATAATATCTCACATAACATTTACATTACTCTATATATACTATTGTATTGTCACAGTAAAGGCTTTACCTCACATAATATCTCACATAACATTTACATTACTCTATATATACTATTGTATTTTCACAGTAAAGGCTTTACCTCACATAATACCTCACATAACATTTACATTACTCTATATATACTATTGTATTGTCACAGTAAAGGCTTTACCTCACATAATATCTCACATAACATTTACATTACTCTATATATACTATTGTATTTTCACAGTAAAGGCTTTACCTCACATAATATCTCACATAACATTTACATTACTCTATATATACTATTGTATTTTCACAGTAAAGGCTTTACCTCACATAATATCTCACATAACATTTACATTACTCTATATATACTATTGTATTTTCACAGTAAAGGCTTTACCTCACATAATATCTCACATAACATTTACATTACTCTATATATACTATTGTATTGTCACAGTAAAGGCTCTACCTCACATAATATCTCACATAACATTTACATTACTCTATATATACTATTGTATTGTCACAGTAAAGGCTTTACCTCACATAATATCTCACATAACATTTACATTACTCTATATATACTATTGTATTGTCACAGTAAAGACTTTACCTCACATAATACCTCACATAACATTTACATTACTCTATATATACTATTGTATTGTCACAGTAAAGACTTTACCTCACATAATATCTCACATAACATTTACATTACTCTATATATACTATTGTATTGTCACAGTAAAGACTTTACCTCACATAATATCTCACATAACATTTACATTACTCTATATATACTATTGTATTGTCACAGTAAAGGCTTTACCTCACATAATATCTCACATAACATTTACATTACTCTATATATACTATTGTATTGTCACAGTAAAGGCTTTACCTCACATAATATCTCACATAATATCGAATCTATGAGATTTTGAAAGTATTTATTTTGAGAACAATACCTTAACATCAGTTTGAGTGACCAGTTACAGCCAGTTTCAACAGAAAAAGGTAGAGAATTCTGGCCGGTTTGAACATTAAAGGGTTAAGTCAATCCAGCTAGAGGTTTTGAGTACTCTGTATCGAGGATAATTTTAACGTACGGCGTTGCTTGACTCAACAAGAAGTTTCCTTAGTCGGGTGTCCGGTTTAAGACAGTTCCTAGGCCGGTGGTTGTTGGGGTAATAATAGTAACAGAATGTAGAATAACATGGTCTGCTGTACAATAGGGTTTATTTACAGTATTAACAATGGTTTCATTAGTCAGGTGTGTCTAAATGTCGCTGATCGTTAGAAGTTACGTCACTCGACCTTAATTACTGTCAATACCCGACCAAATCGTCAGAATACTGGTATGTGTACATATACCAGGGCACTGGTATTTATAGATACATGGGAGAATAACATAAACGAAAACAACAACAATTTTAATAGTAGTAGTAGTAGTAGTAGTAGTAATAGTAGTACTACTACTAGTAGCAGCAGTAGTAGTACTAGTACTAGCGGTAGTAGTAGTAGCAGTAGTAGTAGTACTAGTAGTAGTAGTAGTAGTAGTACTAGTAGTAGTAGTAGTAATAGTAGTACTACTACTACTAGTAGTAGTAGTAGCAGTAGTAGTACTAGTAGTAGTAGTAGTAGTAGCAGTAGTAGTACTAGTAGTAGCAATAGTTGCAGTAATGAGTGACTAGACAATCAGCGACTTTTAGACACACCGGACTAATGAAACAATTGTTAATACTGTAAATAAACCCTATTGTACAGCAGACCATGTTATTCCTCTTTCTTTCACTATATATATATATATATACTAGCTGAAGTACCCGGTAATACCCGGGAGTAGGGGTATTCCAAGTTCCCATTAAAATACCCAATGCCTCTCAGACCAAAAATGAAATCTAAATATATAACAGATAATCAAAAGCGAAGACAAATTCATTTACGAAACAATAATACAAACAAATATTGTTGATTGCATTGGACAGGTGAAAAAATGTTTGTCAGAGAAGTTGAGTGTTGCTATAAGGAAAAAAAATAGAACCCCCATTAGGGTGTTTCATTGCTGAAAGTTTGTGAATAGGCATCATATCTTGTCATTTACCTATGGTTTAAATTTCATATAAATCGAAAGGAAAAAATTTCCAGCGGGGGTTTTGTGCCCCCGGGTAACCCTTTGATTAAAATGAAATATACTTATTCAAGTACCCTGGTCAATGTAGTTTCAGAATATATATGGTTATGGGGGTCTATCTCCAAAACCATAGGAGGAGTTCGTGAAATCTTGTTCCATATATTAGCCAAAATTTTCACTATAGGGGGTTTAACCCCGATTAGGGTGTCTTAATTTGCTGAAATTTTGTGAATAGGCATCATATCTTGTCATTTACCTATGGTTTAAATTTCATATAAATCGAAAGGAAAAAATTTCCAGCGGGGGTTTTGTGCCCCCGGGTAACCCTTTGATTAAAATGAAATATACTTATCCAAGTACCCTGGGCAATGTAGTTTCAGAATATATATGGTTATGGGGGTCTATCTCCAAAACCATAGGAGGAGTTCGTGAAATCTTGTTCCATATATTAGCCAAAATTTTCACTATAGGGGGTTTAACCCCGATTAGGGTGTCTTAATTTGCTGAAATTTTGTGAATAGGCATCATATCTTGTCATTTACCTATGGTTTAAATTTCATATAAATCGAAAGGAAAAAATTTCCAGCGGGGGTTTTGTGCCCCCGGGTAACCCTTTGATTAAAATGAAATATACTTATCCAAGTACCCTGGGCAATGTAGTTTCAGAATATATATGGTTATGGGGGTCTATCTCCAAAACCATAGGAGGAGTTCGTGAAATCTTGTTCCATATATTAGCCAAAACTTTCACTATAGGGGGTTTAACCCCGATTAGGGTGTCTTAATTTGCTGAAATTTTGTGAATAGGCATCATATCTTGTCATTTACCTATGGTTTAAATTTCATATAAATCGAATTTAAAAAATTTTCAGCGGGGGTTTGAACTCCCAGGGCACCCTTCGTTTAAAATGAAATATACGTAAGTAATGGGCATGAACTCCACACATGTGTCAAGTTTCATCAAGATCGGTTTGGTAGTTTTTGAGTTTTAGGTTCACAAACAAACAAACAGAAATTGCCATTTATTTATGTATATATATGTGTATATATATATATATATATATATATATATATATATATATATATAACAAGGAAAGTGTGGTAAGGAACCAGGTGGACCATAACGCACCAGAGTACTCAATACTTTGGGTAGTAGAGTGGGTAATAGGGAAGGAGTCAGTTCGGATCTAGCTGTCGAGACAGCCGGAGCTCAGCCGTTGGGGTCCTGGCTCTTTTCCTATATAAATATATATATATATATATATATCTATATATATACATATATATATATAAATATATATATATATATATATCTCTATATATATATATATATATATATATATATATATATATATATATATATATATATATATATATATATATATATATATATATATATATATATATATATACATGGCTTAGTGGTTAGAGCATTGGCCTTGCAATCGAAAGGTCGTGAGTTCAATTCTCAGACCGGGTGATGTGTTGTTTCCTTGAGCAAGAGACTTTATTTCACATTGCTCCAGTTTACTCAGCTGTAGAAATGAAATGATAGGGACTGGGGTCCCTATCATTCCACTGCAAAGTGGTCGTGGAGGTGCCACGGCAAAAAAGCACCCAGCAGTCACTGTAAATGAGGTTGGTGTTAGGAAGGGCATCCAGCTGTAGAAAGGACGCCAGAATCAGTTCCTGTCCCACCCTTGCAAGCAGGGAAAAGCGGACGTAAAATGAAATGAAATGATATATGGCATAACAAGTTATCGTTATGGGTAATCCAGTTAGAGGTTGTGAGTACTCTGTACTATGGATAGTTTTAACGTATGGCTTTGTTTAAATCAACAAGAGGTTTCCATAGTTAGGCAGTGAGATCGCGGTAATTCCTATGTAGGTTATACTTAGAGTAATAATAGTGAAAGAATGAAGAGTAACATGGTTGGCTGTACAACAAGGGGCTTTATTTAATGAAATAAAGCCCCTTATTGTACAGCCAACCATGTTACTCTTCATTCTTTCACTATATATATATATATAAAATAAAGTAATTAAGTCAAATATTTAAGATTTGGCTTCGTTTATTAAAGATGCAGTACATCTTTAATAAACGAAGCCAAATCTTAAATATTTGACTTAATTACTTTATTTTACATTACTCCGGAGTAACCAAACCAACCTGCGTACTTCGTCGAGTGCTCCAATCTGCATACTGAGGTGTCGGTAAATAATCAACATATACTCAAAATATATATATATATATATATATATATACACACAAACACACACGCAGATATATGTGTGTGTGTTTGTTGGATGTGTTATGTAATGTCTGATCATTGTGTGTATGTATATATGTGTGTATATATATATATATATATCATGGTCGGGTCGTTGGCGACTAAACTGGCAACCCCACCAAGGTTTCTTGGTGAGGAGGGTGACTTTGGACATCCTGCAGGACTAAAAACAAAACCTGTCAAAGGCCAAAGGAGCTCTTAAGAGTCAATGGCCATCCAAAATCACCGGGAGAGATGACCCCTTAGCCTTTGTCAAGGCAGAATTCTAGGAGAAGGAAAACTCTGATATAACACCTGCAACTCTGATGGTATCCAATGATGTTGACTTGTTCTTCTTTTTGGTTAAGAGAGTGGGACTGGCTTTGTGCAGTGCCTTTGCTCACTATAAAAGCTTCACGGCGCAGGCATTGCTTTATATCTGGAGATCTCTCTTCACTTGTCGTCACATGGTACCATGGGCCCAGCACTATGTGTCAATAATTGTCACAAGTTTAGTGTTTGTACCAGAGTTTTCAAGTCACTGGCTGGACTAAAAAGTCACACTCATTCAGCGCATCGGTAGGGGTTGTCCTACATGGATATAAAGTAGTGGCCGTACTCGAAAACGAGTTGGCAGCCACCACCATATATATATATATGTGTGTATATGTTGTGTTATTTCATTGGGTGGTGATTTATTGTTGTTGCTTTCAATTGCTCAGAAAACTTTGCAATGGACTATGAGGAGTCCAAGTCATCAGAATGGACTCTTCCACCAAAGACTGGTCAGATGACATTGTCGACAGACATAGAAGACATGGTCACCTGCCTACAACAGGTAAGTCAGATTTTATCTCTTAATTTTCTTCTATGTATATTTCGTTTACAATAGGTACACTGTATCCCTGTGTATATCTGGTTTACAATAGGTACACTGTATCCCTGTGTATATCTGGTTTACAATAGGTACACTGTATCCTTGTGTATATCTGGTTTACAATAGGTACACTGTATCCCTGTGTATATCTGGTTTACAATAGGTACACTGTATCCCTGTGGTATATCAGGTTTACAATAGGTACACTGTATCCCTGTGTATATTTGGTTTACAATAGGTACACTGTATCCCTGTGTATATCAGGTTTACAATAGGTACACTGTATCCCTGTGTATATCAGGTTTACAATAGGTACACTGTATCCCTGTGGTATATCTGGTTTACAATAGGTACACTGTATCCCTGTGTATATCTGGTTTACAATAGGTACACTGTATCCCTGTGTATATCAGGTTTACAATAGGTACACTGTATCCCTGTGGTATATCTGGTTTACAATAGGTACACTGTATCCCTGTGTATATCTGGTTTACAATAGGTACACTGTATCCCTGTGTATATCTGGTTTACAATAGGTACACTGTATCCCTGTGGTATATCTGGTTTACAATAGGTACACTGTATCCCTGTGTATATCAGGTTTAAAATAGGTACACTGTATCCCTGTGTACATCAGGTTTACAATAGGTACACTGTATCCCTGTGTATCTGGTTTACAATAGGTACACTGTATCCCTGTGTATATCTGGTTTACAATAGGTACACTGTATCCTTGTGTATATCTGGTTTACAATAGGTACACTGTATCCCTGTGTATATCTGGTTTACAATAGGTACACTGTATCCTTGTGTATATCTGGTTTACAATAGGTACACTGTATCCCTGTGTATATCAGGTTTACAATAGGTACACTGTATCCTTGTGTATATCTGGTTTACAATAGGTACACTGTATCCCTGTGTGTACCTGGTTTACAATAGGTACACTGTATCCCTGTGTATATCAGGTTTACAATAGGTACACTGTATCCCTGTGTACCTGGTTTACAATAGGTACACTAAGAGATGATTAAAACTGTTGGTGTTGAACATTTCCTCAAAAAGGACCCTGTCATATAAAGTCTGGGGCCTTCAAGGGGCTAGCCCTTGCCTTAACACAATCTCCTTAAATGCTTTTTTGGTTTTTACCCCCCCCCCCATCTCCCCCTTCACGCCCTACCATCCCCCTCCTCCCCCGAAACTAGGACATCACATGACTAACCCCGCTCTTCCCTTCTGTTTCAGATATTTCTCCCACCTCCTGCCTCGCCACCTACTGGACACTACCAGAAAATATTAAAGGTAACCATTTTGCCTTTCATCGTTTCACGTCCATTTTTCCACACTAGCATGGGTTAGCCTTTATATGTAAATGTAGGAAGGGCATTGAAAGAATGGACATTAACCAGTGATGATGATATCGAGTTACATAACGGCTATTGATTACTCAATAAATCAATATTATCAGGGTTCAATCTTTCAAAACAATCCTAAAATACTGACCCTCGCCATCTTTATTTTCATTGTTCAGCCTATATATATATAGATGGAGGCACATGGCTTAGTGGTTAGAGCATTGGCCTTGCAATCGAAAGGTTGTGAGTTCAATTCTCAGACCGGGTGATGTGTTGTTTCCTTGAGCAAGACACTTTATTTCACATTGCTCCAGTTTACTCAGCTGTAGAAATGAGATGATAGGGACTGGGGTCCCTATCATTCCACTGCAAAGTGGTCGTGGAGGTGCCACGGCAAAAAAGCACCCAGCACTCACTGTAAATGAGGTTGGTGTTAGGAAGGGCATCCAGCTGTAGAAATCAAGCCAGAATCAGTTCCCGTCCCACCCTTGCAAGCAGGGAAAAGCGAACGTAAAATGATAATGATGATGATGATGATGATGATATCTAGGGAGTGTAACTTGGAGTTACTGCAGGTTCACCCGGGTGAGCACTCGATGTTTAGGTTCACTTCTAGGTTGAGGTGTAGAGCTATAGAGTGTAATATATTGAAAGGATAACAAGGACGATTGGTTACTCCTTCATTACATTTATTGGTTGGTGACGCACGTTTTGCCACTGATTATTGAGTCTGGTAAGATCGATACAGATCGAACCTTGAGCCGATCAGTGGTGAAACACGCGTCACCTATCAATAAATGTAATGAAGGAGTAACCAATCCTCCTTGTTATCCTTTCAATATATATATATATATATATATTCATTAGTTAAGCAAAACAAGACCACAAATTTCACAAGGAAGACATTATTAAAAGTTTGATGTAAGGAATGTAGAGAATAATAATAATAATAATATTAATAATAATAATGCCCGTTTCCTCTCATATCTCCTCTACTATCTCAATCTCTCTCTTTAAGATTGGTTACTCTTGAACTGTGTATATATATATATATATATTTTCTTCTCTTTATATTTTTCTCTGTAATAATTTCTCCTTTTTCTATTTCTTTCTCTTTTTCTTTCTGTTTCCTTTCTTCCTTCTTTTCTCTCTATATCTTTATTATTAATATTATTATTAATGGGCGGTGGTGGATTGGCAGTATCGGTAGAGGGTCGGACGCCATGCTTTCCAGCATAGTTACGTCCCTTTATGATCTGAGTTCAAATCCCGCCGAGGTTGACTTTGCCTTTCATCCTTACGGGGTCGATAAAATAAAGTACCAGTAATGCACTGGGTAATTGCTGGCTTTGTGCCTAAAGTAGAAACAATTAATATTATTATTGATGATGTAATTTGAATTTGTTATTTTGCCGGTTATATATATATTTTTTATAACAGTTTCCGAAGATCTGATCGAGCTAATATCGTATTTAAAATAGAGTGGCACAGCTCCAGGTGTTCAGCAATTTTTAGACAACTTTATCAGTGAAACAATTGTTAGACTGTAAATAAATCCCCTTTTTTGTACTGTTGACCCTGTTATTCTCCACTTTTTCAATTATATATATATATATATATATATAATATAGAATTCCCTTATTACATTTATATTACAATTATATATATAATATAGGATGCCCTTCCTAACACCAACCTCATTTACAGTGAGTGCTGGGCGCTTTTTTGCTGTGGCACCTCCACGTCCACTTTACAGTGTGGGCTGGGTGCTTTTTTGCCGTGGCACCTCCACGACCACTTTGCAGTGGAATGATAGGGACTCCAGTCCTATCATCTCATTTCTACAGCTGAGTAAACTGGAGCAATGTGAAATAAAGTGTCTTGCTCAAGGAAACAACACATCACCCGGTCTGAGAATTGAACTCACAACCTTTCGATTACAAGCCCAATGCTCTAACCACTAAGCCATGCGCCTATATATATATATCACACTCTCTCTCTCATCATCATCGTTTAACGTCCATCTTCCATGCTTGCATGGGTTTGGACGGGAGTTTTCCCACTTGAGGCAAGATTGGTTGTCCTGCTCATACAGGACTGTCTGGCGGGTTTTCTACGGCTGGGTGCCCTTCCCAACACCAACCACATTTACAGTGTGGACTGGGAGGTTTTTACCGTGTTACCTACACGGCCACATTACAGCGTGGACTGGGTGTTTTTTTGTTGTGACACCTACACGACCTCATTTGTTTCGGACTGGATGTTGTGGTACCAACATAACTTCACATTTAAGGGAGTGGTGTGGATGGGGTGGGGGTAGTGTGACGGGGGTGTATTTATTTTAAAAAAATATTTTTTTAAGGGTTCCCCTTAAAACATTGTTTTTCGTTTTGCCTTGTTTCCATCCATTGTCTTGTACTCTCTTAATTTTCTTAAGTTTATCAATACTAATATGACAAACATGTTATTTCTTCTCCCCCCATTTATTGCAATGGCTCACAACTCTTAACAAGATATCTTACTTTCTTCTTCTTACATTATTTCCATTCATGACTGTCGTGCCATGAGAGGCACCACACTCTTTCCTGACGTCACATAAAATTCTGTGTGTATTTGTTGTAGTTTAATTGATATAAATTAATGTTTTGTCTCTCATCTCTTACTCCATTGGACAACGTTTGGCTTCTGTCAGACGCTGTGACCCTGGGTAGACCAACAGTACCATCTGTAGGGGTCGAAACTGCCCAAGTCCATCTGAACGGGCGATGACCCGAGAGTTCTGTGCCTTTCGTTTGTATTTTTATTTAAAAAAAATAATTTTATAAGGTTTCCCCTTAAAAAATTGAAAACAATTTTGCCTTGTTTCTGTTTGTTGTCTTGTCCTCTCTTTGTTAATGTTCTTAACTTTATATATATATATATATATATTAATAAGGTAATGAATTCTTTTACAATGGAATCAGCTCGAATGAGGAAAAAAATATCCCCTGAGCAGTGTATAAATTAATATGTAAGTGATGAAACACAGATACCAACACATCTGTATATATATTGCAAAAGAAAAATTTAGCCAGATTGAAGTATACTAATTATTATACTACAGTTTGTCCATATCGATTTAAAATAATAAATCAACGGAGACGAACTGTATTGCCAAAAGGCCGTGATGTTTAGACACATTTAAATTTCAAAATCAAACCTGTTCCGTAGATAAGTTTAGACTTTAAGATCCAAACATATTTGGATCTTAAAGTCTAAACTTATCTACGGAACAGGTTTGATTTTGAAATTTAAATGTGTCTAAACATCACGGCCTTTTGGCAATACAGTTCGTCTCCGTTGATTTATTATTTTAAATCGATATGGACAAACTGTGGTATAATAATTAGTATACTTCAATCTGGCTAAATTTTTCTTTTGCAATATATATACAGATGTGTTGGTATCTGTGTTTCATCACTTACATATTAATTTATATATATATAATCAGAAGGGATATTCAATTTGTTGGTAATTCAACAAATATAAATGTTTATAACTGATTCAGAGCACTCAACAGTTTTTCTGGAGTATAATATACAAAGATATTAAATAAATGGAAACTATATTTATAAAACCATATTTATTCTATTATATATATTTCAAGGGTACCAAAAATTTTGGTACGTTATCATCAGATAAAATATGAAGTGTGTTTTATAAATTTTGACATAACCAAGGATAATCTACCTTAACGCTATCCAGGGATAACTTGAACCGTTAAGGTATATTTTCCTTGGTTATGTCAAAATTTATAAAACACACTTCGTATTTTATCTGATGATAGCGTACCAAAATGTTTGGTACCCTTGAAATATATATAATAGAATAAATATGGTTTTATAAATATAGTTTCCATTTATTTAATATCTTTGTCTGTATATATATATATATATATATATATATATAAATGAAGTAATTCCGTCGGAAAAGTCCAGGAAAAAAGAGTGCTCTATGTAGGTAACAGAGCTTAATAGTTATGTAATAAACAACATAAGGCAATTATTCCATTTACCAGTGGTTTCTTAAAAGCAAAAAATTTTGCTTTCAATCCTCAGAATGAAAAAAGACCAGGATTTTTTCAGACCAGGATTTTTTCATTCTGAGGATGAAAGCAAAATGTTTTGCTTTTAAGAAACCACTGGTAAATGGAATAATTGCCTTATGTTGTTTATTACATAACTATATATATATATATATACAAAATCACTCTTTCTCTTTGCCTCTCTCTCTTCAGAGTTTGACAACCAGCAATGAAGTGGCACTGAATGTTACTAAGGCTCTTACTTTGGTAAGTACTGAATATATATGGGTGCTGTGTGTATAGGACCTGCGTAGATTGGAGAGAAATGAAGAAGCCTGCATGCTCCAATGGATGTGTAATAATTGTTTCTGCTTTTGGCACAAGGCCAGCAATTATCCAGTGAATTACTGGTACTTTATTTTATCGACCCCGTAAGGATGAAAGGCAAAGTTAACCTCGGCGGGATTTGAACTCACAATGGCAAGGGCCGTAACTCTATGCGTCAAAGCATGGCGTCCAACCCTCTGCCGATACTGCCAATCCACCGCCCTTATATGTGTAATAATAATACATGAATGGCAAAGCGTAAATGAACTGAGAGAGAAACTAGGCATAAGAGGGATCAGATGCAGTATACTAGAGTATAGAATGTGTTGGTATGGTCATGTGATGCGTATGAAGGATGACAGTTGTATACAAAGGTGCAGGGTGATGAAAATTGATGGAAGCTATGGAGTAGGAAGACCCAGGAAAACCTGGGATGAGGTGATAAAAGCTGATGTTGCACAATTGCACTTCTCAAAGACAACGACACAGGATCGAGATCTGTGGCATTGTGCAGTAATAAAGAAGACTCACCTTCTCATGAGATGGACTGAAGTATACACCACCTTCACCTCCCATGTCCTAACACTTCACCCCTCACACAAGTCCATGTACCCACCTCTCCAATCCCCACACCCTGTTACCACAAAAGTCCCATCCACACTGTAAAATGGTTATGTAGTTGTCACAACAAAAAGCACCCAGTACTCACTGTAAATGTGTTTGACATTAGGAAGGGCATCCAGCTGTAGAAACCAAGCCCAAATCAGTTCTGTATGAGCAAGACATGGTCACCTGACCTAGCATTGCCCACAACAGGACAACTCGATTAACCTATGTTAATATGCTAATGAAAGGGTTAATGACATAGACAGTGTCTTTCATTAGAAATATGGTAATGAAAGGGTTAATGACATAGACAGTGTCTTTCATTAGAAATATGGTAATGAAAGGGTTAATGACATACACAGTGTCTTTCATTAGAAATATGGTAATGAAAGGGTTAATGACATAGACAGTGTCTTTCATTAGAAATATGGTAATGGAAGGGTTAAAGACATAAACAGTGTCTTTCATTAGAAATATGGTAATGAAAGGGTTAATGACATAGACAGTGTCTTTCATTAGAAATATGGTAATGGAAGGGTTAATGACATAGACAGTGTCTTTCATTAGAAATATGGTAATGAAAGGGTTAAAGACATAGACAGTGTCTTTCATTAGAAATATGGTAATGAAAGGGTTAATGACATATACAGTGTTTTTCATTAGAAATATGGTAATGAAAGGGTTAATGACATATACAGTGTTTTTCATTAGAAATATGGCAATGAAAGGGTTAATGACATAGACAGTGTCTTTCATTAGAAATATGGTAATGAAAGGGTTAATGACATAGATAGTGTATTTCATTAGAAATATAGTAATGAAAGGGTTAATGACATATACAGTGTTTTTCATTAGAAATATGGTAATGAAAGGGTTAATGACATAGACAGTGTCTTTCATTAGAAATATGGTAATGAAAGGGTTAATGACATAGATAGTGTATTTCATTAGAAATATGGTAATGGAAGGGTTAATGACATAGACAGTGTCTTACATTAGAAATATGGTAATGAAAGGGTTAATGACATAGACAGTGTCTTACATTAGAAATATGGTAATGAAAGGGTTAATGACATAGATAGTGTATTTCATTAGAAATATGGTAATGGAAGGGTTAATGACATAGACAGTGTCTCTCATTAGAAATATGGTAATGGAAGGGTTAATGACATAAACAGTGTCTTTCATTAGAAATATGCTAATGAAAGGGTTAATGACATATACAGTGTTTTTCATTAGAAATATGGTAATGGAAGGGTTAAAGACATAAACAGTGTCTTTCATTAGAAATATGGTAATGAAAGGGTTAAGGACATAGACAGTGTCTTTCATGAGAAATATGGTAATGAAAGGGTTAAAGACATAGACAGTGTCTTTCATTAGAAATATGGTAATGAAAGGGTTAATGACATAGACAGTGTCTTTCATTAGAAATATGGTAATGAAAGGGTTAATGACATAGACAGTGTCTTTCATTAGAAATCTGGGAATGGAATGGTTAATGACATAGACAGTGTCTTTCATTAGAAATATGGTAATGAAAGGGTTAATGACATAGACAGTGTCTTTCATTAGAAATATGGTAATGAAAGGGTTAATGACATAGACAGTGTCTTTCATTAGAAATCTGGGAATGGAATGGTTAATGACATAGACAGTGTCTTTCATTAGAAATATGGTAATGAAAGGGTTAATGACATAGACAGTGTCTTTCATTAGAAATATGGTAATGAAAGGGTTAATGACATAGACAGTGTCTTTCATTAGAAATCTGGGAATGGAATGGTTAATGACATAGACAGTGTCTTTCATTAGAAATATGGAAATGAAAGGGTTAATGACATAGACAGTGTCTTTCATTAGAAATATGGTAATGAAAGGGTTAATGACATAGACAGTGTCTTTCATTAGAAATCTGGGAATGGAATGGTTAATGACATAGACAGTGTCTTTCATTAGAAATATGGTAATGAAAGGGTTAATGACATAGACAGTGTCTTTCATTAGAAATATGGTAATGAAAGGGTTAATGACATAGACAGTGTCTTTCATTAGAAATATGGTAATGAAAGGGTTAATGACATAGACAGTGTCTTTCATTAGAAATATGGTAATGGAAGGGTTAATGACATAGACAGTGTCTTTCATTAGAAATATGGTAATGAAAGGGTTAATGACATAGACAGTGTCTTTCATTAGAAATATGGTAATGAAAGGGTTAATGACATAGACTGTCTTTCATTAGAAATCTGGGAATGGAATGGTTAATGACATAGACAGTGTCTTTCATTAGAAATATGGTAATGAAAGGGTTAATGACATAGACAGTGTCTTTCATTAGAAATATGGTAATGAAAGGGTTAATGACATAGACAGTGTCTTTCATTAGAAATATGGTAATGAAAGGGTTAATGACATAGACAGTGTCTTTCATTAGAAATATGGTAATGGAAGGGTTAATGACATAGACAGTGTCTTTCATTAGAAATATGGTAATGAAAGGGTTAATGACATAGACAGTGTCTTTCATTAGAAATATGGTAATGAAAGGGTTAATGACATAGAAAGTGTCTTTCATTAGAAATCTGGGAATGGAATGGTTAATGACATAGACAGTGTCTTTCATTAGAAATATGGTAATGAAAGGGTTAATGACATAGACAGTGTCTTTCATTAGAAATATGGTAATGAAAGGGTTAATGACATAGACAGTGTCTTTCATTAGAAATATGGTAATGAAAGGGTTAATGACATAGACAGTGTCTTTCATTAGAAATATGGAAATGAAAGGGTTAATGACATAGACAGTGTCTTTCATTAGAAATCTGGGAATGGAATGGTTAATGACATAGACAGTGTCTTTCATTAGAAATATGGTAATGAAAGGGTTAATGACATAGACAGTGTCTTTCATTAGAAATATGGTAATGAAAGGGTTAATGACATAGACAGTGTCTTTCATTAGAAATCTGGGAATGGAATGGTTAATGACATAGACAGTGTCTTTCATTAGAAATATGGTAATGGAAGGGTTAATGACATAGACAGTGTCTTTCATTAGAAATATGGTAATGAAAGGGTTAATGACATAGACAGTGTCTTTCATTAGAAATATGGTAATGAAAGGGTTAATGACATAGACAGTGTCTTTCATTAGAAATATGGTAATGAAAGGGTTAATGACATAGACAGTGTCTTTCATTAGAAATATGGTAATGGAAGGGTTAATGACATAGACAGTGTCTTTCATTAGAAATATGGTAATGAAAGGGTTAATGACATAGACAGTGTCTTTCATTAGAAATATGGTAATGAAAGGGTTAATGACATAGACAGTGTCTTTCATTAGAAATATAGTAATGAAAGAGTTAATGACATAGACAGTGTCTTTCATTAGAAATCTGGGAATGGAAGGGTTAATGACTCAGGTAATGTCTTTCAGTAGAAATATTCTATCAAAAGGCTAAATATTTCTTCCTGTATATTTTCAGATACTAAACTCACCCCAACAGCAAGAATTTGTTGAACAGATGTTGAAGTCTGCAAACAAAGCATGCCCTTTGCTTAAACTGCTCATTGCAAAACAGGTTCGCAACTGATGACATTTTAATGTATTTTTGTTTGTTTATTTCACTTGTTACTTTGGCTTTCTGGGTGATTCATCATCACCATAATCATCACCATCATAATCATCATCACCATCATCACCACCACCACCACCATCACCATCATCACCACCATCATAATAATCATCACCATTACCATCATCGCTATCATTGCCATTTCCATACCATCACCACCACCATCACCATGAGCCACACCATCATCACCACCACCACCATCATCACCACCACCACCATCACCACCACCATCACCATGAGCCACACCATCATCACCACCACCATCACCACCACCATCATCACCACCACCACCACCACCATCATCACCACCACCATCACCATCATCACCAACCACCATCATCACCACTACCACCACCATCACCACCACCATCACCATCATCACCACCACCATCACCACCACTACCACCATCACCACCATCACCACCACCATCACCACCACCATCACCACCACCACCACCATGGGTGCATTCCTAATGCCAATGATCATGATGATGGTCGTGGTGGTGTTGGTGATGATGATGATGATGACTGTTCTGACTTTATACCAAACTAATACTCACCTGTTTCAATGTATTTCTGCTAACAGCGCCCCCTTCAGGACAGTCTGAAGCAGGCCATGGAACAGCTGTGGTCATTATGTAAAGGGGAGAGGTCACCAGTCATGGCTGTAGTCAACCAATATATGGTCTCTAGCCATCGACACATCTCCAATCAACAGGCAGGTATGGCAGAGATACAGTCAATGGCTTCGAAGATCCTTAGTTCCAACAAAGAACTTGAAGAAGATAAAACTGTCTCAGGTGAGTATTTTTGATAACGAGAGTAGGAGGGGGGGGGGCTGAACAAACAAATATTTAACCCTTTTGGTACAAAACTGCTTGAAACCTGGTTTTATGATACAAAATTCTTTATTTTAAAGTATTTATATTTATCTAAAAACCTTCCTTCTGTTAAGTTATGCTCCATATAACAGCTTGATAATGAGACATTTAACCCTTTAGTATTTACATTACTCTATATATACTATTGTATTTTCATGGTAAAGACTTTACCTCACATAATATCTCACATAACATTTACATTACTCTATATATACTATTGTATTGTCACAGTAAAGACTTTACCTTACATATCTCACATAACATTTACATTACTCTATATATACTATTGTATTGTCACAGTAAAGGCTTTACCTCACATAATACCTCACATAACATTTACATTACTCTATATATACTGTTGTATTTTCACAGTAAAGGCTTTACCTCACATAATATCTCACATAACATTTACATTACTCTATATATACTATTGTATTGTCACAGTAAAGACTTTACCTTACATATCTCACATAACATTTACATTACTCTATATATACTATTGTATTGTCACAGTAAAGGCTTTACCTCACATAATACCTCACATAACATTTACATTACTCTATATATACTGTTGTATTTTCACAGTAAAGGCTTTACCTCACATAATATCTCACATAACATTTACATTACTCTATATATACTATTGTATTGTCACAGTAAAGACTTTACCTCACATAATATCTCACATAACATTTACATTACTCTATATATACTATTGTATTTTCACAGTAAAGGCTTTACCTCACATAATATCTTACATAACATTTACATTACTCTATATATACTATTGTATTTTCACAGTAAAGGCTTTACCTCACATAATATCTTACATAACATTTACATTACTCTATATATACTATTGTATTTTCACAGTAAAGGCTTTACCTCACATAATATCTTACATAACATTTACATTACTCTATATATACTATTGTATTGTCACAGTAAAGGCTTTACCTCACATAATATCTCACATAACATTTACATTACTCTATATATACTATTGTATTTTCACAGTAAAGGCTTTACCTCACATAATATCTTACATAACATTTACATTACTCTATATATACTATTGTATTGTCACAGTAAAGGCTTTACCTCACATAATATCTCACATAACATTTACATTACTCTATATATACTATTGTATTGTCACAGTAAAGGCTTTACCTCACATAATACCTCACATAACATTCACATTACTCTATATATACTATTGTATTGTCACAGTAAAGGCTTTACCTCACATAATATCTCACATAACATTTACATTACTCTATATATACTATTGTATTTCCACGGTAAACACTTTATCTCGCATAATATCGAACCTGCAGAATTTTTATATTATTTATTTTGAGAACAATATCGTAACATAAGGGTGAGAAGTCGGTTGCAGCCGGTTTAAACAGAAAGAGGTGAGAGAATTCTGGCTGGATATGGCTGGTTTAAATGCTAAAGGGTTAACAATGAGGAGTTATATTATTAAATCCCTCCAAATTTTCAAATTATTTTCAAATTTAAAAAAAAATCTTAGATAATGTCTTTTATTTAAAAAAAGATAACAAAAGGGTTAAAGTGTTTAAATTTATCTAAATACCTTCCATCATAATTTTATGTAAGAACCTTTGTTAAGTTATGTTCCAGACACCAAATTGATAATAAGGAAGTTGGTTATATTAGTAATTTTGCTCTAAATTCTCTTTTATTTGAAATATGATAACAAAAGGGTTAAAGTGTTATATTTATCTTAAAACCTTCCATTGTAATTTTATATAAGAACCTTTCTTCCTTTCTTTTGATTAGATTTCAAAAAACTTGGTTTAGAGAAAGATCCGCTGTTTGAGTCTGTTGTGGAATTTTGTATGAAGAACCAAATAAAATCCCAGAAAACAGGTGCCATTACGAAAGTTGCCTGCCGAATGTTAAGAGACGAACATCTGGGGTAAGTTGGGGTTCTCTATTTTATTTTTTCCCCAAGCCCCGAGGATCATCAGTGTTAAGTGATTACAAGACTCATTCCCCTGGACAGGATACCAGTCCATCACAAGCTTAAGGCCTAGCTAGTGCTGGTATTTATTTTCAGCTAAGTGTACTGGAGCAAGGTGAAATGAAGTGTTTTGTTCAAGGACACAATTCACCACTTGGTCTGGGGATCAAACAGATTATGATCGCAAGTCCAACACCCTAACCATTTGGCCATGTACCTTCACCCAAACCAGTTCTGGTTCTGTGAAACAAAGCGACACATTTTAAAGAGTTCTTATTTAAATTATTATCTTCCAACCGAATATAAGAGCCATATGTTAAGTTACTATCTTAATGGAATAATTTAATAATTTTAGTAAATCATTCAATATTCTCCATTAATTTACTGAAATACAGGGTTTTTTTCATTAGGAATACAGAGAAGGGTTTATATAATAAATCTCTCTCTCTCTCTCTCTCTCTCTCTCTCTCTCTCTCTCTCTCTCTCTCTCTCTCTCCTCTCTCTCAATATAATACAGTCTCTCTCTCTCTCTCTCTCTCTCTAGGCTGGCTGTACCCTCTTCAGCTGCCAGGTTATTTGTTGACTGGTTGGAGTTGATTGACCCAGAAGTAATCCACAACGCAGTAGATTTACAGATGTTGCTCTTGTTTACCAAACAATCATCACCATCATCCAAGAAGCTACCATCTGCCAGTGACAGCCACTCCAGCCATGACAGTCGTGGTGAGAAGGAGGCATTTAAGGGTCGTCCACGCCAGCAACAGGCTTACCTCCTGGCCCTACTCACCCACCAGAGTCACTGGGGTACATTACACCGGTGTATTAAACGACTCTTACACACTGATGAACACAGCAAGTAAGCTACACACACACACACACCTACCTTCACACACACACACACCTACCTTCACACACACACACCTACCTTCACACACACACACACCTGCCTTCACACACACACACACCTACCTTCACACACACACCTACCTTCACACACACACACACCTGCCTTCACACACACACACACACACACACACACAGTTACACACACACACACACACACACAGTTACACAGAGACGCACACACAGACACACACACACAGTTACACACACACACACAGTTACACCCACACACAGTTATACACACACAGAGTTACACACACAGTTACACACACACAGTTACACCCACACACAGTTACACCCACACACAGTTATACACACACACAGTTATACACACACACAGTTACACACACACACAGTTACACACACACAGTTACAGACACACACACAGTTACACACAGTTACACACACACAGTTACACACACACAGTTACACACACACACACAATTACACACACAGTTACACACACACACAATTACACACACACAGTTACACACACACACAATTACAGACACACACACAGAGACGTGTATCAGGTATTTATGTGTGACCCTTCCCTGTTTCAGACGTGACCCGACCTCAGTGTTGGACTTCCTGTGGGCCTGCATCCATATTCCCAAACTGTGGCAGGGGCAGGAAAGAAAAGGTCAAAGGGTGAGTATTTAGGCTGTCCCTGTTGGTGTTGACCTGGACAGTCACTCATCTGAGTGGAGCTGTCAAGTGTTGACCTGGACAGTCACTCATCTGAGTGGAGCTGTCGAGTGTTGACCTGGACAGTCACTCATCTGAGTGGCTGTTGAGTGTTGACCTGGACATTCACTCATCTGAGTGGAGCTGTTGAGTGTTGACCTGGACAGTCACTCATCTGAGTGGAGCTGTCGAGTGTTGTGAGGAACATTCACTCATCTGAGTGGAGCTGTTGAGTGTTGACCTGGACAGTCACTCATCTGAGTGGAGCTGTCGAGTGTTGTCAGGAACATTCACTCATCTGAGTGGAGCTGTCGAGTGTTGTCTGGAACATTCACTCATCTGAGTGGAGCTGTCGAGTGTTGTCTGGAACATTCACTCATCTGAGTGGAGCTATCGAGTGTTGATCTGGACATTCACTCATCTAAGTAGTGTTGTCGAGTGTTGTCAGGCACATTCACTCATCTGAGTGGAGCTGTCAAGTGTTGACCTGAACATTCACTCATCTGAGTGGAGCTGTAGAGTGTTGTCAAGAACAGTCACTCATCTGAGTGGAATTGTCGAGTGTTGTGAGGAACATTCACTCATCTGAGTGGAGCTGTCGAGTGTTGTCAGGAACATTCACTCATCTGAGTGGAGCTGTCGAGTGTTGTCAGGAACATTCACTCATCTGAGTGGAGCTGTCGAGTGTTGTCTGGAACATTCACTCATCTGAGTGGAGCTGTCGAGTGTTGTCAGGAACATTCACTCATCTGAGTGGAGCTGTCGAGTGTTGTCTGGAACATTCACTCATCTGAGTGGAGCTGTCGAGTGTTGTCAGGAACATTCACTCATCTGAGTGGAGCTGTCGAGTGTTGTCTGGAACATTCACTCATCTGAGTGGAGCTGTCGAGTGTTGTCAGGAACATTCACTCATCTGAGTGGAGCTGTCGAGTGTTGTCTGGAACATTCACTCATCTGAGTGGAGCTGTCGAGTGTTGTCAGGAACATTCACTCATCTGAGTGGAGCTGTCGAGTGTTGTCTGGAACATTCACTCATCTGGGTGGAGCTGTCGAGTGTATCCTGATGATTTCACGTAAATTCATCTCCACTTTACATAGCAGCCCCTCCAACCCATGCAAGTGGGTAGAAACTGAAGAATCCTCCCAACCCCTTGTTTGGCAAGATTTCTATGGCTGGATACCCTTCCTAACACCAACCACTTTACAGAGTGTACTGGGTGCTTTTATTGTGTAAATCAGCAAGACTAGGGAGGTTGTCATGTCCTTGACACGACTAAATGTTTGTTTGTTTGTTTTGTTTCCTCAGAGTTTCACATCCGAAGATGTCCTTGGTCTGAGACTGGAACAGATCTGTACAGTGGTGGACTATGTCGTCCAGGAAGCGAGTGAATCAAGTGTGGATGAGGGGGAAGAAGGGGAGGATGTGTCTGATCAGAAGGTTTCCCATCACTCAGCATCTGTGATCAATTGTCGTATTGATTTAGTGAAGAGTTGCCTTAGTAACAGTGACACCAAGTTGAAGGGTCTGGTGAGGCACACTGAGAAGAATGCTCTCAGCACCAGGTATGTATGTCACCCTCCTGTCATGCCCCAACCCACTCACCTCGTCCTAATATACCCAACACCACACGTCTTACCATACACCCACCCAACCTAATATTCTCACCACATGTCCTGTCCCCAACACCCATCTTAATAACCCCAACACTATATCCTACCTCACTCTGTCCTATGTTTTACTGTATATATATATCATCATCATCATCATCATCATTTTACGTCCGCTTTTCCCTGCTTGCAAGGGTGGGACGGGAACTGATTCTGGTTGGATGCCCTTCCTAACACCAACCTCATTTACAGTGAGTGCTGGGTGCCATGGCACCTCCACGACCACTTTGCAGTGGAATGATAGGGACCCCAGTCCTATCATCTCATTTCTACAGCTGAGTAAAATGGAGCAATGCGAAATAAAGTGTCTTGCTCAAGGAAACAACATATCACCCGGTCTGAGAATTGAACTCAGCTGTAGAAATGAGATGACAGGGACAGCAGTCCATATCATTCCACTGCAAAGTGGTCGTGGAGGTGCCACAGCAAAAAAGCACCCAGCACTCACTGTAAATGAGGTTGGTGTTAGGAAGGGCATCCAGCTGTAGAAATCAAGCCAGAATCAGTTCCCGTCCCACCCTTGCAAGCAGGGAAAAGCGGACGTAAAATGATGATGATGATGATATATGTGTGTCTATCATGTATATATATATATATATATCTAATATAAATTCAGCGAGAATCGCATTTTGGCGGGTAGAAAAAGCGAAACGTAACGCAAATTCCGAGTCATGCTGGCAAGCGCTCCATGGGCTAAAAGACCAGAGCAATAAACATAGGTTATAAAGGCCATACAAACTGAGAAGGCGGTCAAGAAGCTATAGACTACCTAAGCCAAAAAACAAGTCAAGCTAAACAGGTCAGACAAAATAAATGACATAATCATATATATATATATATACATATATATATATATATAATATTAAAACGTGGAGAGGAGGCACACAAGTTAGGATATATATATATATGAAAACAGGGAGAAAAAGATGATTATTAGAAAGAAAAATTTTTTTTTTTCCTTTTTAAAAAAGAAAAATATATTTTTCTTCCTAATAATCATCTTTTTCTCCCTGTTTTCATATATATATATATATATATTGTTATACTTGGGGAGGGTCATATTTGTGTAATATTGCCAGAATTAATAACAGAACACACTCACTGTTTGGTTGGTTTTCGCTTTTCGCTTCTGTGTCCTTTATATCGGTAATCTAATTTATTCGGTCCTCAATGTTGCCATTGACTGACTAACGGTCAAAAATAATACAGATACAATATAGACACAAACACATATATATAGTCTATTAAAGTTCTTTCGTTGCACATCTGCAACATCGTCAGTGGTGCTATTGTTTCCTCCAGTTGCATTGTATGTCTACGCCATCTTTATTTAGTCTGTTTATAAACAGACTAAATAAAGATGGCGTAGGCATTAAATATATATATAGTCTATTAAAGAACTTTAATAGACTATATATATGTGTTTGTGTCTATATTGTATCTGTATTATTTTTGACCGTTGGTCAGTCAATGGCAACATTGAGGACCGAATAAATTAGATTACCGATATAAAGGACACAGAAGCGAAAAGCGAAAACCAACCAAACAGTGAGTGTGTTCTGTTATTAATTCTGGCAATATTACACAAATATGACCCTCCCCAAGTATAACAATATTTGTTTCGACACACGATTTCATATCAAAAACCTCGCAAAACTATATATATATATATATAACAAACCTGGACCCTTAGAATTGATGGTAAAATCCAGTACAGGGTTTCTGCAACACCTAAATCAATAATACTTTCTGCTTAAAACAATAAGCTTTTGGTATAATATTCGAACAAGGAATATCACATTATCAGGTATTTTGTTCTGCGCCAGTATTGATATCTATCTATCTATATCTATCTATATATGTCTATTGATTCCCTTTAAGTATCACTTTAGAAGGAGAATCAGGGTGGAGAGAGAGGCACTGCACCCCAGTAAATTTACTGAAAGGTGGGTGAATGAAGCGAAAATGGCTCGAGTGATTGGGCCTTCTCTGTTTATAAGCCTGTAGGTTGAAGAAGAGAGCAAAAGGAAGAAAGGAGCACTTGCACAACACGCTCCTGGAGTTGAGGGTTGTTCTATCGACAGGGTATTAAACAACCCATTTGTGGCGCCTCCCCCCCTATTGGGGATTTCGATTGTTGTAATTGTTTGTTTTTATATTTTTTTACATGACTGTATGTAAAATCCCCGGCATGTCTTTGTATTGTCCCCCTTTCTTGTGCGCCCTTGTGGCTAATACAGAAATATATCTATCTGTCTGTCTATATTTACAGTTGTCTATCCAACCTCTATCAACACACACTATTGGAGCTCTATCTACAGTACCCATACCTTCTCAGCTGGTTACAAGATTCCAATCTATTGTTAGGAGATGTACAAACCACACAGAAATGTGCCAGTCAGGTAGGAGACCACATCTTATTGTACTGCTATTGTTGCTGTCACTGTTGTTGTTGCCATTGCCACTGTTGTTGTCACTGTTGTTGTTGTTGTTGTTGATTATCTCATTATCTGTTATATTCTCTCCCCCAGCTTGACCACATATCTCACCGTCTTCTGTCAGCCCTTGGCACCGCTCTGCCTGGGAAAGCTGCTGAAAACAGAATGTATGACGCCAACAACGCCAGTCGGAAGCTGGCAGCCGAACATCCCCTTCTCATCCTCAGGTGGGTTTACTGTTTCATCTCTTCCCTCTCTGCTGCACTTTACCAAACAGGGGGGGAAGGTGTCTCTGATCCCTCCACAACACTTTACCAAACAGGGAGGGAGGGTCTCTGATCCCTCCACAACACTTTACCAAATAGGGGGGGAAGGAGTCTCTGATCCCTCCACAACACTTTACCAAACAGGGGGCGAAGGAGTCTCTGATCCCTCCATAACACTTTACCAAACAGGGGGCGAAGGAGTCTCTGATCCCTCCACAACACTTTACCAAACAGAGGGGAAGGGGTCTCTGATCCCTCCACAACACTTTACCAAACAGGGGGGAAGGAGTCTCTGATCCCTCCACAACACTTTACCAAACAGGGGGCGAAGGAGTCTCTGATCCCTCCACAACACTTTACCAAACAGGGGGCGAAGGAGTCTCTGATCCCTCCACAACACTTTACCAAACAGGGGGGAAGGAGTCTCTGATCCCTCCACAACACTTTACCAAACGGGGGGGGGTCTCTGATCCCTCCACAACACTTTACCAAACGGGGGGGGGGGGGAAGGGGTCTCTGATCCCTCCACTACACTTTACCAAACAGGGGGCTGTCTTTGATCCCTCCATAACACTTTACCAAATAGGGGGCTGTCTTTGATCCCTCCATAACACTTTACCAAACAGGGAGCTGTCTTTGATCCCTCCATAACACTTTACCAAATAGGGGGCTGTCTTTGATCCCTCCATAACACTTTACCAAATAGGGGGCTGTCTTTGATCCCTCCACAACACTTTACCAAATAGGGGGCTGTCTTTGATCCCTCCATAACACTTTACCAAATAGGGGGCTGTCTTTGATCCCTCCACAACACTTTACCAAATAGGGGGCTGTCTCTGATCCCTCCACAACACTTTACCAAATAGGGGGCTGTCTTTGATCCCTCCATAACACTTTACCAAATAGGGGGCTGTCTCTGATCCCTCCACAACACTTTACCAAATAGGGGGCTGTCTCTGATCCCTCCACAACACTTTACCAAATAGGGGGCTGTCTCTGATCCCTCCACAACACTTTACCAAATAGGGGGCTGTCTTTGATCCCTCCATAACACTTTACCAAATAGGGGGCTGTCTTTGATCCCTCCATAACACTTTACCAAATAGGGGGCTGTCTCTGATCCCTCCACAACACTTTACCAAATAGGGGGCTGTCTCTGATCCCTCCACAACACTTTACCAAATAGGGGGCTGTCTCTGATCCCTCCACAACACTTTACCAAATAGGGGGCTGTCTTTGATCCCTCCATAACACTTTACCAAATAGGGGGCTGTCTCTGATCCCTCCACAACACTTTACCAAATAGGGGGCTGTCTCTGATCCCTCCACAACACTTTACCAAATAGGGGGCTGTCTCTGATCCCTCCACAACACTTTACCAAATAGGGGGCTGTCTTTGATCCCTCCATAACACTTTACCAAATAGGGGGCTGTCTTTGATCCCTCCATAACACTTTACCAAATAGGGGGCTGTCTTTGATCCCTCCATAACACTTTACCAAATAGGGGGCTGTCTTTGATCCCTCCACAACACTTTACCAAATAGGGGGCTGTCTCTGATCCCTCCACAACACTTTACCAAATAGGGGGCTGTCTCTGATCCCTCCACAACACTTTACCAAATAGGGGGCTGTCTTTGATCCCTCCATAACACTTTACCAAATAGGGGGCTGTCTTTGATCCCTCCATAACACTTTACCAAATAGGGGGCTGTCTTTGATCCCTCCATAACACTTTACCAAATAGGGGGCTGTCTTTGATCCCTCCACAACACTTTACCAAATAGGGGGCTGTCTCTGATCCCTCCACAACACTTTACCAAATAGGGGGCTGTCTCTGATCCCTCCACAACACTTTACCAAATAGGGGGCTGTCTCTGATCCCTCCACAACACTTTACCAAATAGGGGGCTGTCTCTGATCCCTCCACAACACTTTACCAAATAGGGGGCTGTCTTTGATCCCTCCATAACACTTTACCAAATAGGGGGCTGTCTTTGATCCCTCCATAACACTTTACCAAATAGGGGGCTGTCTTTGATCCCTCCATAACACTTTACCAAATAGGGGGCTGTCTTTGATCCCTCCACAACACTTTACCAAATAGGGGGCTGTCTCTGATCCCTCCACAACACTTTACCAAATAGGGGGCTGTCTCTGATCCCTCCACAACACTTTACCAAATAGGGGGCTGTCTCTGATCCCTCCACAACACTTTACCAAATAGAGTGACTACCGTACTATATCAAATAGAATGGGAGTGGGCAGGGTTCTATTCACCCCTTTACTGCAATTTAACAAATATAATGTATATATTTGTGTATATACATTATATTTGTGTATATAATGTATATATTTGTGTATATAATGTATATAATTATGTATATAATGTATATATGTATATAAAATGTATATATTTATGTATATAGTGCATATATGATGTATATATTTCTGTATATAGTGCATATATAATGTATATATTTCTGTATATAGTGCATATATGTTGTATATATTTCTGTATATAGTGCATATGATGTATATAGTGCATATATAATGTATATATTTCTGTGTATAGTGCATATATGTTGTATAAATTTCTGTATATAGTGCATATATGATGTATATATTTCTGTATATAGTGCATATTTAATGTATATAGTGCATATATAAATGTATATATTTCTGTATATAGTGCATATATGTTGTATATATAATGTATATAGTGCATATATTTCTGTATATAGTGCATATATGATGTATATATAATGTATATAGTGCATATATGTTGTATATAGTGCATATATAAATGTATATATTTGTGTGTATAGTGCATATGTAATGTATATAGTGCATATATGTTGTATAAATTTCTGTAAATAGTGCATATATGATGTATATATTTCTGTATATAGTGCATATTTAATGTATATAGTGCATATATAAATGTATATATTTCTGTATATAGTGCATATATGTTGTATATAGTGCATATATGATGTATATATAATGTATATAGTGCATATATGTTGTATATAGTGCATATATTTCTGTATATAGTGCATATATGATGTATATATAATGTATATAGTGCATATATGTTGTATATAGTGCATATATAAATGTATATATTTGTGTATATAGTGCATATATAATGTATATAGTGCAAATATGATGTATATATTTCTGTATATTTGTGTCCAATTTTCAGACAGTTACCTCTGATTGCGGCACTGCTCCAGGGTAAAACACATTTCACAATTACAGAAATGAGAAGTCGTAATTACCTTCTCCTTTTCTCCTATGTCCTCGGTCTCCTCGAATTTCTCGAGCCTCACATATTCCGCAAGGATCACACAGCATTGGATGATGTCTTAGAAGCATACTTTTCTCTCATTAAGGTTAGTTTTTAACTGTTTATATTATATCTGTTGTCCGTCCTATATATTATCTCATCTATATTATCTCATCTATCTTCTGCCCCAAATACAAACAATGGGTACACAAGAGATGTAGTGGGATCTCAGGAAATTTAGTTAAGAATGTAGGCTTTACATGTAGCAGTTGCACCAGGACAGCAAGCAGCAAACAGCCACCGGAAACAAGTACCACCAAACTCTGGGAGGGCTCTGTAGAAACAGTAGACAGCTTTTGCTACCTAGGTAACCGAATTAGCAGCGGAGGTGGGTGTTCTGAAAGTACAATAACTAGGGTAAGAACGGGATGGAAGAAGTTCAGGGAGCTTCTGCCACTGCTTGCTGCAAAAGGCTTCTCCCTCAGAATGAAAGGCAGACTGTATGATGTGTGTATACGAACACAATGTTACATGGTAGTGAGACCTGGGTGTTGTGTGTAGAAGACTTGTGTAGATCAGAAAGAAACAAAGCCTGCATGCTCCAATGGATGTGTAACAGTAATATACGCGAACGGCAAAGCATAAACGAATTGAGAGAGAGACTGAGCACAAGAGGAATCAAATGCTGTGTGCAGGAGAGGCGGTTGTGTTGGTATGGACATTTGATGCGTATAAAGGATGACAGCTGAATAAAAAGGTACAGAGCACTAGAAGTTGATGGAAACCGCGGAGTGGGGAGACCCAAGAAGACCTAGGATGAGGTGATAAAAGCTGACCTTACCCAATTACACTTCTCAATGACACACGACCGTGACCTCTGGCATCACACAATATTACAGAAGACCCGACCTCCCACGGGTACAAGCCGAAGCTGAAGCATATAGACAATATGCCCCCACAACGTCTCACTGCATTTATAACATATGCTTAGTAACATGATGTTAGCTCTGCAGTAAATGTACACATTTTTTTATATAAATGTATAAATTTTGAACGTAAATATTACAAATCTCATTTATTAATTATAGTAATTAAAACATTTACGTATAGCAACTAAAATTTAAGAAAATGAATATATATATATATATATATATATTTTTCATTTTATATATACATATATATACACATATATATATATAAATATATATATATAAATATATATATATATATATATATAGTAATAATAATAAATTTGAAGACTAAAATCCAAAGAGGGCTCGCTAAGGATAAATATATAAGAACCGTAGAGCAAATATTTATTAAAATAACAGATTAAAGTTTAACGGGATCTTCTGAAACTAAAAATGTCAATCTGTGAACGCAGAAGTGAATATTTCAAAAAACGTTGCAACCGGAGGAAGACAGGAAGACGATACTTTGGTCCGTGGAAACGTTCCCTGGCAAAGAACGGGAAAAAACGAATATAATACGTCATTATTTGGAGCGGTGAAAAAAAATTACACGCGAAGACAAAACCATGTTTATGGTATAAAAGAAGTCGTACACTAATATTCTATTAAGTGGTTCGTGGAGACGTTCTCAGGCAATGAACAGAAAAAACGAAGATAATACGTCATATGTGGAGCGGGGAGAACAATTGCACGCAAAGACAAAACCACGCAAATGGTATAGCTGAAGTCGTAGACTAAAATTCTAACTAGGAAACCGAATGATTCTCGGCTTCAGAGTTAAGAATAAAGTAAATAAAATACAGAGGTAATTGAGATAAATAAATTCCATGAACCAAAGTATCGTCTTCCTGTCTTCCTTCGGTTGCAACGCTTTTTGAAATATTCACTTCTGCGTTCACAGATTGACTTTGTTAGTTTCAGAAGATCCCGTTAAGCGTGAAAGCAGCGATTCTTTGCTTAAACTTTAATCTGTTATTTTAATAAATATATATATATTTATATATACATATATATATATATATATATACATATATATATATTTATATATATATGTGATAAGTTTGAATAAATATAAAAATGAGAAAATCCATTGCTAGAACAGCCATTAAAACAGCTAAAGGCCATCAAAGACTGCAATTGGCTAAAATGCCTGATGACAGAGACTAGTGGCCAGTGGTCAACAGAGAGACAATCCACAAGGTGGGTGACAGGTAGATGAAATATGTCACAGACCAGTGGTCAATGGTCAACAGAGGTACTAGCCACAAGGTGGGTGACAGGTAGATGATATATAATGTCTCAGAGGACAGAGACCAGTGACCAGTTGTCAACAGAGAGACAATCCACAAGGTAGGTGACAGGTAAATGATATATAATGTCTCAGAGGACAGAGACCAGTGGCCAGTGGTCAACAGAGAGACAATCCACAAGGTGGGTGACAGGTAGATGTTATATAATGTCACAGAGGACAGAGACTAATGGTCAGTGGTCAAGAGAGAGACAATCCACAAGGTAGGTGACAGGCAGATGATATATAATGTCACAGAGGACAGAGACTAATGGTCAGTGGTCAACAGAGAGACAATCCACAAGGTAGGTGACAGGCAGATGATATATAATGTCTGAGGACAGACCAGTGACCAGTGGTCAACAGAGAGACAATCCACAAGGTGGGTGACAGGTAGATGATATATAATGTCTCAGAGGACAGAGACTAATGGTCAGTGGTCAACAGGGAGACAATCCACAAGGTAGGTGACAGGCAGATGATATATAATGTCAGAAGACAGAGACCAGTGACCAGTGGTCAACAGGGAGACAATCCACAAGGTGGGTGACAGGTAGATGATATATAATGTCACAGAGGACAGAGACCAGTGACCAGTGGTCAACAGGGAGACAAACCACAAGGTAGGTGACAGGTAGATGATATATAATGTCTCAGAGGACAGAGACTAATGGTCAGTGGTCAACAGGGAGACAATCCACAAGGTAGGTGACAGGCAGATGATATATAATGTCACAGAGGACAGAGACCAGTGACCAGTGGTCAACAGGGAGACAATCCACAAGGTAGGTGACAGGCAGATGATATATAATGTCACAGAGGACAGAGACTAATGGTCAGTGGTCAACAGGGAGACAATCCACAAGGTAGGTGACAGGCAGATGATATATAATGTCACAGAGGACAGAGACCAGTGACCAGTGGTCAACAGAGGTACTAGCCACAAGGTGGGTGACAGGCAGATGATATATGTCAGAGGACAGAGACCAGTGACCAGTGGTCAACGGGGAGACAAGCCACAAGGTGGGTGACAGGCAGATGATATATGTCACAGAGGACAGAGACCAGTGACCAGTGGTCAACAGGGAGACAAGCCACAAGGTGGGTGACAAGCAGATGATATATGTCACAGAGGACAGAGACCAGTGACCAGTGGTCAACAGGGAGACAAGCCACAAGGTGGGTGACAAGCAGATGATATATGTCACAGAGGACAGAGACCAGTGACCAGTGGTCAACAGGGAGACAAGCCACAAGGTGGGTGACAGGCAGATGATATATAATGTCTGAGAGGACAGAGACCAGTGACCAGTGGTCAACAGAGAGACAATCCACAAGGTGGGTGACAGGCATATGATATATAATGTCAGAGGACAGAGACCAGTGACCAGTGGTCAACAGGGAGACAAGCCACAAGGTAGGTGACAGGCAGATATATAATGTCAGAGGACAGAGACCAGTGACCAGTGGTCAACAGGGAGACCAGCCACAAGGTAGGTGACAGGCAGATGATATATAGAAAAGATTGAAAGAGGAGGAAGACAAGGAGATGTGAGTTGGTACAGAAATAAAGAAAGATGATGTACAAGACAAGTTTACACAGATACATCTTCACTCTCATTTGCTAAACCATTTATCTATATTTCAGCTGTCTGTCACCCACCAAATGGGTTATCGCTCTGTTGACCACTAGCCGTTAGTCTCTGTTCTCTGAGGCATTTTTGCCCATTGCTGTCTTTGATGGCATTTAACTGTTTTAATGGCTGTTCTAGCGATGAATTTTCTCATTTTTATATTTATTCAAATACATTCTCTTTGTCTCAATCATAATCCTATATATATGTCCATTGTCTCTCCAGAACCATGGTCAAGAATACAAGAATCTCTCCTCCATCATCGTCAAATTTATCCAGTTTCTCCAAAGATTTGTCCTTCATGAACCAAACAGGGCTGTCCATATTTTACAGAACTATGTTGACCTTCTCAGGTCAGTGTCCATTCCATCTTTTTTTGTGTGAAAAGGAGGCGGAGGGGGGCGTGTGTGTGGGGGGGTTAAGTGTGTGTATGTACTTGTGAGTGGGTCTCGTCATTCTCATCATTGTTGAACGTCTATTTTCCACACTAACATCAGTTAGGTTCTATTTGAGGCAAGTTGGGTCAGGTGACTGTTTTGTTCCTACAGAACTCTCTGTCTTGGTTTCTATGGCTTGATGCCCTTCCTAACACCTAACCCATTTACAGTGTAGGCTGGGGTCTTTGGTGGGAGAGGGGTGTGATGGTTATAGGCTTATGTGAGGTGTATGGGAGGGTGGATGGAGGCGAAGGTGGTGCCTACTTAATGTACGTTTGAGGCCGTGTGCATAGGAAGGTATGTCTTCTGCATTACTACATAATGTCAGAGATCTCATTCCTATGTCATTGTCTTTTTAGAGGAATTGTGCAAGGTCATTAAGGTCCTAGTCAGTGTCAGAGAGGTCATTGAGGTCCTAGTCAGTGTCAGAGAGGTCATTGAGGTCCTAGTCAGTGTCAGAGAGGTCATTGAGGTCCTAGTCAGTGTCAGAGAGGTCGTTAAGGTCCTAGTCAGTGTCAGAGAGGTCATTGAGGTCCTAGTCAGTGTCAGAGAGGTCGTTAAGGTCCTAGTCAGTGTCAGAGAGGTGGTTAAGGTCCTAGTCAGTGTTAGAGAGGTCGTTAAGGTCCTAGTCAGTGTCAGAGAGGTGGTTAAGGTCCTAGTCAGTGTTAGAGAGGTCGTTAAGGTCCTAGTCAGTGTCAGAGAGGTGGTTAAGGTTCTAGTCAGTGTCAGAGAGGTGGTTAAGGTCCTAGTCAGTGTCAGAGAGGTGGTTAAGGTCCTAGTCAGTGTTAGAGATGTGGTTAAGGTTCTAGTCAGTGTCAGAGAGGTGGTTAAGGTCCTAGTCAGTGTCAGAGAGGTGGTTAAGGTCCTAGTCAGTGTTAGAGATGTGGTTAAGGTTCTAGTCAGTGTCAGAGAGGTGGTTAAGGTTCTAGTCAGTGTCAGAGAGGTGGTTAAGGTCCTAGTCAGTGTCAGAGAGGTGGTTAAGGTCCTAGTCAGTGTTAGAGATGTGGTTAAGGTTCTAGTCAGTGTCAGAGAGGTGGTTAAGGTCCTAGTCAGTGTCAGAGAGGTGGTTAAGGTCCTAGTCAGTGTTAGAGATGTGGTTAAGGTTCTAGTCAGTGTCAGAGAGGTGGTTAAGGTTCTAGTCAGTGTCAGAGAGGTGGTTAAGGTCCTAGTCAGTGTCAGAGAGGTGGTTAAGGTCCTAGTCAGTGTTAGAGATGTGGTTAAGGTTCTAGTCAGTGTCAGAGAGGTGGTTAAGGTCCTAGTCAGTGTCAGAGAGGTGGTTAAGGTCCTAGTCAGTGTTAGAGATGTGGTTAAGGTTCTAGTCAGTGTCAGAGAGGTGGTTAAGGTTCTAGTCAGTGTCAGAGAGGTGGTTAAGGTCCTAGTCAGTGTCAGAGAGGTGGTTAAGGTCCTAGTCAGTGTTAGAGATGTGGTTAAGGTTCTAGTCAGTGTCAGAGAGGTGGTTAAGGTTCTAGTCAGTGTCAGAGAGGTGGTTAAGGTCCTAGTCAGTGTCAGAGAGGTGGTTAAGGTCCTAGTCAGTGTTAGAGATGTGGTTAAGGTTCTAGTCAGTGTCAGAGAGGTGGTTAAGGTCCTAGTCAGTGTTAGAGATGTGGTTAAGGTTCTAGTCAGTGTCAGAGAGGTGGTTAAGGTTCTAGTCAGTGTCAGAGAGGTGGTTAAGGTCCTAGTCAGTGTCAGAGAGGTGGTTAAGGTCCTAGTCAGTGTCAGAGAGGTGGTTAAGGTTCTAGTCAGTGTCAGAGAGGTGGTTAAGGTTCTAGTCAGTGTCAGAGAGGTGGTTAAGGTCCTAGTCAGTGTCAGAGAGGTGGTTAAGGTCCTAGTCAGTGTTAGAGATGTGGTTAAGGTTCTAGTCAGTGTCAGAGAGGTCGTTAAGGTCCTAGTCAGTGTCAGAGAGGTCATTGAGGTCCTAGTCAGTGTTAGAGAGGTCGTTAAGGTCCTAGTCAGTGTCAGAGAGGTGGTTAAGGTCCTAGTCAGTGTTAGAGATGTGGTTAAGGTCCTAGTCAGTGTCAGAGAGGTCATTGAGGTCCTAGTCAGTGTCAGAGAGGTGGTTAAGGTCCTAGTCAGTGTTAGAGATGTGGTTAAGGTTCTAGTCAGTGTCAGAGAGGTGGTTAAGGTCCTAGTCAGTGTCAGAGAGGTGGTTAAGGTCCTAGTCAGTGTCAGAGAGGTCGTTAAGGTCCTAGTCAGTGTCAGAGAGGTCATTGAGGTCCTAGTCAGTGTCAGAGAGGTGGTTAAGGTCCTAGTCAGTGTCAGAGAGGTGGTTAAGGTCCTAGTCAGTGTTAGAGAGGTCGTTAAGGTCCTAGTCAGTGTCAGAGAGGTGGTTAAGGTCCTAGTCAGTGTTAGAGAGGTCGTTAAGGTCCTAGTCAGTGTCAGAGAGGTCATTGAGGTCCTAGTCAGTGTCAGAGAGGTGGTTAAGGTCCTAGTCAGTGTCAGAGAGGTGGTTAAGGTCCTAGTCAGTGTCAGAGAGGTCATTGAGGTGCTAGTCAGTGTTAGAGAGGTTGTTAAGGTCCTAGTCAGTGTCAGAGAGGTCATTGAGGTCCTAGTCAGTGTCAGAGAGGTGGTTAAGGTCCTAGTCAGTGTCAGAGATGTGGTTAAGGTCCTAGTCAGTGTCAGAGAGGTGGTTAAGGTCCTAGTCAGTGTCAGAGAGGTGGTTAAGGTCCTAGTCAGTGTTAGAGAGGTGGTTAAGGTCCTAGTCAGTGTCAGAGATGTGGTTAAGGTCCTAGTCAGTGTCAGAGATGTGGTTAAGGTCCTAGTCAGTGTCAGAGAGGTTGTTAAGGTCCTAGTCAGTGTCAGAGAGGTGGTTAAGGTCCTAGTCAGTGTCAGAGAGGTTGTTAAGGTCCTAGTCAGTGTCAGAGAGGTGGTTAAGGTCCTAGTCAGTGTCAGAGAGGTTGTTAAGGTCCTAGTCAGTGTCAGAGAGGTTGTTAAGGTCCTAGTCAGTGTCAGAGAGGTTGTTAAGGTCCTAGTCAGTGTCAGAGAGGTTGTTAAGGTCCTAGTCAGTGTCAGAGAGGTGGTTAAGGTCCTAGTCAGTGTCAGAGATGTGGTTAAGGTCCTAGTCAGTGTCAGAGAGGTTGTTAAGGTCCTAGTCAGTGTCAGAGAGGTGGTTAAGGTCCTAGTCAGTGTTAGAGAGGTGGTTAAGGTCCTAGTCAGTGTCAGAGATGTGGTTAAGGTCCTAGTCAGTGTCAGAGAGGTTGTTAAGGTCCTAGTCAGTGTCAGAGAGGTCGTTAAGGTCCTAGTCAGTGTCAGAGAGGTTGTTAAGGTCCTAGTCAGTGTCAGAGATGTGGTTAAGGTCCTAGTCAGTGTCAGAGAGGTCGTTAAGGTCCTAGTCAGTGTTAGAGAGGTCGTTAAGGTCCTAGTCAGTGTTAGAGAGGTCGTTAAGGTCCTAGTCAGTGTCAGAGATGTGGTTAAGGTCCTAGTCAGTGTCAGAGATGTGGTTAAGGTCCTAGTCAGTGTTAGAGAGGTTGTTAAGGTCCTAGTCAGTGTCAGAGAGGTTGTTAAGGTCCTAGTCAGTGTCAGAGAGGTTGTTAAGGTCCTAGTCAGTGTCAGAGATGTGGTTAAGATCCTAGTCAGTGTTAGAGAGGTTTTTAAGGTCCTAGTCAGTGTCAGAGATGTGGTTAAGGTCCTAGTCAGTGTTAGAGAGGTTGTTAAGGTCTTAGTCAGTGTCAGAGATGTGGTTAAGGTCCTAGTCAGTGTCAGAGAGGTGGTTAAGGTCCTAGTCAGTGTCAGAGAGGTCGTTAAGGTCCTAGTCAGTGTCAGAGATGTGGTTAAGGTCCTAGTCAGTGTTAGAGAGGTTGTTAAGGTCCTAGTCAGTGTCAGAGATGTGGTTAAGGTCCTAGTCAGTGTCAGAGAGGTGGTTAAGGTCCTAGTCAGTGTCAGAGAGGTCGTTAAGGTCCTAGTCAGTGTTAGAGAGGTCGTTAAGGTCCTAGTCAGTGTCAGAGATGTGGTTAAGGTCCTAGTCAGTGTCAGAGATGTGGTTAAGGTCCTAGTCAGTGTTAGAGAGGTTGTTAAGGTCCTAGTCAGTGTCAGAGAGGTTAAGGTCCTAGTCAGTGTCAGAGATGTGGTTAAGGTCCTAGTCAGTGTCAGAGATGTGGTTAAGGTCCTAGTCAGTGTTAGAAAGGTTATTAAGGTCCTAGTCAGTGTCAGAGATGTGGTTAAGGTCCTAGTCAGTGTCAGAGAGGTGGTTAAGGTCCTAGTCAGTGTCAGAGAGGTGGTTAAGGTCCTAGTCAGTGTCAGAGAGGTGGTTAAGGTCCTAGTCAGTGTCAGAGAGGTGGTTAAGGTCCTAGTCAGTGTTAGAGATGTGGTTAAGGTCCTAGTCAGTGTTAGAGATGTGGTTAAGGTCCTAGTCAGTGTCAGAGAGGTGGTTAAGGTCCTAGTCAGTGTCAGAGAGGTTGTTAAGGTCCTAGTCAGTGTCAGAGAGGTCGTTAAGGTCCTAGTCAGTGTCAGAGAGGTGGTTAAGGTCGTAGTCAGTGTTAGAGAGGTGGTTAAGGTCCTAGTCAGTGTCAGAGAGGTGGTTAAGGTCCTAGTCAGTGTCAGAGAGGTCGATAAGGTCCTAGTCAGTGTCAGAGAGGTGGTTAAGGTCCTAGTCAGTGTCAGAGAGGTCGTTAAGGTCCTAGTCAATGTCAGAGAGGTTGTTAAGGTCCTAGTCAGTGTCAGAGAGGTCGTTAAGGTCCTAGTCAGTGTTAGAGATGTGGTTAAGGTCCTAGTCAGTGTTAGAGATGTGGTTAAGGTCCTAGTCAGTGTCAGAGAGGTCGTTAAGGTCCTAGTCAGTGTCAGAGAGGTTGTTAAGGTCCTAGTCAGTGTCAGAGAGGTCGTTAAGGTCCTAGTCAGTGTCAGAGAGGTGGTTAAGGTCGTAGTCAGTGTTAGAGAGGTGGTTAAGGTCCTAGTCAGTGTCAGAGAGGTGGTTAAGGTCCTAGTCAGTGTTAGAGAGGTGGTTAAGGTCCTAGTCAGTGTCAGAGAGGTGGTTAAGGTCCTAGTCAGTGTTAGAGAGGTTGTTAAGGTCCTAGTCAGTGTTAGAGAGGTGGTTAAGGTCCTAGTCAGTGTCAGAGAGGTGGTTAAGGTCCTAGTCAGTGTTAGAGAGGTGGTTAAGGTCCTAGTCAGTGTCAGAGAGGTTGTTAAGGTCCTAGTCAGTGTCAGAGAGGTTGTTAAGGTCCTAGTCAGTGTTAGAGAGGTGGTTAAGGTCCTAGTCAGTGTCAGAGAGGTCGATAAGGTCCTAGTCAGTGTCAGAGAGGTGGTTAAGGTCCTAGTCAGTGTCAGAGAGGTGGTTAAGGTCCTAGTCAGTGTTAGAGAGGTGGTTAAGGTCCTAGTCAGTGTCAGAGAGGTTGTTAAGGTCCTAGTCAGTGTCAGAGAGGTGGTTAAGGTCCTAGTCAGTGTCAGAGAGGTTGTTAAGGTCCAAGTCAGTGTCAGAGAGGTGGTTAAGGTCCTAGTCAGTGTCAGAGAGGTGGTTAAGGTCCTAGTCAGTGTTAGAGAGGTTGTTAAGGTCCTAGTCAGTGTCAGAGAGGTGGTTAAGGTCCTAGTCAGTGTCAGAGAGGTGGTTAAGGTCCTAGTCAGTGTCAGAGAGGTGGTTAAGGTCCTAGTCAGTGTCAGAGAGGTTGTTAAGGTCTTAGTCAGTGTCAGAGAGGTGGTTAAGGTCCTAGTCAGTGTCAGAGAGGTTGTTAAGGTCCTAGTCAGTGTCAGAGAGATGGTTAAGGTCCTAGTCAGTGTCAGAGAGGTGGTTAAGGTCCTAGTCAGTGTCAGAGAGGTCATTGAGGTGCTAGTCAGTGTTAGAGAGGTTGTTAAGGTCCTAGTCAGTGTCAGAGAGGTCATTGAGGTCCTAGTCAGTGTCAGAGAGGTGGTTAAGGTCCTAGTCAGTGTCAGAGATGTGGTTAAGGTCCTAGTCAGTGTCAGAGAGGTGGTTAAGGTCCTAGTCAGTGTCAGAGAGGTGGTTAAGGTCCTAGTCAGTGTTAGAGAGGTGGTTAAGGTCCTAGTCAGTGTCAGAGAGGTGGTTAAGGTCCTAGTCAGTGTTAGAGAGGTGGTTAAGGTCCTAGTCAGTGTCAGAGATGTGGTTAAGGTCCTAGTCAGTGTCAGAGAGGTTGTTAAGGTCCTAGTCAGTGTCAGAGAGGTCGTTAAGGTCCTAGTCAGTGTCAGAGAGGTTGTTAAGGTCCTAGTCAGTGTCAGAGATGTGGTTATGGTCCTAGTCAGTGTCAGAGAGGTCGTTAAGGTCCTAGTCAGTGTTAGAGAGGTCGTTAAGGTCCTAGTCAGTGTTAGAGAGGTCGTTAAGGTCCTAGTCAGTGTCAGAGATGTGGTTAAGGTCCTAGTCAGTGTCAGAGATGTGGTTAAGGTCCTAGTCAGTGTTAGAGAGGTTGTTAAGGTCCTAGTCAGTGTCAGAGAGGTTGTTAAGGTCCTAGTCAGTGTCAGAGAGGTTGTTAAGGTCCTAGTCAGTGTCAGAGATGTGGTTAAGATCCTAGTCAGTGTTAGAGAGGTTGTTAAGGTCCTAGTCAGTGTCAGAGATGTGGTTAAGGTCCTAGTCAGTGTTAGAGAGGTTGTTAAGGTCCTAGTCAGTGTCAGAGATGTGGTTAAGGTCCTAGTCAGTGTCAGAGAGGTGGTTAAGGTCCTAGTCAGTGTCAGAGAGGTCGTTAAGGTCCTAGTCAGTGTCAGAGATGTGGTTAAGGTCCTAGTCAGTGTTAGAGAGGTTGTTAAGGTCCTAGTCAGTGTCAGAGATGTGGTTAAGGTCCTAGTCAGTGTCAGAGAGGTGGTTAAGGTCCTAGTCAGTGTCAGAGAGGTCGTTAAGGTCCTAGTCAGTGTTAGAGAGGTCGTTAAGGTCCTAGTCAGTGTCAGAGATGTGGTTAAGGTCCTAGTCAGTGTCAGAGATGTGGTTAAGGTCCTAGTCAGTGTTAGAGAGGTTGTTAAGGTCCTAGTCAGTGTCAGAGAGGTTAAGGTCCTAGTCAGTGTCAGAGATGTGGTTAAGGTCCTAGTCAGTGTCAGAGATGTGGTTAAGGTCCTAGTCAGTGTTAGAAAGGTTATTAAGGTCCTAGTCAGTGTCAGAGATGTGGTTAAGGTCCTAGTCAGTGTCAGAGAGGTGGTTAAGGTCCTAGTCAGTGTCAGAGAGGTGGTTAAGGTCCTAGTCAGTGTCAGAGAGGTGGTTAAGGTCCTAGTCAGTGTCAGAGAGGTGGTTAAGGTCCTAGTCAGTGTTAGAGATGTGGTTAAGGTCCTAGTCAGTGTCAGAGAGGTCGTTAAGGTCCTAGTCAGTGTCAGAGAGGTTGTTAAGGTCCTAGTCAGTGTCAGAGAGGTCGTTAAGGTCCTAGTCAGTGTCAGAGAGGTGGTTAAGGTCGTAGTCAGTGTTAGAGAGGTGGTTAAGGTCCTAGTCAGTGTCAGAGAGGTGGTTAAGGTCCTAGTCAGTGTCAGAGAGGTCGATAAGGTCCTAGTCAGTGTCAGAGAGGTGGTTAAGGTCCTAGTCAGTGTCAGAGAGGTCGTTAAGGTCCTAGTCAATGTCAGAGAGGTTGTTAAGGTCCTAGTCAGTGTCAGAGAGGTCGTTAAGGTCCTAGTCAGTGTTAGAGAGGTGGTTAAGGTCCTAGTCAGTGTCAGAGAGGTGGTTAAGGTCCTAGTCAGTGTTAGAGAGGTTGTTAAGGTCCTAGTCAGTGTTAGAGAGGTGGTTAAGGTCCTAGTCAGTGTCAGAGAGGTGGTTAAGGTCCTAGTCAGTGTTAGAGAGGTGGTTAAGGTCCTAGTCAGTGTCAGAGAGGTTGTTAAGGTCCTAGTCAGTGTCAGAGAGGTTGTTAAGGTCCTAGTCAGTGTTAGAGAGGTGGTTAAGGTCCTAGTCAGTGTCAGAGAGGTCGATAAGGTCCTAGTCAGTGTCAGAGAGGTGGTTAAGGTCCTAGTCAGTGTCAGAGAGGTGGTTAAGGTCCTAGTCAGTGTTAGAGAGGTGGTTAAGGTCCTAGTCAGTGTCAGAGAGGTTGTTAAGGTCCTAGTCAGTGTCAGAGAGGTGGTTAAGGTCCTAGTCAGTGTCAGAGAGGTTGTTAAGGTCCAAGTCAGTGTCAGAGAGGTGGTTAAGGTCCTAGTCAGTGTCAGAGAGGTGGTTAAGGTCCTAGTCAGTGTTAGAGAGGTTGTTAAGGTCCTAGTCAGTGTCAGAGAGGTGGTTAAGGTCCTAGTCAGTGTCAGAGAGGTGGTTAAGGTCCTAGTCAGTGTCAGAGAGGTGGTTAAGGTCCTAGTCAGTGTCAGAGAGGTTGTTAAGGTCCTAGTCAGTGTCAGAGAGGTGGTTAAGGTCCTAGTCAGTGTCAGAGAGGTTGTTAAGGTCCTAGTCAGTGTCAGAGAGGTGGTTAAGGTCCTAGTCAGTGTCAGAGAGGTGGTTAAGGTCCTAGTCAGTGTCAGAGAGGTTGTTAAGGTCCTAGTCAGTGTCAGAGAGGTTGTTAAGGTCCTAGTCAGTGTCAGAGAGGTGGTTAAGGTCCTAGTCAGTGTCAGAGAGGTTGTTAAGGTCCAAGTCAGTGTCAGAGAGGTGGTTAAGGTCCTAGTCAGTGTCAGAGAGGTGGTTAAGGTCCTAGTCAGTGTTAGAGAGGTTGTTAAGGTCCTAGTCAGTGTCAGAGAGGTGGTTAAGGTCCTAGTCAGTGTCGGAGATGTGGTTAAGGTCCTAGTCAGTGTCAGAGAGGTGGTTAAGGTCCTAGTCAGTGTCAGGGAGGTGGTTAAGGTCCTAGTCAGTGTCAGAGAGGTGGTTAAGGACCTAGTCAGTGTCATAGAGGTGGTTAAGGTCCTAGTCAGTGTCAGAGAGGTGGTTAAGGTCCTAGTCAGTGTCAGAGAGGTTGTTAAGGTCCTAGTCAGTGTCAGAGATGTGGTTAAGGTCCTAGTCAGTGTCAGAGAGGTTGTTAAGGTCCTAGTCAGTGTCAGGGAGGTGGTTAAGGTCCTAGTCAGTGTCAGGGAGGTGGTTAAGGTCCTAGTCAGTGTCAGAGAGGTGGTTAAGGTCCTAGTCAGTGTTAGTGAGGTCATTGAGGTCGAAGTCAGTGTCAGAGAGGTCGTTAAGGTCCTAGTCAGTGTCAGAGAGGTGGTTAAGGTCCTAGTCAGTGTTAGAGAGGTCGTTAAGGTCCTAGTCAGTGTTAGAGAGGTTGTTAAGGTCCTAGTCAGTGTCAGAGAGGTCGATAAGGTCCTAGTCAGTGTCAGAGAGGTCACTGAGGTCCTAGTCAGTGTCAGAGAGGTCACTAAGGTCCTAGTCAGTGTTAGTGAGGTGGTTAATGTCCTAGTCAGTGTCAGAGAGGTCATTAAGGTCCTAGTCAGTGTCAGAGAGGTCACTGAGGTCCTAGTCTAATTGATTAAAAGTAAATAGTTTTTTCCTCAATCTGTATTTTGCTTTATATTTTTCAGTGTTGTGTCCAACCATTACCCAGACTTGTCCGTGTTGAAGTCTCTGTTGGCTGGACTTTCTTTGCCACGCCAACTGACCAATGGTGGTGGAGAGGCTGAACAGATTGAGACATCAGTGGCTCCACCTATTACCAACATGCAGAACAACTCCCTGTGGAGCTTCAATCAGCTGGCACCATTCTTTGCTAGACTTTCCAAAGATTCCCCTAAAGCAGGTAACCATTGTTTTTCTAATCCCAACGTTAGAATGTCTCAGGAAATAATTACTGGGGTCACTCCAGGTAGAGCTGCTACTTCTCCGAATTGAGGGATCACAACTCGAATATTAAGGACATGTGGTTAGAATGTCTCAGGAAAGAATCACTGGGTCACTCCAGGTAGAGCTGCTACTTCTCCGAATTGAGGGATCACAGCTCCAATATTAAGGATATGTGGTTAGAATATCTCAGGAAAGAATTACTGGGGTCACTCCAGGTAGAGCTGTTACTTCTCCGAATTGAGGGATCACAGCTCCGATATTAAGGACATGTTAGAATGTCTCAGGAAAGAATTACTGGACAGATTTGACAGGCAAAAACTAACCGGCAGGAAACCCAGGGGTAGACCCTGAGCAAGATAATTGGATAACATCCATAAGCTTGGCTGGTCTTGCTTGGGGATCCAACTGTATCAATTGGAGAAGGTTGCTTCTGACTGGACCCGCTGGAAGCAGTGTTTGATGACTCTGCCCCCCTCCGACCCTCTCAGAAAGAAGTAGGCAAAGGAGAAAAATTTGGGAACGATTTACTAAAATTAAAATTTGATTAAGAAGATTTTTTTATAACAAAATATTCTTCTATATGATATGTTGGAAGGTTTTAATTTAATTTTAAATGGGTGATTTTTGTTTGATAGAAGCAGGCAGTTTGGGTGTGTGGATATCAAAAGGGTTAAATTGGGAATAAGCAGATGAAATCTATTGAATTTTCTTTGTATTTTTCTATCTGTAGAGATTTTAAGTGTTCTGCAAGATTTAGATGAAGCATCCAAAAGAAAGGTTAACATCTTAAACCACTTCCAGGTAAGACCATTACCATATCTTGCTTCTTCTTTATTGTTGTCTACATTTCTGATATATGAGGGTCGGCTGAAAAGTTGATAGGCTGACCAAGATACTCTCATGGGATGACCAAATAAGGTTTATTTTTCAATATACTCCCTAGAAAGAAACAATGCACTTATTAATAAGAAGAGTTGAAATTAATACATGCAAGATTTCACAGCTCTAGCATCACTCCTTCATAGTCAGCCTATGATCTTTTCAGTTAACCCTCGTAAGGAGTTATTGTAAGAACACTTTCAATATTCCCAACTTTAACGCTGAAAGACTCTGGCCCCTACTATAACAGTGTTGGTACCATGTAGTAACGACACTGGCCCCTACTATAACAGTGTTGGTACCATGTATTATCTAATGACCCCTACTGTAACACTGTTGGTACCATGTATTATCTAATGTCCCCTACTGTAACACTGTTGGTACCATGTATTATCTAATGACCCCTACTGTAACACTGTTGGTACCATTATTATCTAATGACCCCTACTGTAACACTGTTGGTACCATGTATTATCTAATGACCCCTACTGTAACACAGTTGGTACCATGTATTATCTAATGACCCCTACTGTAACACAGTTGGTACCATGTATTATCTAATGACCCCTACTGTAACACTGTTGGTACCATGTATTATCTAATGACCCCTACTGTAACACTGTTGGTACCATGTATTATCTAATGACCCCTACTGTAACACTGTTGGTACCATGTATTATCTAATGACCCCTACTGTAACACTGTTGGTACCATGTATTATCTAATGACCCCTACTGTAACACTGTTGGTACCATGTAGTAACGACACTAGCCCCTACTGTAACACTGTTGGTACCATGTATTATCTAATGACCCCTACTGTAACACAGTTGGTACCATGTATTATCTAATGACCCCTACTGTAACACTGTTGGTACCATGTATTATCTAATGACCCCTACTGTAACACTGTTGGTACCATGTAGTAACGACACTGGCCCCTACTGTAACACAGTTGGTACCATGTATTATCTAATGACCCCTACTGTAACACTGTTGGTACCATGTATTATCTAATGGCCCCTACTGTAACACTGTTGGTACCATGTATTATCTAATGACCCCTACTGTAACACTGTTGGTACCATGTATTATCTAATGACCCCTACTGTAACACAGTTGGTACCATGTATTATCTAATGGTCCCTACTGTAACACAGTTGGTACCATGTATTATCTAATGGCCCCTACTGTAACACTGTTGGTACCATGTATTATCTAATGGCCCCTACTGTAACACTGTTGGTACCATGTATTATCTAATGACCCCTACTGTAACACTGTTGATACCATGTATTATCTAATGGTCCCTACTGTAACACAGTTGATACCATGTATTATCTAATGGTCCCTACTGTAACACAGTTGGTACCATGTATTATCTAATGGCCCCTACTGTAACACTTGGTACCATGTATTATCTAATGACCCCTACTGTAACACTGTTGGTACCATGTATTATCTAATGACCCCTACTGTAACACTGTTGGTACCATGTAGTATCTAATGATCCCTACTGTAACACTGTTGGTACCATGTATTATCTAATGACCCCTACTGTAACACTGTTGGTACCATGTATTATCTAATGATCCCTACTGTAACACTGTTGGTACCATGTAGTATCTAATGACCCCTACTGTAACACTGTTGGTACCATGTATTATCTAATGGTCCCTACTGTAACACTGTTGGTACCATGTATTATCTAATGACCCCTACTGTAACACTGTTGGTACCATGTATTATCTAATGACCCCTACTGTAACACAGTTGGTACCATGTATTATCTAATGGCCCCTACTGTAACAGTGTTGGTACCATGTATTATCTAATGACTCCCTACTGTAACACTGTTGGTACCATGTATTATCTAATGACCCCCTACTGTAACACTGTTAGTACCATGTATTATCTAATGACCCCCTACTGTAACACTGTTGGTACCATGTAGTAACAACACTGGGCCCTACTGTAACACTGTTGGTACCATGTATTATCTAATGGCCCCTACTGTAACACTGTTGGTACCATGTATTATCTAATGACCCCTACTGTAACACTGTTGATACCATGTATTATCTAATGGTCCCTACTGTAACACAGTTGGTACCATGTATTATCTAATGGCCCCTACTGTAACACTGTTGGTACCATGTATTATCTAATGACCCCTACTGTAACACTGTTGGTACCATGTATTATCTAATGACCCCTACTGTAACACTGTTGGTACCATGTAGTATCTAATGATCCCTACTGTAACACTGTTGGTACCATGTATTATCTAATGACCCCTACTGTAACACTGTTGGTACCATGTATTATCTAATGATCCCTACTGTAACACTGTTGGTACCATGTAGTATCTAATGACCCCTACTGTAACACTGTTGGTACCATGTATTATCTAATGGTCCCTACTGTAACACTGTTGGTACCATGTATTATCTAATGACCCCTACTGTAACACTGTTGGTACCATGTATTATCTAATGGCCCCTACTGTAACACTGTTGGTACCATGTATTATCTAATGACCCCTACTGTAACACTGTTGGTACCATGTATTATCTAATGACCCCTACTGTAACACTGTTGGTACCATGTATTATCTAATGACCCCTACTGTAACACTGTTGGTACCATGTATTATCTAATGACCCCTACTGTAACACTGTTGGTACCATGTAGTAACGACACTAGCCCCTACTGTAACACTGTTGGTACCATGTATTATCTAATGACCCCTACTGTAACACTGTTGGTACCATGTATTATCTAATGGTCCCTACTGTAACACTGTTGGTACCATGTATTATCTAATGACCCCTACTGTAACACTGTTGGTACCATGTATTATCTAATGACCCCTACTGTAACACAGTTGGTACCATGTATTATCTAATGGCCCCTACTGTAACACTGTTGGTACCATGTATTATCTAATGACTCCCTACTGTAACACTGTTGGTACCATGTATTATCTAATGACCCCCTACTGTAACACTGTTGGTACCATGTATTATCTAATGACCCCCTACTGTAACACTGTTGGTACCATGTAGTAACGACACTGGGCCCTACTGTAACACTGTTGGTACCATGTATTATCTAATGGCCCCTACTGTAACACTGTTGGTACCATGTATTATCTAATGACCCCTACTGTAACACTGTTGGTACCATGTATTATCTAATGACCCCTACTGTAACACTGTTGGTACCATGTGTTATCTAATGACCCCTACTGTAACACTGTTGGTACCATGTGTTATCTAATGACCCCCTACTGTAACACAGTTGGTACCATGTAGTATCTAATGACCCCTACTGTAACACTGTTGGTACCATGTAGTATCTAATGACCCCTACTATAACAGTGTTGGTACCATGTAGTATCTAATGACCCCTACTGTAACACTGTTGGTACCATGTATTATCTAATGACTCCTACTGTAACACTGTTGGTACCATGTATTATCTAATGACTCCTACTGTAACACTGTTGGTGCCATGTAGTAATGACACTGGCCCCTACTGTCACACAGTTGGTACTATGTATTATCTAATGACCCCTACTGTAACACTGTTGGTACCATGTATTATCTAATGACCCCTACTGTAACACTGTTGGTACCATGTATTATCTAATGACCCCTACTGTAACACTGTTGGTACCATGTATTATCTAATGACCCCTACTGTAACACAGTTGGTACTATGTATTATCTAATGACCCCTACTGTAACACTGTTGGTGCCATGTAGTAACGACACTGGCCCCTACTGTAACAACGGCTGGTTCCAGTGGGTTTTGTATGAAAGGGGTTAAAATCCAGTTGTTTTCTTTTCCAGGCTGATTTAAAGAGGTTAATGTCGGATCTGAACGATGACTGTCGAAGTTACGCCTACACAATGGTGATGAGGAGTATTAGGCAGAACCCTGGGTAAGGTCTACTTTCTCTCTGACACCTTGTCTGACTAGCACCACTACTACACTACCACACTACACTACACTACAACCACACTACACCACTACACTACACCACTACACTGTCGTAGTTACGCCTACACAATGGTGATGAGGAGTATTAGGCAGAACCCTGGGTAAGGTCTACTTTCTCTCTGACACCTTGTCTGACTACCACTACTACTACACTACCACACTACACTACACTACAACCACACTACACCACTACACTACACCACTACACTGTCGTAGTTACGCCTACACAATGGTGATGAGGAGTATTAGGCAGAACCCTGGGTAAGGTCTACTTTCTCTCTGACACCTTGTCTGACTACCACTACTACTACACTACCACACTACACTACACTACAACCACACTACACCACTACACTACACCACTACACTGTCGTAGTTACGCCTACACAATGGTGATGAGGAGTATTAGGCAGAACCCTGGGTAAGGTCTACTTTCTCTCTGACACCTTGTCTGACTACCACTACTACTACACTACCACACTACACTACACTACAACCACACTACACCACTACACTACACCACTACACTGTCGTAGTTACGCCTACACAATGGTGATGAGGAGTATTAGGCAGAACCCTGGGTAAGGTCTACTTTCTCTCTGACACCTTGTCTGACTACCACTACTACTACACTACCACACTACACTACACTACACCACTACTACACTACACCACTACACTGTCGTAGTTACGCCTACACAATGGTGATGAGGAGTATTAGGCAGAACCCTGGGTAAGGTCTACTTTCTCTCTGACACCTTGTCTGACTACCACCACTACTACACTACCACACTACACTACACTACAACCACACTACACCACTACACTACACCACTACACTGTCGTAGTTACGCCTACACAATGGTGATGAGGAGTATTAGGCAGAACCCTGGGTAAGGTCTACTTTCTCTCTGACACCTTGTCTGACTACCACCACTACTACACTACCACACTACACTACACTACAACCACACTACACCACTACACTACACCACTACACTGTCGTAGTTACGCCTACACAATGGTGATGAGGAGTATTAGGCAGAACCCTGGGTAAGGTCTACTTTCTCTCTGACACCTTGTCTGACTACCACTACTACTACACTACCACACTACACTACACTACAACCACACTACACCACTACACTACACCACTACACTGTCGTAGTTACGCCTACACAATGGTGATGAGGAGTATTAGGCAGAACCCTGGGTAAGGTCTACTTTCTCTCTGACGCCTTGTCTGACTACCACTACTACTACACTACCACACTACACTACACTACAACCACACTACACCACTACACTACACCACTACACTGTCGTAGTTACGCCTACACAATGGTGATGAGGAGTATTAGGCAGAACCCTGGGTAAGGTCTACTTTCTCTCTGACACCTTGTCTGACTAGCACCACTACTACACTACACTACCACCACTACTACACTACTACACTACCACCACTACTACACTACCACCACTACTACACTACACCACTACTACACTACACCACTACTACACTACACCACTACTACACTACCACCACTACTACACTACCACCACTACCACACTACCACCACTACTACACTACCACACTACACTACACCACTACTATACTACACCACTACCACACTACACTACTACTACACTACCACACTACACTACACTACACCACTACTACACTACACCACTACCACACTACACTACACCACTACCACTACCACCACACTACACCACTACCACACCATACCACTACCACACTACACCACTACCACACTACACCACTACCACACTACACTACACCACACTACACCACTACCACACCACACTACACCACCACTACACCACTACCACACTACCACACTACCACACCACACTACACCTACCATAACTACCACACTACACCACTACCACACTACACCACTTCCACACTACACCACTACTACCATAACTACCACACTACACCACTACCACTGCCAACACCACCACCAGCATCAACACCAACACCGTCACCACCACCACCACTAACTTCCTGTCTCACCACATTTTTATATTCTCATCCCTTTCTTTATGTTGCCCTCCCCTCCAGGAATGGTTGCCATTATGTTCCAGTATTGGTCCAATGTCTTGGAGATGACAATCCTGATATTGTACTCAGTGCTCTTCGCAATTTGGCTGAATTTGTGGCGCTTTGTCAAGGTAAACATTGCACATTCTTCACTCTCTCTCTCTCTCTATTTGTCTGCTTATCTATCAATCTATCCATCTACCTATCTCTCTATCTATTATATTTGTTATTTGTTTTCTTTACTCGCCTTTTTGTGTAAACTGCCCCCTTGTATTTGTCCCCTTCTTTTGCACCCTAGTGGCAATAAATAGAAATCTATCTATCTGTCTACCTATTTGTCTGTCTACCCCAGTAAATTTACTGAAAGGTGGGTGTATGAAGCGAAAATGGCCCGAGTGATTGGGCCTTCTCTGTTTATAAGCCTGTAGGTTGAAGAAGAGAGCAAAAGGAAGAAGGGAGCACTTGCACAACATGCTCCTGAAGTTGAGGGTTGTTCTATCGACGGGGTATTAAACAACCTATTTGTGTGTGTGTGTGTGTGTGTGTGTGTCCTATTGGAGATTTTGATTGTTATAATTGTTATAATTGCAAGCAGGGAAAAACGGACGTAAAATGGAATGATGTTTGTTTCAATATTTTTACACGACTGTATGTAAAATCCCCGGCATGTGTCTTTGTATTGTCCCCTTTTCTTGTGCACCCCTGTGGCAAATAAAGAAATATATCTATCTGATTGTCTATCAATTTCTACATCTATCTAATGGAGGCACATGGCTTAGTGGTTAGAGCATTGGACTTGCAATTGAAAGGTTGTGAGTTCAATTCTCAGACCGGGTGATGTGTTGTTTCCTTGAGCAAGGCACTTTATTTCACATTGCTCCAGTTTACTCAGCTGTAGAAATGAGATGATAGGGACTGGGGTCCCTATCATTCCACTGCAAAGTGGTCGTGGAGGTGCCACGGCAAAAAAGCACCCAGCACTCACTGTAAATGAGGTTGGTGTTAGGAAGGGCATCCAGCTGTAGAAATCAAGCCAGAATCAGTTCCCGTCCCACCCTTGCAAGCAGGGAAAAGCGGACGTAAAATGATGATGATGATGAAATGATCTCTCTATCTATCTATCTATCTATCTACCTATTTGTCTGTCTGTCTATCAATTTCTCCATCTATCTATCTCTCTATCTATCTCTCCAATCTTCTATTTTGCTTTAGCAGGAAAATTTACTTTAAAACTGTTGTATTTCTATTTTTATATCTTGTGTTTTTTGTGTGTTTTACCACAGAACATGCCAGTGTGATTCTTGAGAAAGCATTTGGTGTTGGAATTGTAACAGCAATCAAGACCAGTTCTTATATATCTGAGGCCCTGCAACTTTTAAATTTGGAAACCACACAGTAACTGCAATTAAAACCAGCTCTTGGGCCCTTCAGCTATTAAATTGGAGACCACAGTAATAGCAATTGAGGTCAGCTGTTGCATATTAGGGGCCCTGCTGTTATTAAAGCAGGAGATTACTCGGTAATGTGTCTAACCCGACAAAGAATTAGAGACAGATAGGGGTTTGCCTGCCACTCCCTAAAATATGTGGAATATATTTACTACACGTCGGTTGTTAGATAGTATGTGTGTGAATGTATATATATGTATGTGCGTGTGTATACATTTACATGTATGTGTGTATATATATGTGTATGTGTGCGTGTATGTGTACAGACATACATAAACTGTCTTTCCATTAAGCAATGTCTGTATAAAATATAATACAAAAAACATAAAAAACAAATAAAAACATGAAAAGTTGAATGTTTTGATAATAAAATCCTCTCATTTCATCATATTTTCGCTTATTTCATCATATTTTCTCTCATTTCATCATAATTTCTGAGAATACTGCTGCACCAGTCTTTGGGTATGACACCGCCATATATAGCCTGATTGATGATGTGTGCAACCAATTTAGTGCTTACATCCCCTGATGCCTTCAGCATCTCAGCAACTATCCCCGACGGTCCAGTGGCTTTACCATTTTTATTTCCTTAATTGCCTCTTGGACCCTATATTCGTCAATCTCGATAACTAGCACGGGGACCCTAGCACTTTTCAGGGCCTCTAAGTCTAATGGAAGGATATTCTACATATAGGAGACCATTTCTGAATACTTGTAACAGAAGTGGACCCTGCTAAAGACACTTTAGGGAAACTGTGTCACAGATTAAGTCTACCACCCCAGGGCCAAGTGGTGGTGTTAAACTGGGTGACAGATTATCTACCACCCCAAGGCCAGGTGGTGTTAAACTGAGTGACAGATTATGTCTACCACCCCAGGGCCAGGCGGTGTTAAACTGGGGGACAGATTATGTCTACCAACCAAGGACCATGTGCTGGTATTAAATTGGGTGACAGATTACCACCCAAGGACCAGGTGGTAGTGTTAAACTGGGTGACATTAAATCTACCACTCAAGTAGATTACAGCGAGATTTGAACTCAAGACACAAAAAACTGGAACAAAAATATCACAGGGCATCTCGTCTGATGCTCTACCAATCCACTGCTCTAGACTTCTATTATATTTAATCCTCTTGTCTCTCCCCCACCAAAGTGATGAAAATTATATAATCGACCTCAGGGGGATTTAAACTCCTAGTCTGCTCAGCTGGAACAAACACCACAAATCTATTACATCCTCTAACAATGGCAGCTTTGCCTGGTTATCACCTGATAATCTCATAAGTTCTATATTTAAGAACTTTTTTCTCTTTTTTAAATATCAATAAGGAGGCAGCGAATTGGCAGAATCGTTAGAAAGTCAGATAGAATGCTTTGCAGTATTCCAGCTCTCTTCTCTCTCAGGTCAAATTCCACCGAGGTCAACTTTGCTTTTCACCCATTCGGGGTTGATAAAAAAAGTACCAGTACTGGGGTCGATTCTTCCTCTATATTTCTTCCTGCTTTCCATTCTTTATCCTTTGGAAGAAATCTGCTGTATTCAGACCTGGAGATGGGTTCCACCAGGTTTTAAAATACCTTATGAAACGCTGTATGTCAATATGGCACCTCTACGACTCCTTCGGGAGTTAAGGGTCCATACCATGTATGACAATGAAGATTGTTGAACCCTTTTGATACCAAACTACCCTTAGTTCTATTTACTTTTTTTTCTTTTTACCGACCTCGAAAAGATGAAAGGCAAAGTTGACCTCGATGGGATTTGAAGCCAGAACCTGGAGAGAGCAAAGATAGCCAGATCGAATACTGCAAAGCATTCTATCTGACGTCCTAACAAGTCATTTCACTGCCTTTATTAAATATATATGTATATATTTTAATTCAGACTATTTTATTAAAACATTTTAGCAATTCAGCTTTTATTACAATCTACTTTGAAGAATATTCCAATTAATTGTTTCTACTTTTGACACAAGGCCAGCAATTACCCAGTACATTACTGGTACTTTATTTTATCGACCACCTAAGGATGAAAGGCAAAGTTAACCTCGGCAGGATTTGAGCTCAGAATGGCAAGGGCCGTAACTCTATGCGTCAAAGCCTGGCGTCCGACCCTCTACTGATACTGCCAATTCACCGGTTAAACATACAGAAATATATACACAGTTATCTCCCTTGGTTATTTTGCGGTAATTTTGAAAAAGAAAATGGCCACCGTGAATTTTGATTACAACACGATGGCAACAATAACATTGATTTGTAGAAGGTACTGAAAGAATGTTGCCACAAAAATAATTCACAGAAAACTGCTGACATTCCTCCTAAGGTTGCCTATATTTTCAGCGATCGTCTGCTACAATGGTTCAACTTCAGTCTAAAAGTTCAAGAAAGTGTAAGCGAGACAAACGACAGTCTTTTTTCTCTTCTGTTTTTCTTTCCACATTTTATATTTCATGGAGATCAGTCATGAAATGAAAGAATGGTTTTCTTTTAAAAAATAATCCCTAATAATATAAGAGACATTGTAATGTATTATATCGCTTAGTCTGTCAAATTTTACTACCACCCACGAAATTGTTTACAAAATATATTATTACAATCGGTAGAAGGTCGGACACCATGCTTTGAAGCATAGAGTTACACCCCTTTACGATCTGAGTTCAAATCCCGCCGAGGTTAACTTTACCTTTCATCCTTACGAGGTATATAAAATAAAGTACCAGTAATGCACTGGATAATTGCTGGCCTTGTGCCAAAAGTAGAGACAAATATATATTGATGGCATAACATTGCTTTAGTGGCCCGACTGCTTTTCCTTTTAAATTTCTTAATATTACATATTTTTTAATGAAATTTCGCGGAGATACGAATATATTTTTGAAAATGTTATTTTTGTTAAAGAGGAAAAATATATATAAGAAAATATGATTAAATGTCGTTTCAAAAGGACTATAAATGATTATACAATGACCTGGTATTATATCATCATCGTCGTTTAACGTCCATCTTCCACGCTAGCATGGGTTTAGACTGGATTTGTCCCACTTGAGGCAAGATTGGTTGGGTGACCCTGTCTCGCTCGTATAGGACTGTCTGGCAGGTTTTCTACGGCTGGATACCCTTCCTAACACCAACCACGTTTACAGTGTGGACTGGCAACTTTTTACCTACATAGCCACATTACAGCGTGGACTGTGTGTTTTTTTCTCGTGACACCTACACGACCTCATTAGTTTGGAGTGGATGTTGTGGTACCAACATAACTTAACAGAGAAAGGGGTGGGGGTAAGGGTAGTGGGTTGGGGGTGTATATTTGGTTAGGAGGTGCCTACTGACTGTAGGTTTCGCTTTGTACTTAGGCAAGGCGGGTCTTCTGTATTACTGTGTAGCGCCAAAGATCTCGGTCCAGTGACATTGTCTTGGAGAGGTGTAAGTGTGTGAGGTCGGAATTTATCAAGTCGTCCCAGGTTTTTCTGGGTCTGCCTACTCCATGGCTACCGTCTATTTTGATCGCCCTGCACTTTTTTATGCAGCTGTCATCTTTCATGCGCATCACGTGGCCAAACCAACGTAGTCTTCTCTCGAGTAAACAGCATCTGATCCCTCTTATTCCTAATTTCTCACTTAGTTCATTTATGCTTTGCCATTCGCGTATATTACTATTACACATCCAACGGAGCATGCAAGCTTCGTTCCTCTCCAGTCTGCGCAGATCCTCTGCCCACAATGCCCATGTCTCACTGCCATGTAACATTGCTGTTCGTATACAGGCATCATACAGCCTGCCTTTCATTTTTAGAGAGAAACCTTTTGTGGCCAATAATGGTATAAGCTCTCTGAATTATATATATAAATAGGGATGGACTAAAGTAACTGGAGTTTTGTTATAATAATAAATAAAAAAGACAAACATATACTGTTGAGTGCTTGACATCTGTTTATTAAAAGTCGGTTGATTCTAAATCAACTGATTCTCTCTAATTGAACAAATTTATGCTCCTGTCATTGTTTTACTTCAACTGTTGACGCTTACGAATCACAGTCTTCGCTTCATTGCAGAACATCACAACACCATCAATGTCTCTAATGGACGACAACTCGTCCACTACAGATATGGCAGTTCAAGCAGTGATTACATCAAAAATACCACCATTCTGGGTACACAACCCAGTCCTATGGTTCGCACATATTGCTCAGTTGGCATTGAACTGGATTGTTAGTAAGGCAGCTCATCTAACTCACGTCATTGGTTCGTTGTCTCCAGAGATCATGAATGTTGTCTGTCACCTGGTATTGGCACCACCTGGCTCTGTGTTATACGACACATTCAAAGTAAATCTAATCAAGAGGACGTCAGAGTCACAACAAAACCACCTACACCAGCTCCTTATAGCGGAAGAATTAGGAGTTAAAAAGCCGACGCAACTCCTACGGTGAACCCTAACACTACACTGTGGCGGGCTTCTCACTTTGATGTGAACCCTAACACTACACTGTGGCGGGCTTCTCACTTTGATGTGAACCCTAACACTACACTGTGGTGGGCTTATCACTGTCATGTGAACCCTAACACTACACTGTGGCGGGCTTATCACTTTGATGTGAACCCTAACACTACACTGTGGCGGGCTTATCACTTTGATGTGAACCCTAACACTACACTATGGCGGGCTTATCACTTTGATGTGAACCCTAACACTACACTGTGGCGGGCTTATCACTTTGATGTGAACCCTAACACTACACTGTGGCGGGCTTATCACTTTGATGTGAACCCTAACACTACACTCTGGCGGGCTTATCACTTTGATGTGAAAACTAAAAGAAATACAAGATAACTCAGTTAAGAACAATCTGGAATGGAGAGCTAAGTCTAGGAAAACCCCACCATATAACAGGTATCTAGCAGAATTTGAAAATAAATTAGCCAATATCATTCGAGGTATAAAATTTAAGAAAGACCCATACAGAGGTCAGGAGTATCTAAAAAACCTAAGGGGCAAAATTAATGAACTCAAAAAAAAACAAAAAATTCTGGTGCCAAAACCAACAACCTCTATGTTTCTAGATAAAGATGAGTATAATAAACTACTCTCTTCTTCGGCCGAGTTTACACTCGCAGATTCAGCACGCTTTCTCCAATCGTTCCGGTCGAGCATGACATTTCTCAGTTCCTCGATGTTATCAATGGGTATCAATCTCTCAGCGGGGTATCAATGAATGAGACGGCCTGTCTTCCCACGTTTCTTTGTCTGACCGTCGGTTTCTAGAGTACAAGTTGTGATGCTGTCTCTTCTGGATGACGTATGCAGTGCCCAGCCAGTTTCATTCGTCCGCAGACAACTTTATTTGAGACTGGTGGTAGTGATCTGTATAGTTCTGTATTTGTCAGCTTCTGTTTCCAAGAAATGTTGAGAGCCATTCTCAACATCCGTCAAGTCTCTTGCATAGCACTTTGTCAATAGTCCTCGTTTCACTGCCGTAAAGCAGGACGGATTCAACAGTTGCTAGGAAGAGACGCTCCTTGATTTTGCGGTATAGGTTGGACTTCCACACCTTCAGTAACTTATGACATGCCGCCCATGCTAGTGCTTTTCTAACTTCAAATTCCTTGCGTGGGCTGTGCATCCAAGCACCAAGATACTTAAAGTTCTCAACTGTTTTGATTGTTGTACCGTCCTTAGCAAGAACTGGAGCTGGATCAACCTGATTGTAGTGCATGATTTCGGTCTTCTTTGCATTGAGATGCAGTCCTATTTTGCCTGATTCAACCTCGACACGTGTGAGGAATTCTTTGAGCTTGGCTGATTTCCTCTTTGATCAAGCCATTGTCATCGGCGAAGTCTGTTTCAGTGACAACTTCTCCTTCGATCCAATTTGAAACCAATCTCTTCTTCCTTCCCATGAATGGCCTGTTTCATTGCATAATTGAGGACAATTGCAAATAGGAAAGGTGCAATCGTGTCACCTTGGTGAACACCTGCGAGAATCTCAAAGTAATCAGTGTTTCTGTCTTGTGTCAATATGTGAGCTCAAGTACCCTCGTACATCAGACCTATAGCCTGAACTATCTTTTCAGGCACATCATATACTCTCAGTATCTGGAGCATTCGCCCTCGGTGGATGCTGTCGAATGCCTTTTGAAAGTCTACAAACGTCAAGACAGCTTTTAGGTTGTGTGATTGGAAACCCTCGATTAATCTCCTCAATGCAAGAATATAAGCAACAGTCGATCTTCCTGGTTGGAAGCCATTCTGGTTCAGACATAGTTGTGGATTGATTTTTGGTGGATTCCTGTTGAGAAGCATTCGATTTGCCAATTTGGCTGCAATGGAGGACAAAACTATTCCCCTGTAGTTGTCTGTATGGCCGAGATCACCCGACTTTGGTAGAGGCTTCATATTGCTTTCTGACCATTGGTCAGGCTTCTCGCCGACCATCAGCTTGTTGACATAGCCGAGCATGATGTCATCCAGGTTGCAATGCTTGAGAACTTCCGGGCCGATGCCATCAGATCCAAAGGCTTTCCCCTCCTTCAGAGACTTCTTGGCTATTGAGTATTCAGCAGGTGTGAAGATTATGTCTGAGATTCCCAGATTTTTCAGCACTGGTGCAATTTCGCTGATCTCAACCACAACCTTAGGTTCTTTTCCAAGTAATTCCTTGAAGTGTAAGTACCACTTCTTGATGTGATCTTCCTTAGAGTTTGCTTTTGTTATGGCTTGTTTGACAGATTTCCTCCCAGTGATCTCGTTTATTAGCTTCCAGCTTTCTCCATGCTTCGATTTCGCATCTGCAGATTCTACTTCAGCTATCCATTTATCAAGTTCTTCCTCGGAAATAGTGTCATATGCCTTCTGCAGTGTATTCTTGCATCGTTGAAGTTTCTGGCAATTATGCTCTGTTGGATCCTCTGTGTATGCCCTAGAAGCCTTCTGAATTTTCTCTCTTGCATCGATGACTCGCGGATCATCCGAAGTTTGTTTCTTTTTGTTCTTTTTTCGTGGAAGAAGCTCTGTGGCTGCTCCGTCATTTGCTTGAATGAGGTGAGTGTATGTCTGTGATGGATTCGTTTTCTGTGCACAAGCTTGCATACTTGTTTCTAAAGGTAACAGTATAAAGATCGCTCAAATCAGGATCCCTTAGTGAAGCTCAATCATAGTTGACTCTGGTAGATAACGCTTTACTGGTTCTCAAGCTTAATTTAAGCTCTGCTGTTGTGATACGGTGATCCGATTCCATGCTGCTGAAGTTGTTGTATGCTTCGCAGTTGTGTACAGAGTTTTTCCAGTTTTTGTTGACCATAATGTAGTCAACTTGAGACTTGGTGCCGCTCATATCTGATACGTAAGTCCAATAATAAACTAATAATCAGAGAACTTAGGAATAAAAACTACCATAAAACATTGAATCTATAAATAAAGAAGCAAATAAAATTGTCACCAAACTGGGGATTGAACACCGGACTGAACCTTTCATAACTAAAACACTGAGAATAAATATGGAAGACCATAAAAATAACTTTGAATCTGAGCTACTAGGTAGACTTATAGCACCATCTAAGATTTAGGAATTATAAGAACATTCTAGTCAGAATCATACCAACGTTGAAGCTATGATCCCAACTTAAATTATGGAATGGAACCAATGACGTTATTGATTGGTTTATTGAACTTCCAAATAAAAACAGAATTAAATTTATACAAATGGACATAAGTAACTACTACTCTCCAATTTCACCAACACTACTCAATAGAGCCCTAATATAGACAAAATATATTGATCTTTCGAGTGAAGTTAACATCTTTACGGCTAGGAAGATGATAATTAATTTCAACAGAGCCGACCGACCTGGGAATTTTCACATCACCATGAGATCCACAGACTCGGCTAGGTAGAATTTTTATCCTTAACCTAATTAACAGAAGGTTACCTGAACTTGGCGGTGGTTTGTACCACAATGATGCTCTTTTCATGTTAGTTAACCATAATAATTGTTTCTACTTTAGGCACAAGGCCAGCAATTACCCAGTACATTACTGGTACTTTATTTTATCGACCCCGTAAGGATGAAAGGCAAAGTCAACCTCGGCGGGATTTGAACTCAGATCGTAAAAAGACCTAATAATTCTAAATAGGAAAGAAAATAATAACTTTTTTTTTAAATAATTACAGTCTTCATCTTGAAATAGAAAATAATAATAGAATGATCAACTTCCTCGGTATCAAAGGTGCAGGTATGGTACATAGAATAATGTACAATTGTCAGGAAAGGGAGCAGTGTATGAGTCATGATATACACATAGACACACACACACGTGTGTATGCAGGGGGAATATCAGGTGTAGAGATGTGCTTTGTCCAACACAAATTGCTGCTGACAGTAATGTCCAGGTCATGTTTACAAGAAGACATCTTGAGATTGGTGTTGTGGAGGGAGTATGTGAAAACTGGGTTTTTCCTCCCAGAATGCATGGTAGTACACTTGTTCACAGCCAGCTTGAGTTTCCTGTCCATGGTCCATTGCTACATTGTGTCCAGGTCTGATTGCAGGAAAGATCTATAGTGTTCACGATCTGTCCTTTTATCTCAAGGTACAGCTTGATGTCATCTGCATATTTCAACACTGTGTCATTCTTTATGTTGGCATCTATGTCATTAATATATGACCTTTGGTACACCAGATGTCATCTCATACCGTGAGGAATGCTGTCCTAGACCCGAACTACCTCTTTTCGACTGAGAATGAAGGACTTCAACCAGTTAAAAAGATCATCTCTCACACCCATTGCAGAGAGTTAAAAGCTTTAGCAAAGTCAAGATAAACTGCATCCACCCATGAGCCGCCATCAGTGATTTGGGTAATGTCTTCAAGAAACTCGATGAGTTGATCACAGCAGCTGGAGTTAGGGAGAAATCCAAATTGCGAGGGCCAGATAAGGCTGTGAGAGTTCCAGAGTGTTTTTCTGACACAGGACTCTATGACTTTGGCAATTCTATTACAATTTTCAATGCATTAGGCGATTTAGCGATCTCTCTCTATAATTTCTTTTTAGATAGATACATAGATATAAAGTTGCGCCCTTATAATATCTGTCTGTATGCCTGATTGTCTTCATATAGTCTTCCTGTTTTCCTTCGGTTGCAATGTTTTTCGAAATATTTACATCTGCGTTCACAGATTGATTTTTTTTAGTTTCAGAGTTAAGGGTGAAAGCAGCGATTCTTTGCTTAAACTTTAATCTGTTATTTTAATATATATAATTATATATTCGTGTACAGATATTTTTGCATACACAATAGCAAAATATAAACAAACGTATTTATTTGATGAGGCTCAATAAGGATAAATATATAAAGAACCCTAGAGCAAATCCCGAGCAACGCCGGGCCATTCTCCTAGTATATAATAAAAAACAAACTTGGAAGAATTTTATAAAGTTTAATATTCTTTTTATTGATAACGTATGTAAATGACTTATTTCTTTTTAGATATCCAGCCTTCAAGCCATAAAAAATGGCAAACTCTCTGTTAAGAAAGCTTACATATATACGAATCGTGTTCAGTTTATTTTGACAAAAATGAATAAAGTTTACATATTATATACGAATTGTGTTCAGTTTATTTTGACAAAGACACTAAGAATGTTTAAAAAGCCTCATCAAGGTTTCAAATCCAACAGTCGCTCCAAAAATAGACAGTATCACCAATGGTTACAATCTAAGGAAAGAGAATAGAAAATATCAATAATGTGAAAAGGAAAGAAATATTAGAGAAAGAACCATCAAGGGTTCGAATGTAACAGTCGTTCAAAAGTAGTAAGTAACAGAAAGGGAATGAAAAGTAACCATCAATAATGTAAAAAGTGTCATTAAGGGTTCGAATCCAACAGTCGTCCAAGAATGTAACCATCTAAGTATCAGGAACCTTCAAGTATGTAAAGAAAGTATTGAAGGTTCGAATCCAACTGTCTTCCAAGAACCTCGAATCTAAGTAAGTCAAGAATGTAGTAAGAATTATCAAGGGTTAGAATCTAAGTAAGTCAAGAATGTAGTAAGAATTATCAAGGGTTAGAATCTAAGTAAGTCAAGAATGTAGTAAGAAGTAGCTAAGGTTCTAATCTAACAGTCTTCCAAGAATGTAAGTAACCTTCTAACTTAGATTCTTAGAACCCTTGAAGGTTATATTACATTCTTAGAAATATATGTAAGCTTTCTGTAAGAAGTATCTAAGGTTCGAATCCAACTGTCTTCCAAGAACCTCGAATCTAAGTAAGTCAAGAATGTAGTAAGAAGTATCAAGGGTTAGAATCTAAGAGTCAAGTTTAGAATGTAGTAAGAAGTATCTAAGGTTCTAATCTAAGTAACTTTCAAGGGTTCTAAGAAGACAGTTCCAATAGAACCTTAGTTACTTCTTACTACATTCTATCTTGACTTACTTAGATTCGAACCTTAGATACTTTCTTTACATTCTTGATACTTAGAACCCACGATAGTTACTTACATTCTTGGAGAACTTTTGGATTCGAACCCTCGGCGTGACACATTCTATGTGTCGGAAGATCGAATCGTTGCGAGGGCACGCGGCCTCGGCAGCCAGGATTATGTGCAGGATGGTTATATGTTGGCCTGCCTCTTAGATAGCGCAAGCAATCGTTTTTTATTTGAGTTATTTCCCCTTTATGGAACTCTTCTGTTGCTTTATTTTCGATTGACTTCCGGTTCTTTGAAAAAGATCATCTTGGATATTACGTTCATTTAAAGAGGTATGTAATGTTTTCTTTGTATACAATATAACTCTACACACCATATCAATATGTACATTTTATTCGTAGAAACTAAACCTCTTTATACATATATCTTCTTTATTGACATGATTCTATTTACACCTTTCCTCTTTAGAGACACACATTCTTCACTAGACACATACCTTCTCTATATACAGCTACATTTTTATTATCTTCTCTATTTCTCTTGTTATCAATAAGAACATAGGGAGCTGGAGTTGTGAAGTGTGTGGTCGTCTACTGCTCTCTAAATCTGGGTACATCAATACTAGGGGTTGCATAGGGAAACGGCAATCATTTGCAAAGATTAAGCAATCACTATATATGTTTACACATTCATATATGGAAGTGTGCATGCATGTATATATATATATATATATATATATATATATATATATATATATATATATATATATATGTGTGTGTGTGTGTGTTTCAATATAGATAAGTATATGTGAATATACTGGCAGAGTCACACTTTACTATCCCAAGTATCAAGTACTCATAATGTCAGCAATAATTAACCAATAGTTGTGTTTAGCTGCTGCCCCACCCCCACGTTGTGTTTAGCTGCTGCCCCACCTCCACGTTGTGTTTAGCTGCTGCCCCACCCCCACGTTGTGTTTAGCTGCTGCCCCACCTCCACGTTGTGTTTAGCTGCTGCCCCACCCCCACGTTGTGTTTAGCTGCTGCCCCACCTCCACGTGTTGTATTTCCAATGTAATGTCACCTCACATATTTCTCGGTCATATCAAATAGAATTTAGCGTATTTCTATATTATTTAAGTTGGCAAATAAGATAACATCTCTGTCTGACGACCGATCCAAACGTTTACTATTGTCTATGATCCAGAAACCTTTGGTAATGGAGTAGTTATATTTTGTGTTCACTTTCTAATATATATATATATCATCATCATCGTTTTACGTCTGTTCTTCCATGCTAGCATGGGTTAGACGCACTAGCATGGGTTATATATATATATATATACATACGAGAAAACTCATCGCTATATACCCCCCCCCCCCCGACATATATGTATATAATATATATACACACACACAGACATATATGCGAGAAAACTCATCGCTATATATATACACACACAGACATTTATAGATATATATATACGAGAAAACTCATCGCTATATATATATATATATATATACATACACACACACACAGACATATATATATATATACACACAGACACACACACACACACAGACATATATATGCACACACACATATATATACACACACACAATATATATATTTACACACAGACACACACACTTATATATATACAGTTGGTAAATAATATACTTCTACTTCCCTTCATCATATCCTCGTGTTGGAGGACTTTCTCTTTGTCAACATGTCCCAGTCAGTCGTTGGAGTGTCATACTAGATGTGCAGTCGTGCTTTACAATCATCAGTTCGATTCTCGTAGCAAGCTTCTGAAGGACTTGTGCTTGATTCTGATAGTTACTTTACCATGGCAGAATCTCCTTTGGCCCTGCTAGATTCTGGTTATTAATATTAACCAGAATCTTTTGAGAACTGTCGTCTTTGGTCAGAGTGAATATTTCACCCGTCTACGTAACACACACACACACACACACACACTTAATATGAATTTTTAGTTTAATATTCTTTTTATTGATAATGTATGTAAATGACTCTCTTTTCTTTTTACAGATGTCCAGCCATCAAGGCCATATGCTGTGTTGTTTGCCGTAACAAGTGGGAATGTCGTAGTTTCTTTTAATAAATATACGAGAAAACTAATCGCTACACACACACACACATCTTTTAATAAAGAAAGTTTACATATTATATACGAATTGTATTCAGTTTATTTTGAGAAAAATGAATAAAGAAAGTTTAGATCTTATATACGAATTGTGTTCAGTTTATTTTGACAAAAATGAATAAAGAAATGAAGAAATGAATAAAGAAACTGAGTAAGTCGTGATATAAAGAACGTAAGTCTATTGAAGTTTCTAAATAAAGAAACTAAAAGTAAGATAAAGTTTCCTGAAAGAAACTAAAAATGATGAAGTTTCTAAATAAAGAAACTAAGAATGTTTTTGAAATTATCGAAAAAAAAGTCTATGAAATAAGACTCCCCTCTTTTAATTTTTTTTTTATTAAAGGGAGGTAACTCTGTAATATTTTGAAACGAATTACCTCCCTTTGAAACACCTTCGTCACCGTCGTTACCACCATCGGCACCTTCGTAACCGTCGTCACCATTACCTCCGCCACCAGGTGGCGGCGGTAAAGACACCGACGACGACGAAGGTGCACCACCGTCTTCGGCGGTATCTTTTCCTCCGCCACCAGGTGGCGGCGGTAAAGACACCGACGAAGACGACGGTGCACCACCGTCGTCGTCGGTATCTTTTCCTCCGCCACCAGGTGGCGGCGGTAATGGTGACGACGGTTACGAAGGTGCCGATGGTGGTAACGACGGTGACGAAGGTGTTTCAAAGGGAGGTAATTCATTTCAAAATATTACAGAGTTACCTCCCTTTAATAAAAAAAATTTTAAAGACAGGGTCTTATTTCATAGATTTTTTTTTCGATAATTTCAAAAACATTCTTAGTTTCTTTATTTAGAAACTTCATCATTTTTAGTTTCTTTCAAGAAACTTTATCTTTCTCTTAGTTTCTTTATTTAGAAACTTCAATAGACTTACGTTCTTTATATCACGACTTACTCAGTTTCTTTATTCATTTCTTCATTTCTTTATTCATTTTTGTCAAAATAAACTGAACACAATTCGTATATAAGATCTAAACTTTCTTTATTCATTTTTCTCAAAATAAACTGAATACAATTCGTATATAATATGTAAACTTTCTTTATTAAAAGATGTGTGTGTGTGTGTGTATAGCGATTAGTTTTCTCGTATATTTATTAAAAGAAACTACGACATTCCCACTTGTTACGGCAAACAACACAGCATATGATCTTGATGGCTGGACATCTGTAAAAAGAAATGAGAGTCATTTACGTACATTATCAATAAAAATAATATTAAACTAAAAATGCATATTAAGTGTGTGTGTGTGTGTGTTACGGAGACGGGTGAAATATTCACTCTGACCAAAGACGACAGTTCTCAAAAGATTCTGGTTAATATTAATAACCAGAATCTAGCAGGGCCAAAGGAGATTCTGCCATGGTAAAGTAACTATCAGAATCAAGCACAAGTCCTTCAGAAGCTTGCTACGAGAATCGAACTCATGATTGTAAAGCACGACTGCACATCTAGTATGACACTCCAACGACTGACTGGGACATGTTGACAAAGAGAAAGTCCTCCAACACGAGGATATGATGAAGAGAAGAACAAGTATATTATTTACCAACTGTATATATATATAAGTGTGTGTGTGTCTGTGTGTATATATATATGTGTGTGTGTATATATATGTCTGTGTGTGTGTATATATATGTCTGTGTGTGTGTATATATATGTCTGTGTGTGTGTGTATATATATGTGTGTGTGTATATATATATGTATGTGTATATATATGTCTGTGTGTGTGTGTGTATATATATATATGTCTGTCTCTGTGTGTGTATATATATACATATAAATGAAGTAATTCCGTCGGACAAATCCAGGAAAAAAGAGTGCTCTATGTAGGTAACAGAGCTTAATAGTTATAGATTGCATTTTTGTTTTTAGAATCCAATATCAATAAAGACACCAGGATTTTTTCATTCTGATGATTGAAAGCAAAATTTTTTGCTTTTAAGAAACCACTGGTAAATGGAATAATTGCTTTATGTTGTTTATTACATAACTATATATACATATATATAAATATATGTCTGTGTGTGTATATAAATAGCGATGAGTTTATATATATATTAGAAAGCGAACAACACAAACTACTCCATTACCAAAGGTTTCTGGATCATAGACAATAATAGTAAACATCTGGATCGGTCGTCAGACAGAGATGTTATCTTATTTGCCAACTTAAATAATATAGAAATACGCTAAATTCTATTTGATATGACCGAGAAATGTGTGAGGTGACATTACATTGGAAATACAACACAACGTGGAGGTGGGGCAGCAGCTAAACAAAACTATTGGTTAATTATTGCTGACATTATGGAGGGAAATAAACGGAAAATGTTCAAGTGAAACTCTTCAATATAAAATAAAGATTTACTAGCGTTGTCTCACGTTTCTCTAGATCAGTCTGTAGAAATGAGTTGGACAACATCAGTGGCGTGGGGAGGGAAGACTGCTGGTCTTCCACAAACAACGTTGCCCGGTCTCGGAGGATGAAAATCCCATGGTCAATCGTGAGGGTCTTTACCCTTATATATATATATATATATATATATATATATATGTGTGTGTGTGTGTGTGTGTGTGTGTGCGTAAGATTGAAGAATAACATGGTCGGCTGCACAAAAAGGTTTTATTTCTAGTATTATCAAAAGTTTCATTGATCAGGTGAGTCTAAAGGCCGCTAATCACTCGACCTTAAATACAGTGTTTACCTCTGATCAGAGGTAAACACTATAAAATGTCGAGAAAGATTCTATGTGAAACGTGTTTTCTGAAAAGTGTGTATCTAAGAGAATGTATGTGTACAGAAAACTATATCCGTTATTGACATAAAGTGTATATATTAGTCCTAGTAGCAAAGAAAACATTACATACCTCTTTACATGAAAGTAATATCCAAAATGGTTCTCTTCCAAAGAACCGGAAGTCACTTAAAAAAAAAAAGAGTTTAAAAAAAGGGAGATAAATACATTAAAATTTTAGAGCAAAAATCGAGTTAAGTTAGAAGGTTCGAATGTAGTAAGAAGTAACTAAGGTTCTATTCCAACTGTCTTCTTAGAACCCTTGAAGGTTACTTACATTATTGAAAGACAGTTAGATTAGAACCTTAGCTACTTCTTACTACTTTCTTGACTCACTTAGATTCGAACCTTAGATACTTTCTTTACATTCTTGGAAGGCAGTTAGATTAGAACCTTAGCTACTTCTTACTACTTTCTTGACTTACTTAGATTGAACCTTAGATACTTTCTTTACATTCTTGGAAGACAGTTAGATTAGAACCTTAGCTACTTCTTACTACTTTCTTGACTCACTTAGATTCGAACCTTTGATACTTCAAGGTTCTTGGAAGACAGTTGGATTCGAACCTTCAATACTTTCTTTACATACTTGAAGGTTCTTGATACTTAGATGGTTACATTCTTGGACGACTGTTGGATTCGAACCCTTAATGACACTTTTTACATTATTGATGGTTACTTTTCATTCCCTTTCTGTTACTTACTACTTTTGGACAACTGTTACATTCGAACCCTTGATGGTTCTTTCTCTGATATTTCTTTCCTTTTCACATTATTGATATTTTCTATTCTTTTTCCTTAGATTGTAACCATTGGTGATACTGTCTATTTTTGGAGCGACTGTTGGATTTGAAACCTTGATGAAGCTGTTTAAACATTCTTAGTGTCTTTGTCAAAATAAACTGAACACAATTCGTATATAATATGTAAACTTTATTCATTTTTGTCAAAATAAACTGAACACGATTCGTATATATGTAAGCTTTCTTAACAGAGAGTTCGCCATTTTTTACGGCAACACAGCATATCACCTTGAAGGCTGGACATTTGTAAAAAGTAATAAAAGTCATTTACATACGTTATCAATAAAAAGAATATTAAACTTTATAAAATTCTTCCAAGTTTGTTTTACTAGCAGAATGGCCCGGCGTTGCTCGGGATTTGCTCTAGGGTTCTTATATATTTATCCTTATCGAGCCTCGCGAAATAAATATGTTTGTTTATATTTTGCTATTGTATATGCAAAAATATCTGTACACGAATATATAATTATATATATTAAAATTACAGATTAATGTTTAAGCAAAGAATCGCTGCTTTCACCCTTAACGGGATCTTCTGAAACTAAAAAAATCAATCTGTGAACGCAGAAGTAAATATTTCGAAAAACGTTGCAATCGAAGGAAAACAGGAAGACTATTTGCAGACAGTTAGGCATACAGACAGATATTATAAGGGTGCGACGTTATATGTATGTATCTATCTAAAAAGAGAAAGACTAAGAATTATAGAGAGAGATCGCTAAATCGCCTAATGCATTGAACATTTGAAATTTATTTTGCTCAAAACACCACTCACGGGACCATAAGTACTACATGTGTAAAGTTTGAATAAAACTCGGTTGGGTGGTTCTCGAGTTTTAGTAATCTTATGCTAAATACTACATTTCTAGAAATGTAGATATAGCGTAAGATGTACTGAAGGACAATGTAAAGATAAGAATATAGTGTACATAGGTGAGACAGCTCGTAGTATAGGAGAACGGTTAAATGAACACTGGCGAGAGCTTCAAGATAAAAAAGAATCATCAATACTCCACCAACATGCTAAAATAGAACATAAGGACAAATTAGAGAACATAGAAATAAAAATAGAATCTACACACAGAAAAGACGCAATGTTTAGACAAATCACAGAGGCAATAAACATAAATGAACTCCAACCAGAATTAAATAGAAAACATGAATGGAATAGCAACATCACAACTTACAGTTAAGGACAAAATGAAAACACACACACACATAGAACAAACAACCAACCAGTAGCATTTACATAAACAAATAAAAACACACACAGACACCCAGATGTAACACATGCGCAAACTAAGCACACAACACACACAAAAACAAGATGGCGTAGGACAGAACAAAGGAGAGGCACAAAACAAAGAAAAGAATCCCCAGTCACTGAAAAGGTCACAGAATTTGTGGCGAAAGAACTTTGACAATATATGAACAACCGTCCGCTTGTGGAACCAACCAACCAACCAACCGGAAATTTATAAAATCCTAAATTTATAAATTTAATTTATAATAAATTGGAGTGAAAGCAACTGGTGCGTGTGTTTCTTATTGGCAACATGGCCCTCCCAAAGTATAACAAAATTAGTATACTTATAGGTAAAATTTTATTCATTTAAAAAAAAAAATAGAAACGGAAAAGGAGGTAACACGTCTCAAAATATATTTCGTGTGTTATCTCACATTCCGTTTCTATATTTAAATTAATTTAGAATCTACAAGTATTTTGTACATATATACAGAACAATTATTATGGAGATAAAAATATGTACACATATGTGTGGGTGTGTGTATATATATACATAAGTTTATGAATAATTATATGTGTATATATACATATACAAAGTGTCTTGCTCAAGGAAACAACACATCACCCAATTCTCAGACCGGTGATGTGTTATTTCCTTGAGCAAGACACTTTATTTCACATTGCTCCAGTTTACTCAGCTGTAGAAATGAGAAGATAGAACTGGGTTCCCTATCATTCCACTGCAAAGTGGTCGTGGAGGCGCCACGGCAAAAAAGCACCCAGCACTCACTGTAAATGAGGTTGGTGTTAGGAAGGGCATCCAGCTGTAGAAATCAAGCCAGAATCAGTTCCTGTCCCACCCTTGCAAGCAGGGAAAAAGCGGACGTAAAATGAAATGATGATGAAATGAAATTATACAGACATATGTATATGTTTCAAGGAAGATGATAAGCTACAGGAGAGGTTCACAGTAGAAGTGAGGAACAGGTTCAGTGCTCAGAGGAGAGAGAGATTGGAGGGACTAAGGAGAGTGTGACGGGGAGGTACCGGTACTTCACCAATGCAAGTGAGACCCTGGTGCCGAGGAAAGAGAAGAAGAGGAAGCATCGTCAGCTCTGATAGAGAAGATCAGAAGTGTGGAGAGAGCGGTTGACAGGTCTAGGTGTAAGGAGAGCTGGATGATCATCAACGAGATCACAGGGAGGAAGAGAGGGGGTTCGAGTCAGATCCAGGGAACAGGGCCCGAGAATAGGAAGAGGAAATAGCTGAGGGCCCTGTTCCCTGGATCTGACTCGAACCCCTTCTCTTCCTCGTTGATGATCATCCAGCTCTCCTTATATATATAGAAACTTCAAAGGTTCATTTACATATTAATAACATTTCGAAAAGAAACGCCAGCCACCTATACTGGAAGTCCGAGACTCAGTTCGCATGCCACCGCGAAGGCCGCAATTCTACTGAGTAAATTAATGGTACTTATGGCTACTTGGGAAATATTTTGATTAAAAATAAATAGTATATGCAAAGGGAACAAATATTTTTTTCATAAGACAATTATTAACGCATTGGTGGTGTTGTGAAGATGGGGTTTTCAATGTCTGCCAACGGAGTGTTTAGGGGGTTTAATTGTGGAGGTTTATCGAAGTTCGATGACGACCGTGTTCTACAATTGAGGATCCTTTGATGACTGCAAGACCTTATGATGGAGATGCAAATTAGACGTCTCTAAATCTTTGTTTACATCAAGCGATAGCCATAGAAGATTATATAGGTTAGACATGTCTTTTAACCGCTCTTTTGGCGTACATGCGTTGGCCACAAAATCTTACAGGACATTGAGCCTTCGAGAGGGAAAGAGACTGAGGTGGGAAAGACACTTCCACTGAAATATCTACTGCCTGTACAGTCACCAAAGGAAGTATAGACTGACATTGACAGCCATAAGTGCACCCCGTAACAACACACACATATCATCAGCAATACATTAACAATTTTCAAATGAAAAACATATTAACACCTGAATTACTTCCATTTATGCCGTTTACATATGTCATTTTAGCAACGAATATTTAAAAAGATCGATACAAATGTGACTAATACGTACCTTGATGGATTCCAGGTTTAAGGACACATGACCCGTTCTTGGGATGTTAAAATACAGGTCAACCTTTTATAAGCTGCCTTAGATGTAAACGGTAAGGAGGGACTGTATATCAGGGACACACCCTTACATGTAATTGTAGGCCGTATGGAGGTACAGTTACCATAATAGACTATAAAGGGGACGTTAGATGTAACTGTAGGCCGCGTGGAAGGACAGAATACTGTATATCAGTGACGTTAAAATACAGACCCATCCTTAGATGTAACTGTGGACGGTAAGGAGGGACAGCTACCACAATATGCTGGAAGACAAACACAACCTTACAGCTGCCATGTGGGGGGACAGCTACCACAGTATACTGTATAACAGGGACGTTAAAAGACAGACACAAACTTATATTACGTTTAACTGTGGCTCTTATGGAGGGAGAGCTACCACAATATACTGTAAATAAAGGACGTTTAAAGGACCAACACAACCTTAGATGTAACAGTATATCACGTTAAAAGGCAGGCCCAACTCTCTAGACTGTAAGTAAACTTAAAGAAGATGGAGGTATTCCTCCAGCCTACACCCCATATCACCATTGGCGAGACTGAACTGAACAGTCCATCATATCAGCTGCCTGGGCAGCATCTTCACATCACATGCCAAGATTGAGAGGGAAATCCGCAACAGACTGGCAAAGGTGACCAGTGGATTTGATAGACTGTACTAACGTGTGGAAGATTAAACATGAAGCTGGACAGTAAGAAGTTGTGTAGGAGAAAGGTTCGTAGGTATGGCTATTTCCAGTCGAGGTGGGCTGCAGGGAATCATCGGCTTAATCAGTATGGAGGATGCTCACAATCATTGGAATGACAGGACGAGAGAAGAAGGCTGTAGTTCGCAGGATGAGGGAGGCTTTGGAGAAGGAGAGAGGGGATTGAGGGTAAATATTCCCAATGAACAAAGGACACGGACATCAACACCAAGGCTATGTCCATCGAAGGTGAATGAACCTGAGGACATAATTATGCCTATATATCATCATCAACGTTTAATGTCTAACTTCCACGCTAGAATGGATTAGACGAGTCTGTCCCATTTAGAGGCAAGTTCGGTGGGGTGACCGCTCATATATATATATAAGCAGGATCGAAGTCAAGAGGGCCGAGGGTGTCTTAGCATCACTCAGCAAGACCTTTGTCAGCCGCTCTCCAGATATCTATTTAAGGCTGTACATGGCTATGGTGCGACCACACTTAGAATTTGCATCAACAGTCTGGACCTCTATCTTGCTCAGAACATTGACCGCCTGTAAACTGTTCAGAGACGTGCAACCAAGCGAATACCCTCCATCAGGCATCTACCATACTCTGAGCGCCTTGCTTCCCTGGGCATGGATACATTGAAGTTCCGACGCCTGGCAACTGACTTGGTAAACACTCACAAAATTGTTAACCATGTTGCCAACAACAACCCCGAGTACCTTTTTGATTTCCATGTGTCTAACACACGTGGACATGCCCACAAAGTCAGAAAACAGCACAGTTCCCATGACTTTTGGAAACATTTTTTCACGCTCAGAGTTGCTGAAGCATGGAACAAACTACCTGCATCAGTTGTTAGCTGTCGAGACACTGCATCCTTTAAGGCCTCCATGGAACAAACTACCTGCATCAGTTGTTAGCTGTCGAGACACTGCATCCTTTAAGGCCTCCATGCTTCCCGAGATCCGCCAACACTACAGCTAACACATACACACATATACTTCCCTGACATTTGTGTATTATTCTATGTACTATACATACACCTTTGACGACTTGTAGTGCACCTGAGCACTTTACACAATAATTTCATTATTATCATATATATATATATAAACTTTATTGGCATATTGCAATCGTATCAATATCGATCATCTCAGGGTACAATCATAATTACGGACTTACGTAACATATGTGTGTGGGAGTGGCGATTGAATAACTGCAATCGTTAAAACACCTGAGAAAACCTCTCCAGAATACAAAATTAATTTACAACAGTTTCAGAAAATGTTTAGCACTGTTGTAGAATTGAATCAACAATTTAAGGTCTTTGATCTCAATCTTGAAAGAAGGATTTAAATACACTGAAATATTAACAACTAGGAAGAGTTTTAAAGAAATACACTCGACATATTTTCTGTGAATAAAAAAGAAACATGTTGAATTTTATTGTTTATTTTCAGCATGAATTGGAACACGTGGTCTGTGTATTTCATTAGGAATACGGTAAGAGACTTCCCCTGGATAGGACGCCAGTCGATTGCAAGATTAAAGTCTGTCTCAAATCCGGAGCCTCATTAGACCGGTGTTTATCCGAGTCAGTTAGTCGGCTGAAAATACAGGAACCTCACCTGGACAGAACGCCAGTCTATCACAGA